>WBNO01030646.1:34775-57930 GCA_013400575.1 Peucedramus taeniatus
AGCAATTATCCCTAATTATTGTTTTTCTTTTGAGCCTGCCCGTCCTGCTGGAGAGCCAGCAGATGAGCATGCCCTAATCCTCCTCAGTCGGTTGATCTCAGTGGGTTTTGCGGGACAAACCGGGCGAGTAGGCTTGGTAGCTTTCATCTCGATGTGAGTTTTGAACTGATTGAAACTCATTGCGATGGAAGAATTAACCTCGGAGCCCAGGCTTTCAATGGCCCCTGATAAGAGATTATACGTGTTGATGGCAAGCTTTTCTTGGCAAAATGTTTTCAAAGGACTCGGAGCTGTTAAATCAAAGCCCTATTGAATTGTTGGTAGGCCCCTTAGAGCTCTCCCTCCTTCTTCGTTCCCCGGTACTGTGTGTTGGTAATTACTGGCAGGGGTGGGAGAAGGAAAACAGAAAATCCCCTCGGAGGTGCACACACATGCGCACAAAGGTGATGAGCAACATCAGGCAGAGAACTACGAGGAAGACAGAGGAAAATGTCTTAATTCCATGGAGGATAATTCTATAAACAGGCCAGTGCAAGACTGATCCTTTTCTGCTGCAGTCTTCTCTCATGTGTCTTCCCCTTCATTTTGTAAGGTTGCAATAACGTTCAAAGGAATCATGCCTCCATATTACTTCCTCATTCATCCTCTTACATATATGAAAAAAAAAAAAATAGAAAAACACCAGAGAAGCTAGAAGCTATGAGGATCTTTCAGCCACACAAATGTGTGGTTGTAAGAAAAGCTAGGTAATACTTAAGAAAAGGAAAAATCATGATGAGCCCTTTTTAAAGGAGAGATACTTATTCAAGTTTACTTCCTCCTCACCTGTACAAAGTGTGTGTCCTAGACTCTGGAATTACACATATTGGTAATGAATTACCATATTTATGAAATATGGGTCATATTTTGTTGAATACTCTCCCTTCCACTGTCTCCAGAATGGGAACTTTTGAAAAGCCTGCACGCAAAACTGAAAGTTGTCTGCTTCCACCACTCTGATGATTTAGGGACTCTTTGTTTGATGCCCCCTAGGTTTTGTAAATTAATGTGTGTTTGTTCAGAGGCAGTACAGGGTAATGGATGTGATTCTTGTTTTAGCAGTGGAAGACTAAGGTCTAACAGAAGAAAATCTTCCAGGAAATAGAGGAGGAGATAAGGATTTTCCATTGGAAAGACAGTCCACTTCAAGATAAATGCTGACGAGGCACCCACTGCAGAAAAATGTTGAGCTAGAGAAAAAAAAATCTGCTGGCAGACAAGGAGAGATGTTTGGATGGCCCAAATCTTGTTTACTTGCTCTGCAGGGCCATGGAACAGTGTTATTACATTGATGTGCTAATTGGTTGATGAGAAAAAGAAAGCATTGATATCCAAGACCAGAAACATATAAACAAACAAACAAATAATTTTAGGAATGCCACTGACAGTAAAATATTACCTTCTCCACTACGTTAGCCTGTAGTGGCAATGAGGCAGTGGAAGCAGTGGCAATATGGAGATAGCCAAACAGCTTGATGGATATCTGGAAACTACCTTAGAGAGGGGAGATCAGCACAGGCAGAAGCTGGAGTGCTGTGAACTCAGACAACAACTTATGGAGATATTAGAGCCAGCTGCCTCAGCTGATGCTCCAGCCGAAGGAGGAGGCCTAGGTTCCAAACTATTCAAAGTGTGAGCTGCAGGCTGGTAGTCATATTACCCAGACCATCAGTTTTAAAAATTTACTGTTTATGGCATTTGCTTTTTCTCTCCAGTAACACTCCATATATTTAGAGCTCTATGTTTAAAATCTTTTCTTGTGAGGGAGCATATTTGGGTTTAGAATGCTCTACTGAATACTGGTATGCCTTGTCTTCCCAGATCCTGATCCAAGTTCTAGCCACAGTAATTTACTGAAATGACCTTGAGATCAGCCCTTTATAATGCTTGTCGGTGTTTGCCAGAACACAAACATGCAATATTTTTTTTCCTTCATTTAGAAGCTTAAGCCCTCATAGTTAAATATTATAACTAAACTGCAAATACCTGCGCATAGTACCAATGCCAGAACAGTAATCTTTGCTTTTAACATGGCATTAAATTGCCACAAAAATCCAAGTTGTTTGGGTTCCTTTCAGCTTGTATTTTATCATGGAAATTTCTTACCAGCAGGTCTTTCAGTGAGAGTCTTGATAGCCATTGCAAAATAGGCTTTTAAGTTGAAAATTCATAGGGTTTATTTGCTTGTTTGTTTGCTTTTGTCAAACAGCATCTTAACAACAAGTAGAATTACAGAGTGAAAATTTTAGTTTATTCACTTCTTACTGTTGACTAGGCCTGTGATTTTTGTGGAGATTCTGGGAAGAATAATAATAGCTTTACTTGTTTTGGTTGTAGGAGTGTTCTGCCAAGCATCCTACAGAGTTCATGGGCTGTGCAGGATCTTAGAGAAGCTATACATTGCAAAGAGTTTCTTCTTCTTCTTTGGTGAAGTGCCTAAATTATCACTAAACCATTGCAAAGCTTATTGGAAAGAATGTACTTGCAGAGTTTATACTCTTCATAGAAGCAAACAAATGCAATGTGGATTTTACAGCAACCATAGGATGAAAGAAAGCTGTAATAGAATAGAAGACAAGCCAGTAATAGAATAGATATAGTAGCTGTGTAAATATTTGGCAATTCTGAAGAGACATCTAAGGCTAAGGCTGTTTCATTGCTACTTCAGAAATGCCTGCAAGTCCCAAATAGTTAAAAAAATTGCCACTTGAAATAGAATGTGTCCAGCTTGTAAAGTTAAAGATTTGGGTTCAGCCCCAAAGACTTAAAAATTTTTATACTCAGTGAGAAGCAGCACTTGGATCCAACAAGGAGATGGTGGTAATGGTGGAGATCTTTGTAGGCCAAATATCACTGTCCTTATTCTTTCTACATGCTACTTTCTTGTGAATATTTCTATTGGTGTCTGCAATTGTTTTAAACATTTATTATCATTGAAGGACAAAAAATAGTGGGAATAGGTACCACACATCCTGTGCCAAGTGCTTAATATACAGTGTTACAGAGAGAGAGACCAATGTTTGTATCTGGAATCTAGTTGCCAAGCATTAAATCATTTTTAGATCAAAGCGAATCCTGATTTTCAACTTCCACTTGTTTTATAATAATAAGGTGGGGGTTTTTTTAATGTAAAAGATAATTGTTATCTTTATGAAGCAAAAATGTGCCTAGGTAAGAAAATTTTATTTCTGTATATCTTCATATAATGTAGCAGGATTTTGAAAAAAAATGAGCCCAAGGAAATCTGCAAACACTTAAAACAAGAACCAGTCTTTATGGCTTATGACATGCAAAAGAAAAAATATTATAGCTGTAGCAGGTGCCACAAACCACAGAGAAGAAACTACAAAGAAGAATTATATGCAAATATATCAAGGGAAAGAAATGCTAGCCAGTAAAATTTCATTAAATAAAAACAATAGAAAGGTAAGATAAGACACACAACAACAGACTCAGACATTACTCAATTGTTAAGAGATGCTTTGCTGACATGATGTTATTCTGGCATGTTCATTCTAGCACACTGTCCACAAGATACATGTCTAAGATGCAGAGTAATATGTAAAAAATCTGGTATTCTTCATTGATGAAAAATCTTGGATTAACTCACTTTTGCTATTGTGCTTTCTAGAACCATATCAGAAGGGAATCTTAGTACAGAATATTTTGCTCAATGTCCCTTACATATAGGTTAGTAAATCCGTTATATTATTCAAATTATTATGTTTACCAAATTTGTTTTTGTAAATACTTATTTTTCCCTTGTTGTTCTGTTTGAAATAGTACATTTAAAAAAATAGCTAAATACATATTTCATAAAAATAAAATCTCTTCCCCTTGCACATTCTAAAGAACATTTCTGGTCATTTCCAGTACAAAGCTATAGATCTTGGCCAAAGCCTACCTTTTACCCCAAATGCAATACCATAGCTTTCCTGTGCAGATTCCCCAGACACCCCTGTATGTTCAGCTGCACAATTCACATCTACTCATGGATTTAGTTTCAGCTGCAAATGTACTGCCTCTACTGGCCATACACAAATGGACATAGATGTGATCAGGGACACAGGTTTAAAGGATTTATTTAGTTTTGAATAGCTCGTCACCTTGAGGGCTTCAGCTTGTTTAGAGGTTCATTCTGGTCTGTTCAGTGACTCACAGGGAGAAAGAGCCTTTTCCTTTTTAAAACTGGGGCAGATGACAAGCACTTTCAGATTAAACATCAGGACTATAGGAGACATTTTTCCCTATTTTTGTTTGTTTGTTTTTTTTCTGGTGATTGTGGTTTTGGGTTGGTTTTGGTTTTGTTCGCTTGTTTGGTTGTTTTGGTTTGAGATTTGTTTGAATGGATGTCATATCTCTTGTAGTGTTTGTCTGAATTCTGCCTTTTTTTTTTTCTGTTCTTTTGTTTTAATAGCACACCTTTCTCTCCTCTCACAACACATCCCCAAAACACACCTGTGCAAATTTCCCTGGACACAGGTGAGAGCAGAATGGGATGCAAGGGGTATCCAAGCATTAGTGACTTGAGAAAGGAGTGGCAGCAAGGGCTGAGTGACAGCGAGTGTTGCTGAAATTCAGTCTAATGTAACTATCTGGGTTAGGCAAATAAATGAATGCAAATATCCTAGTACAACTTTGAAATCAGGACAATGTCTGCATGAGGGCTTCCATACCCAAAAAAATGAGAATTTAGAAACATAGGAGGAAATCACTGACATCAAACTCTCTCTGATTATGTCTCTTGAGAAAACACTGAGAGACCTTGGAAATGGAGACTGTATAGCAGAGTGACCAATATGTGTGTCACAAACTGTATAGTCGAAGCAGCAAGTGCAGCTCTTCTGCCTGATGGTTTGTGGCTGGCTGTGGCCAAATTCCCCATGAAATATAAGACAATAAACGCTGGAGATCCTAAAGACACCAGATTTATCTTGAGACAAAGCTTCAAAGGCTGCCCAGACATGTCTCCTAGTGGAGCAGTGGGACCTCAGCTGGCCTTTGTCATATCTCAGGTGCTCTCTGTTTCCCTCTTTTCAGAACTGTGTGATACACATCTTTCATTTCTCAGTTCCTGAAGATTCTGGCATACAGTTTGTGTTGTGTGAGATGGTGCTCATGCCTGGCCTCAGGTTCAGAGCTTGGGAGGTTTGACATAATAATGGTAGTCTGAAGTCCCTGCAGAAAAGCAAGGAATCGATAATATCCCTGAAAAATTACCCTGATGGTTCCCTCTGAATTTGAAATGGTAGGTATATAGTCAAAATCTTACAGCAAGCAGAAAAAAGGAAAAGGATATTCTCTGTGCTACTTTAAGAGTGCGAGTCCAGACTTTCCTCCATCCTCTACTTGTAACCAGTCTTAGAGCCAAGTGGAAGAAACAGCCCTCCTAATTAGAATAAATACACTGCAACACGTGCTAGAGAAATATACCTTATAGGTATAAGGAAAAATACCTCATATTCCCTTTGCAAACTCCTAGCTGAAGCCATAACACAACATGATTCTCTTTTGCTGAGTTTGGGCAAATCTTTTCAATAAATTGTACATGTGAGATACTTTCAGTTGAAACACTGAATACATGACTCAAGAATAAAGGCATAATTAAAAATAAATACTTCCATACTTAAATTTTAACTATGATGCATATCTGTCTTTTGTGCATGTCATTTCTTTGGGCTTGTGTGGCAAGGTTTTGGTAGTGTGGAGGTTATGGTTACGGGGTGGCTTCTGTGAGAAGCTATCAGAAGTTTCTCCTGTGTGATTGCCTCAACCAAGTCCATGCCAGCTGGATCCAAGATGGACCTGCCACTGCCAAGGCTGAGACCGTCAGTGATGGTGGTAGAACCTACGGGATAATGTATTTAAACAGCAGGGGAAGTTACTGTGCAGGATGAAATTTCAGCCAGAGAAGAAAGGAATGAAATTATGTAAAGGTGGTCATGGTCAGTAAAGAAGGACAGGAAGGACATGCTCCATGCACCAGAGCTGAGATTCTATCTCCTGTAGCCCATGGTGCAGATCACGGTGAGGCAGCTGTTCTGCAACCCATGGAGGACCACAGTGGAGCAGAGATCCACCTGCAGCCTGTGCAGGACCCCACACCAGAGGAGGTGGATGCCCTCAAAGGAGGCTGTGACCCCATGGGAAGCCTGTGCTGGGTGTCAGAAGGATCTCTGCCCACTGGAGAGAGACCAGACCACACAGCAGTTTTGTTGGCAGAACTTGTGACTCCCTGGGGTACCCTTGCTGGAGCACTCAGATCCCGAAGGACTACACTCCATGGAAGGGACCCATACTGGAACAGTGGAAGAGTGTGAGGTTCCTCCTGCAAAGGAAGGAGAGGCAGAGACAATGTGTGTTGAACTGACCACAACCCCCAGTCTTCATTCCTCTGCACTGCTGGTGAGGAGGAAGGAGATAATTCGAGACTGAAGTTGAGCCCAGGAAGTAGAGAGGGGTGGGGGAAGGCATTTTAAGATTTGATTTTATTTCTTATTATCCTATTCTGGTTTAACTGGTAATAAATTCATTTAGTCAAGTCTGTTTTGCCCATGACAGTAATTGGTGAGTGTCCTTGTCTCAATCCATGAGCCTTTTGTTATAAGGCTCTTATAGGCTGTTATAAGGCTATCCAGGCTGTTATGAGCTCTGTCTCTTCTGCCTCTTCAGTATACTCTGTCATACTCTGTCCAGCTGAGGATGGGAGTGACAGGGAGGCTTTGGTGGGGACTGGTGTCCAGCCAGGGTCAACTCCCCACAGTTGCATTTAATTTACCTTGACGTGAGAGAGCATTTTTTTGATTTCCTAAGAGAAATGCTAAAGTGCACGGATAACAAAGTTTTAAGATTTCAAAATCAGTGTGGATTAACGTAGAGGAGCAATAAAGCAAAATTTGTCTTGGTAGACAATAAGAAGTGATTCACACAATTGTCCTACTTTTATTAAAATCTTTCTGTCTTCAACTTTAGTTTCCAACAAATGGTTTTGTAGAAGCGTGACAAAGGAACACTGATATATAGCTAACTGCATTAATAATTTAAAAATGTAATCAATATGATAAATTTTGCTCTTTTATCTCAATCCTATTGGATTTACTTTAGCAGATGTCAGCATCGTAAATGCAGTTGGAGCCCGTATTCTGAAATAATTGTTGAACATGAAGTAGTTTATGATCAGCTGCTGTGATGATGTGCTGGATATTATAACCTAGAAAACAGAGTATTGCAGGCACGCTCAGCCTACAGATGTTGCTGTGTTAGTTTTTGGTGTCCTGGAAAAAAGTATTCAAAGATATTGAAACCAGCTGTTTCTCCTGTTAGTGCACCGGATGCTTATCTTCTTGCTCTATACATCAAAATACCAGTGTCAAAATTCACTATTTTTGCATGAACTGGAGAGACTTTGATCTAGAGATAAGATGGTTCAGTCAATATTATATAACAGCTGCCCTTAGTATATTTTCAAACAAAATTAAAAAAAAAAATCTGTTACAATGTGATAAGCATGGTTAATTAAAGTGAAATAAAATAAGAGATAGACCACTCACAAAATAATTTTTTAAGAAATTACTTTGAAATTAAATAGAAAATGCATTTTCAGAAACAATTTTAGTTTAAGTATTTTTACATTTTGGATTCTCAGGGAATTCAAAATTGGTATTTTTTTCCTAATTCCATGGAAACAAAATTCAAAGTTTTAATACAATCTGTAAGGTGAAAGAGAATTCAGAGTGCTGACAGGCGTAAAAAGTTGCTTGGACTCTGGGAAAACTTGAAGGCGAGTATTAAAAGTAAGATGCAAAATAGAGAAAATGTAAGGAACTTTCAAAATTCTTCTGCGAAATGACAAGGGGTCCTATGAATAACAGTAGCATAACTGAACAAAGAGAGGAGGCGGAAGAGCACAGAAAATAGGGAGGGAGAAGGTGGCATTTAAAGGTCTGTATGTTGTCACAGAAGATGTATGCAGCATTTATTTGAGAATTAAAAGAAGATTTCATATACCTGTATCTCTTTGGGAGATCATGAGAGGCGGCTTATAGCAATTAGTGAACTTTTTGATTCTATTCTGGGAATAATCACAAAAGTAGTGTTGCTCACAAATGTGCTTGTTTGACAAAATGTATAAACACATTTGTTTAAGGACTCATCTCCCAGATGTCCTCAATTTTGCATACAGTCAGCAAAAGCAATTGACAACCTCCCTTGGGTCAGAAAAAGGCCCATTAGAAGCATTGCTCTCCTACCCATCTGCTGAAACTGTTATCTGAGGCAGCTAATTATATGTTTCACTCTTTCATTTCCAGAATCAAATATACCTCTCAGTCTCTGTATCATTGATTGCATTAACTGGAAACATTTGCAGGAATCATGGACAGTGAACTTTACTTTACCCTGAAAATAGGGATAATGGTCCTTCCATTTTTTTTTTTTCCTTTGTAAAACTGTTTAGAATAGGGAGCATGAATAGGGATAATTTAAAAAAAGATGAGCTATTTTTGCATATATTGTATTGCCTGTCATGGACAGAAAATCTGACTTGGCATAAATTCAGGAAAATCTAGGGCTTCTCAGGACTTTGTCCTAACCACTCCCATGTCCTGCTTAATCATAAAATCAGATATCTGGCATACTTCTTGCATGATATACAGTTAAGAATGTTGGTCATGAGATGATTAATAAAGTACCTTCTATTGGAAGATCAATATAGGCCTATTTAATATTTTCTCTTCTTGTTTTGTAGACCACAGCAGACCACAGCAACAGGGACCTCACTGGTTTGCAAGAGAAAAGGGCTCCTGAAATGTGCAAGTGATTTCCCTGGAGTGGGACACTGCTGGTGAACAAGCAGTGTGCGCTAGGAAAGCATTGCTGAAGACCTGGAGCAGCCACAAGTGAGCACCAAGGAGTAGTGGGGAAGCTGTATCACTGACAATGGGCTGTTGGATGCAACTTAAACTGCTAACAGGCACTTTTACTGTAATTGTACATATTAACCTCCATGACCAAAATAGGCTTTATCAGGAAGAAACTGGTTGACTGGCATACCTTACACCACACAAGAAATAATTTGCCTTAGTTACCAAAACATTGTTTGAATATTTTCCAAAATGCAATGTTGAAAAAACAACAAACCCTAAACATAGTTTAATCCAGCAGAAATTAGTGCTAACATTGTTAGTTTTTCTCATTGGAAGCCGTCCTACAGAGTCCAGATAGTATATTCAGAGAATTACATTATTTGTAAGAAATACGTTTGACAGTTTTTTTCATATCATTTACCAGTATTCTTTGGCAAAAGAATATAAACTGTGGGATGTAGCACAAAACCTCTGATATTTTGTTCTTTGGGCTTCTTTTCAGTATGAGCAATTTCAGCTTCATTGAAAATGCTCATTTGGAGATCATATGAAATCAGAAAATTTCCAAAGTCATTGTTATTAGAAAGGGTCTTAAATCAGGGCAGCATGTTCAGCTACATGTCCTCCCTTTCTCTGCAAGATGTTCTTAGATCAGATTAATAAAGCTATTTATTTTCTTTTTATTGTCACTTCCTTATTTTGACTGATAGTTTTGTTTTATATTATCTGATGGAGGTATATACAAACTAACAGAACAGAATACATAGAGATTAAAGACAATTTTCTTTATTATGAAAACCTTATATACCTCTATACAAAATTTACTACTTGAAGTAAAATTAAAAGTTCATATTAAAATTAAGTGTTACATGTGATGTTCCTGGAATTCAAAAGAAAAATTTAAATAATCCCTGAGAATGTCATAGAATCATAGAATGGTTTTGCAGAAGAGATCTCAAGGATCATCTAGTTCCATCCCCTCTGCCATGTGCACAGACACCTTTCATTAGACAAGTTTGTTCAGAGCCCCATCCAACATGATCTTGAACACTTCCTCAGATGGGACATCCACAGCTTGTCTCAGCAACTTGTTCAGCACTCACCACCCTCATGGTAAAGAAATTTTTGCTAATATCTAATCTAAACCTACTTCCTTTGAGTTTGAATTCACTGCTTCTTGTCCTGTCACTACATGCCCTTATAAAAAAGTCTCAGTGTTTCTTGCAGAGTCCCTTCAAGCAGTGGACGGATGGCTGCAATTAGGTCACTCCAAGGTCTGAACAATCCCAATTCTTCTAACCTTTCCAGGTAGGAGAGATGCTGTACCTCAGTACTACTGCATTGTGTCACTACACATGTGTATGTGCGTGTGTATGTCACGTCCAACCTAACAATAACAATTAACCATTCAGACTTTTATGGCGTTGGAAAGCTGCTTATTTTGAGCTGGGTGACCAAAACCTTCCTTATGATGGCACCACTTCACTTAGGGAAGACTCCAGGCTAGGAGTATGGGAGAAATACATTTAATATGAAAGGCTTGCGTAGTCTCCCCCTGGATTTTCAGACATCACTTCTGATGTTCTGCAATCCGAAATTCTTAGTTGCATATAAGACATGTTCACAGTGAGACCGTAGAAATTTGTTGAAAAATGTGGGAACAACATTGTTAAGCATCCAAGTAGCTCTAAAGTTAAGAGAAGAAAATTGCAACTCATGTTCTGCGCAGTACATCAGAGATGTAGTTAATCGTACAAATGTATTTTCTCTGCTTATCTGCTGGTAGATGTGTGTGTTATCAGCTGTGAAATTGGTTACAGTGCTGGAAACAATCCCTTTCAGCACAGGCTTTGTATTCTTGTTCTTTTCATGGGAATTTTGAAACTGCTGGCAGGGTATTTATTATACTTTGCCGACACACCAGTAAAAATGCATATAAAAATTGTTTCAGAGTTTTAGGTCAAATTTTTGCTCTTCACTATGCTAATATTAATACAGAGGAAAGCTACTGCATTTCTACTTGTGTAACCAAAAACAGAGCTTTGCCTTAAGGAACATGAGTGCAAATGGCAAGGTATTAAAAACACAGATGCAGAGAGAGGGGTCCATGTGTGGAAATGGTTTATATTAAGAAGCAGTTGCTGAAACAAATGAGAGTTTTGCCCACGCAAGGCCCATTTCTTGATTCTGTATTTTTCTTTGTGACTTCTAGTTTTAGAGACATCTATAATTAAGACAATTTGTTCTGCCTAGTCATGACTACTTCAGATCACTTCTCATCTCCTTGGTACTCTAGGTATTTTTCTGAACTTATGCTGAACCTAATTTCCAATTCTAGTTGTCCGTGTTCAACCAGTGCAGACAGTGGAGCTGTGATTTTTAATATCTTCAGAGGATTACTTCCAGTTAATCACAAATGTTAATTGTAACAACTGGCTGCAGAGGATATATAAAACTTTCCATATCCTTGTACATAAAAGGATCGATAAATTCTCTGCTCAAACTTTCAGTGTGTCATTGTAATACCTGAAGGAAGTTCCAAGGAGAAAAGGTTCAGTGAAAAAAAATTCAGGCCTGTCCATGTTGAACAGAGATGATATAAAATATTAACCAAAATTATTTCTGTTTTCCATTACCTCCTGAGCAACTTTGCACCAAGCTTCAACATTTCTAGTAATAAGATAATAATAGGTGAGTAATACTGCAATAATAGACTGGTACACTAGCAATAGGTGAATACTATTCTTATTTTTTCATTATCTTTCTTAGATGTAGACCTTGGACACCACAGTCAGAGCTTCCATTCCCTTTATCAAAACACTCCTCAGGATCAAGATAATGTGGAAAAAGGTGTCAGTCATGGAGTCAATACGGAATTGTAAGAAACAATCATAATAATACTAAAGTTGGTAATTTTAGAATGTTTTATTTTTCTGAAATTATTTTCATATAACTTCAATCCTAAGAGAATAATACAGTTGCTTTGAAGATTAATTCTCCTCTGTCAGTCATAGGACTGTGGGCTGTTTCCTATGGCTCAGCCACATTTATGCTTATGAACTGGGAGAAGTCACCTCACGACTTGTGTGTTTGAAGTTTATAACTGCTAATGTATTTTACATTGAAAGATGCAGTTGTGCCTGTGGAGTGGATGCATCTCTTGTTGCTGTTTACCACCAGGCTGAGTTTGGGTGGTGTCTAGGGAGTGTGTGTGTGTATGTGAGTGAACTCATGAAATTGGAAGAGCCCCGGGCATGTGCCAGGAACCTCCATCTTGGCTTGCTGCTAATACTCTCTAAAATAGGAAACAGTGATGCATTTGTTCCAAAATCCTCCACAGGGAATATTATTTTATGAATAATCATCCAACGTAAATGTAGGGGATTTTTCTTGGTGAACATGAGGAGGAAGCAAGTCCTGAAAGCAAAGAGTTTTGTTGTCTATGCTTGAATTTGTCTGAGCCTGTAAAAACCATGAAACATTCCTAAATCCTGCTGTGTCCTCATAATGTTCTGGCAGACAGCATAAGCACAGTGTAAGTGCAGCCACCTCCTCCTGTGGCCCACTCGACAAGTGACTTTTTGCTGACCCAGGTCATGACAATGTGGCAGATGGGGCACATGGAGGTAACACGGCTGGACAGTCTTCCAAGGCTCATCCACACTGCAGGAGAGCATATCCTAGAGAATGTTAAAAAATCTGGGGTGCACATGAGGTTTTCCCAGAGAAAATTAATTGAATGGCCTCAAACTGCTCAAAAAGCCCTGTGGGTAAGCAGTGATGGACAAATGGAGAAGTTGGCTTCAAAGCCACTTGGCATTGCAAGGTAGATATTATCACCTCAGGATTAATATTTGCTTTAAAATAGCACTGTTTTGAGCAAATTATAAATCTTGTGATAATTTACTGCCTTCTGAAGGGGTGAAGTTATTTGTCTTGCCACTTTGCACTGTTTTTCTCTTTGACATTTATATTTTTAAATAATTTGAGCAAGCAACCAAAAACCTCTCACTCATAACCAAGGAAGAAACAGTAGTCTTCTGAGTTCCAGATATATGCATTGGTGTAAGCTCTGTGTGTGCATAATTATTTATTATCATAAATGGCAATGTCTACTAGCATATGCAGAATTGCTCATAATTTAGTAGATTTGTTAAAGCTGATGTTATTTCATGCAAATGTATTTTGAGCGTGTCTCTTAGTGTGGCGCCAGAAGTGAAATAAATTTCACTGCTCAACTTCTTTGCTGTGGCTGACTGAATTACTTCAGGCATGGCTGTGAGCAATACTTCATTCTCTGGTGCAATATGTATTTATGGCTTATTTGTGAAAAATTAATTTTTTCCAGGGAAGCATGGAAAACAGTGCAAAATAGGTAAAGGAAGGACAGTTATCAGGGTGTCACATTGAAGATAGAACGTATGGCAAAGGAGGTTTTTTGACATCTGTCTTTAGAGCTAAATTAATGAAAGATTAAAAAAATCTTACATATTTTGGACAAGTAATAAGTACCTAAGAAAAATGCCGTGTTTCTTACTATATCCACCAGCAATACAGCTGAAATAAGACTGAAGAATTATGTTTCTATTAACTAATCTATTCTTCTCATATACTGTGAAGTGCTAAGAATCAGTAACCACACAGCTACCAGGCTGATATTGTCATGGCATTGGCCCTGGGCTCAGTTGCATCGGTGCTATTGAACAGCAAATAGACAAATAAACCTAGGACAGTACTGGCTGAAATAACAGATGATTCACATGAGATCAGGTAAAAACATAAACACAGACTGAAACAAACCAGAGCAGTTTTTGTACACAAAAGGATAATCAACATAGAAGTTAGGTGAGAGCATTTCATGGTCTCTTATTTAAAGATCTCGTGTCCAGAAAAGAAATCACTGTGCAAAAACATACAGGTAATGCTAGAACCATTCCCATTTAAGTGGGTGGTGAGAGTGACAATCTCTTTTATGGGTTTTCATTCACTAACACTTGCTAGGAGATTCCCAGCATTATGAGAATTGAATATTATATACAATTTTAGCCATGACCAAGGGAAGTAGCTCAGAACCATAGTGCAGCAAGCTTTAATTAAGCAGAAAGAAATTGCAAGACAAGATGGTAAGATGCTCTTACAAACATTATTTAATGGTATTTGAAGGTGGGTGTTTTGGGATGATATCTAGCAAAAAGTGGGTCTCAGAGAGGATAGCTTCACAGCACAGCTGGGAAGAACAGAGACCCCCCCTCCCTGCTTTTTGAAGGCAAGGAATGGACCAGATGGAATAAAGTGCTGTGAACAATGTAACATAAAGGTAATGTCATGACAGGCACAGTTCCATCTTCTTGCACTCAGTGTAAGAGATACTTCATCTATACAAAGATGCTTTTGGAGGCAATTCCTACCTGCTTGAAGAACAACAGCTGGAAAACAGCTCTGATTTTTAACAAACACAATTGCTACCAATAAGTAGCAAATCCCTGCAAGAGGAAACTTTAAAAAAAACCCAAACTTGAGAACCATGCAGAGACAGGGAATTTTAAATTAAGTTATACAACTAACAGAACGGATGAGCAATATGGTAGCTATTAAAAACCAGACAAACTATACATGTGTATTGTTTAAATCTAAAATAAAATTGCATGATGTGGAAGAGAGAGAATTGCCCTGTAATTACACTGATAATTGAATGTGTTCAGCTTGAAATAGAAAAAGAGATGTGTACTAGTTTTGTAAATCAAGTACACATATTCCTGCATTTGTGTAGTTCATTTTCATGTTAACTATTTATTGTCACTAAAATTGTGCAGCCATGTTCATAAATTTTAGGTTAAGCAAAGTTGCAAACTTTTTCCTGAACACATCTGCTGTACAGCTTATGTTATCCAGCTCCAAAGCGGAAAAAAAAAAAAGTGTGTAGTGTGCCTTTCTACTGCATACCATTTTTAGAGGAAGAAATAGAAAAAGAGATGTGTACTAGTTAGATGTGTACAAAAAAAAGGAAGTAAAATTGCCGTAGCATCCATTTGTATGCTAGTAGCTGAGGGGGCGTGCACTTTTCTGTGGGATCCTAATGGTCATCAGAGACATGGATGTGGTCCATGATTTTTTGCATGGCATGGAAGAAGAGAAATCACACAAGGCAAGTCAAGGCAAGGCAAGGCAAAGGCAAAGCAAGGCAAGGCATTTTTTTCATGGTTCCTGAAGCTTGTTTTGATGCTCTTTTTGGCTACCTAAAAACAGAGACCAGACAAAATTAAGGGAATAAAAAGCAGTTATATTTATTGAAGGGCCTTCAAGTACATTTAGGGCAGACAAAACCCCACCAGGGGCTACACCCAAAATGGATGACAGGTCACGGGTTTCCATACTTTTGTAAGTATGGTCCATTTGCATTTTGGGGGTTAATCTTCTAATTATAGCTTTAGGTAATGAAGTCATTTACCCCAAATTTGCTCCCCACAACTCACTTTTGTTTACATTTCTCAGAGCCTGAGACAGTGAGCTGTCCTTGATTCCCAGGCCTAGAGAGGAATTGCTTTGTCTGACCAAAATGGGAAAGCAGGAGCTAACACTCTTTATGGAATTTAGAGTTACACACTAAAGAACTGCAGGATTACAAATACAGGAAAAATATAAAAGCTAAAATCCTAAGGCATCAGTTTCCTCAGCAGTGTGAATCAGAGACCCCCAGTGAAAGCCTAGGCCCAGTGTCCATAAAGAGCAAGGCATCGCAGGGGGCTGAGCCACAGTGACACACACATCCTGAGGAGGTCCTCACAGAGAGGTCACCAGCATCCAGTGTAGAGCAAAGCTGTGTCTAAGCTGCTGTTCCTTGCTGCAGCACAGCACTTTCATTATTTGGGATTTAATCTTTGGCTGCCACACTGGACCAGGGGTCCTTCTCTTTAAAACACAACCACCAAAGCTACTGCCTGCTGTCTTTGGTATCCTTCAAATCTGTTAAACAAAATACAGAATGAGGTACTCACATACTGCCTGTGAAGAGAGAGGCACATCTCTTAGACTTCGGTGCAGAGAAGTGTCATGACCCCTGCTGCAGAAGAAAACAGCCTGCATAGCCACCGTGTAGCCCTTCTACAGCCAAAACTATGAGATTCTATGCACACTGGCAACTGGACATGGACAAGTTTTTGATGTATAGGTTGGTACGTAATTATTCAAAGTGCAGCAAAACTTTGCAGCTACTGGAGTGGGTTTTTTTCTGGATTATTTTCTTGAATTTGAGTACTTCTAAGAGTGTTTTTACATGCCAAAGTAACCTTTCTAATTCCTTCCCATTAGTGCTTCCAGCTCCATGTGCACTGTCTCTTGGAGGTCAGCCAGAGCAACAACCCAAAACCCATTATGTTTTCTGATCTAGGTACTGTGCCCATAATCTCCCTGATGAGACTCACACTCTTTCTCACCCAGAAATACCTCCGCATTTGGATAACATTGTTCTACAGAGGCTTTCCTGCCAAAATGTTCTCCCTAGCGTGCTCCCCTTGGAAATTTTACTGTGAAGAGGAACCCCTTGCCCCATCTGCTGGGAGGTGACAATGACATTCTAATTTCACATTTAAAGGCATGATGCAGGCTAGAGTCATGTAACTTTATTACTTGTTTAATATGAAAAAAAACTAAAAAAAAAAATTTCATTCTGCTTACTTGTGGCTTCCCCATCTGGAGGGCATTGAGCTAGTCTCAGAGAGGGCTCAGACAAGCATACTGAATGGATCAGATCCCTGCCTGTGTCAGTGGGATATGCACACTATCACTCATTGATTCTACTGGCATTTTTAGTAGAGCATCAAGGAGGAACTATGCCTTTCCATTAACTGACATTCCCATATGAATTAGGATATCCCAGTGTTTAGAATTTGTAAACTGATTAAAACTAAAACCAAATCACATGCTGCTAAGTTATACCACCTCCTTGCAGGATAACAGTGCTTTAGAGTTTTGTGTTTAAGCCCTAGGAAAAGTGGCATATATTGTGATGTGTATTCCAACCAAAGTAAATTAGGCAGCAAAGACGAAGGGGCAATTTTACATGACTAATGGAGAGAGCTCTGCAAGGAGAGCATGTGCCACTTAGCAAGGCCTGGGGCTCTCAGGGCCCCGGGGGAGGTTCTGCTGCTGCATTAGTGCTGTGCATCAGGGCACTCCCCCTGATGCATGGCTGGCTGCATCATCACTCAAGGTGCATCATGGGGACCTGAGTGGGTCTACTCTCAGCTGACTTTGATGCCCCCCAGACAGACATCTGCATCCAAACTGGACAAAAAACATCTCCAAAAGCTTCTGAAGAAGACATTATTTCACTGGTTTTAGGTTAGTGAGATTAATTCCATGCAGAAAATGTCTTTGCTCTTGTTTTTCACCACTACTGTAAAGGAAATACAGATTATTGTACTTGATGTACAAAGTATTTTTACACAACAAATGAAACTTACCCTCAACAGTTGTGTTTTCATGTTAGGGCAGCATGTGCACTAAGGGGAGGAGAATTGGAGTTTACCAGAATTACCTGCATGCATGTGCTTCTCCTAACAGCCAAATTGTTAGCACTAATTTTATTTCCAGATCACAGAATATTCTAAGTTAGAAGGCACTTACAAAGATCAATCCCACTCTCAACTGAATGGTCCATGCAGGTATTGAACCCACAACCTTGGTGTTATTAACATCATGCTCTAATCAACTGAGTACTCCCAGGGACAATTCCAAAGTAGCAGGCCATTCTCAAAACCATCTCCTCACCTTGATTTCGAGTGGGGATTGAACTAAGCTCTCCCACATCCCAGGAGAGTATCCCATCCCTCTCTCTCTACAGGAGAGTAGATCCACTGCCAATCTGTTGGATAATTGCGCTGCCTCACTCCCATTGAAGCTGTTCTGTATGAATAATTAACTAGTCATTGCAGCAGTGGTTTGAACCTGACTTGCCCACTTCCCAGATGAACATGCCAACTAGCAGGCTGGAGAGTCACTCCCTTACATTTCCCATTCCCCTGTGTGGCTCACTAAACACTTAATTATTTATGTAAAGGGATTTATGAAGCTTAAATAGAAGAAAGGCTCATTTGGGGATAGCTTGGGGAAGGGGAATCAAACTCCTTCCTCTGAATCAAGCCAATAGAGAATTTGAAAGTTAGTCTCTGTCTTCAGGTAAGCTTTTGCTCTTGGGACCATTGAGTTAAGTCTGGTTGTGCATGGAACAGGGCACAGGGAAAGACCTCCCTCCATGATATACTGTAGCAATGAAGCCTCACTGTCTTGTCTCAGAAAAGAGGCAGTAGTTGAGAATCCTGGCCGCATGTAGCTGGGAGTCATGCAATTGCATACCTTAGACATTGCTGTCCCCAGCATTTCCCACTAAGAAAGCTTTTCTCTTATATAATAAAAATATCCTATGATGTATATAGGAAGTGAGAAGGGATACCCAGAGGAGCAGCTTTCTTTTCCACTGGATTCCCAGAGGAAGACCAGGCCCATCTACACCACCACTGAACCTTCAGAAGAAACCTACACCCTTTCTATAGGATGACTGCTTCAAGTGGACTACATTTGTCACTCCAGGAGGGTTGCAGCCACCATTTAATCAGACTGCTATCAACACCCTGTATCAGGTCGTATTCTGACTCTGTCAGTGCTGTTTTGTATTATTGCATTATTTTTAATTTTTTTTTTCATTTTCCCTAATAAAGAACTGTTATTCCTACTCCCATATCTTTTCCGGAGAGCCTCTTAATTTCAAAATTATAATAATTTGGAGGGAGGGGATTTACATTTTCTATTTCAAGAGAGGCTCCTGCCTTCCTTAGCAGACACCTGTCTTTTCAAACCAAGAGACATGTGGTCACATTGTTTACAAATGCAATGGTGTGACATTTATTAAGAAAACAATGTCCTACATAATATTTCCTATGTTTTATGGGTAATCAAGGGGAAAAAAAGAAAAAATTTCTGTTGACACTGTCATGTTTTATAAAGAAAACTGAAGTTCAGAAAGATAAGAAATTCTACCTGAAACCACATTATTAACTAAATTAGGACTAAACAGTGTTGTAACTCCATCCTATTAGAACTGTCTAAGCCAGTAAAGATTTGAGGGGAGACAAATATGTGCTTCTACTTGTTAAGTCTGTGGCTCTCAAGGTACTGCACAACATAATGCCTTTACCTCTCTGACCCAGAAATGTTGCTTCATCATGTGATTGTGCAGCAGAGTGAAGGGGGCAGTGGCCTGCCTGGGCACACAGATTCACCTGATGCAGAAAATCCAGCTTTCTGTGTTAATGGCTCTTGCAAGAGATGAGATCCATTGCAATAGGCTTGAATTCACAGCAATTTGCTTAAGTGAATAGATTTATTCACCAAGATTAGAGAAAGCCAGTGAGGCATGTTGTATTTGTTTGTGGTGCTCTACCTTAAAAAAATGAGGAAAACCAATCCTGAAGTATAGGTTCTAAAGAAGGTGCTGAAATAAAGCAGATGGATTGGAAATATGGACAGAAATTTTGTATGTCAAATATTCCTTATAACATTGTTTTAAATTGTTATTATTCTCTGAAGGAGTCCTTCTTTTTCAGAGATGTGACCCTACACTTACCCAGCTTGAGATGTTAAGGTTGTAACTTCTGTCTTCCACTGGGAGAAAGCATTCAGATCAGTCCAGGAAAAGGTTTGAAAATGAACACATAATTATCTGTTAAACTGAATCATTTGTAAAGAGCAAATATCTATCTATTGTCTACTTCAGCCTGAAGGATGAGCCTGCTGGTTATGTGCTACAAAATTTTAAATACCACCCAGCTGGTTGGGAGAGCGCCACTACTTCTTTTTTCTTTTCTGAGACAGAGCGTCTCCTCTATGGTTATTTTTGTTAATTGGAGTTTTTTCCTCTATGCCTGTCTGCCTGCACCGCTGAAAGCTGCTCCCTCTTGTGGTCTAGTGAGATTTATGGCATAGGATATTAATTATACTATGCTTGACCCTTTACTTAAAAGGGGGAGCAAGCCAGAGGTTTATGAAGGGATCCTGTTCATAAATTTATTTATGCCTGACTGTCTTAAGTTTTTTAAGGTGCCCCCCATTCGCCTTCCTTACAGACAAGTGTTAAAATGAAAACGATTAAACATTTGCATGTCCTTAAAAAAAAAGATAGGACCATCCTCTTCAGGAATGAATTTCCTCACAAGGAAAGAAAGGCAGTGGTTCATTTTTGAACAGTGTTGTAACAGTACATGACACTTACATATCTACTTTCCTTTGTAGGTAAAAACCTCACAGTACTACTACAAAAACCTCACTTTGTACTACTTACAAAGGAAGTGATTTCATAATCCAATAGACATTAAAAAAGTGAAGGAGCTGATCAGCATCACAATAATTTCTTTCTGTTGCTAATTCTGCATGCTGGTTTGGTGTGTATATTCAAGGTACTCAAAAATTATGACAAGTTGATGGTGAATTTATATTCTTGTTATCATCAAGCACTGATGCTCTTAGGTGGTATTGGTTTTGATGGACTATGGTAGAATGTCTTCCTGAACTTTTAATTTTTATCATATGTCGTTCTCCAACAGCAGATAACCTAATATCGAAGTGTGGCCTGCAGTAAGTGTGGCTATCATCTCAAAGTGTGTCCTTCTGGATGCTAGTAGGAAAATGTTTTCACCTTCTTACACAGTGACATGTTTTGTCACTGCTGATATTTTCACAGATATTTCAACATATATTACAGATATAGGATATTATGTGGAATCCCCTCTGTCATTTATTTCTTTAATCCCCTTTATTCCTGGAAGTTTCCATCTGCTGGGCTGAGGATACAGTCAAAAAAAGAGACCACTTCTCTCTTCACTTCCATCTGTCTGCCCCTAAAGGACTGATTGTCCTCCCCAAGAAATCGAAGCAGGAGTGGTGAGATGTGTTCAGGTCTTCTGCCGCAGATGCTTAGAGGATCTGTTATTAAGCCTCTTCTCTTCTGTGAATCTTATGTCTACATTTGCTTAACCTTCATCCCTCAAGCAGCCTGTGTGCCCACGTGGGTCTGTGGCTTGCTTCAGGTGACAGGTATCCACCATCTTCTTTCTGACTGCAGCCTTCATTTCAAACCACACTGACAACAGACTTGAGGGCCACACCCACATATTTCAGCTCTTTTCTCTTTCATTCTGAGGCCCGTCCCTGTCCCTTTTCTCCCTTCATATTTTGCCTTCATCCTGATACCTATTGCTTATTATGACCCTGATGGGCTTGTTGCCCTCTCTTTACAAATATCCCCAGGGACCTATTGATCCTTTCCATATTCATTATAATTTTTATTCCCCTCACCTCAAAGCCTTATTGCTTCATTCCTTAACAACCCACAGTAACCAGGCCTCTTGCTTTATAACTCTCCAGTCTTTTCGTCTGTACCACCTGGGACCACATGCTTCATGTCTTGCCAGCCCTCTCCACCTTCTGTTAGTATGTTTCTTTGGCTTTTCACATAAAAATTCGAATTTCATGTCTTATCCATGTTCCATGATTAATCACTTCTGCCTGCTTTTTTTCTTGTTGCATTTCATGTCCTTTGCCAGTTAGTCTCTGGACTCTGCGCATTCCACTGCATCCTCCTCTATCTCTCTCCTAGTCAGGTTTCCCATCAGTCCATTTCTTCCATCTGCTCTTTACCTCCAGAGTTTCCTCTAAGCCTCCCTGTAAACATGCAATTCATCAAGCAAACCAATAAACAATTCTCTGCTCTCCTCTTTGAACAAAGAAACTTTTTTAAAAAAGAAAAAAAAAAAAAAAAAGAAAAAAAAAAGAAAAAAAAAAAGGGAGGAAGGTCTCACTGTGAAGGCCTAACAAAAAAAAAAAATTATTTTTTCTACTTGTCATCATTTCACATCCAAGTATCTCCAAGGATCTATATAGAGTGCCTGTTACGTGACTCTGTAAAGACTTCATCTGGAAATAATGGTTAGCAGGACCTTTCTTATCCTCCACAGGATTTTACGTTCTTCAAGATATGGATGTTGTCTTTGACTTACCTATAAAACAGAATTCCCAGCTGTGATACACAGCAAATGTGGTGCCCTCTTAGTAATAGTGGCATTGGTGTGATGATTATTATTAATGCTATCTCAAGCAATTAGTGTCCATTTTAATAAAGGATTGCCTTCCTCTGAATTGGGAATAATAGCTAATGAATAACAGCTAATATAATCTTTTAACTTCCTTTTCTTTTTTTTTTACATATTTTAGCTTTAAGTTGTGAAAATCCTTTCTAATCTTCACTCTATCAGGTATTTATGCTGCCTGAAACAGGCTACCTATTTCTGTTCATTGTAGAGAAATAGGAGCAGGAGGGTAAGAAAAAAGAGAGGAAGGGTTCATACAAGGATATGAGTTTTCTGAGTCATCTTTAGAACCTATCATTTTTTCACTTACTTTAAAAACAAACAATCAAACAATAAAACCTGGTTTCTTTGTGCTTTTTGTGCAGTGTGATGAGGGCTTCTTGTGTCACTTTATGTAGCATCACATGCTGAGCTGTTTGCTATCCTTGGATAACCTGAAGCAACAAGATGCTCTTAGAAACAGAATTGCAGATGGTATTTCATGTCTAATGTGCCAGTAGTCCTCTGATAACCACAAAAAAGCTTTGAAACCTTTTTGTTCTGGTTACTGAGTAGATTTTAAGCGGACAAAATCAGTGGAAGCGTGATGTTTTAAAGTGCTTTTTTGCTTATCTTTTGTGTCCCCCATGACTTTGCCATCAAAATTTACAGCTGCAAGAATCTGCTGCCCTGGCATGTTACAATGCTAAAGGAGGAGTGTATAGGCATTTTGGAGGTAGTTTTTTGTATAGCAATGCATATGCATGAAAAAATATCTTCACTCCTCCTCCACCTCCAGTGCCACATATAAGATAAACATATCTTTTTTAATTGACACAGACACATTTCATATACCTGTGCTGTCACAGCTATTCTGAGAGGGAGGCTGTACTGCTCAGGATGCCATGAATCCATTTCAGCGCCCTCACAGTGACCTTCAGTGTTGCCTGATGTTTAGATGCACTAATGCATCTAGCTTGTAGTTTTCTAGACCCATCACTCCTCTGCTCAATCAAAGTGTCCTTGATAACAACTGATACTCGCTGCTGGTATAATGAGATGGCTCCAGACTGCAGCAATGCTCATGTTTTCATGCAGAAAGGGGGAAAGGAATGATCCATAAATTTCTCATTA
>WBNO01030646.1:61893-157157 GCA_013400575.1 Peucedramus taeniatus
AAATTCATATCTCCACATTCATTACCTTTGCAATATCAGTAATATCAAGTTTGATCATCCCTACGTTCATTATGTAAGTTTTTGGCAATTTACACTGAGTTTGCTGTTAATCATGATACTTTAACAAAATATATTTTCTTCGAAATGGATGCTAAAAATCATACTTGCATTCAGTGGGCTTTTTTTCCAGTTTCCTTGCAGACTACAAAAATATAGAATACTGCAATTTGCCTGGTTTTGAAGGAGTGTGTCATGGTTAAAATATTTGTACTCCCTAAATAAGATTGTACAGGTCAAAATACCTACATTGTGGCATGGTGGAATGATATTCTTAAATATCATGAAGCAACGTATTTTATTTATTCTCTTTTTTTTTTCTTTCTTTATTTTGGGAGGGGTACTGTTACATTGACTGGCCTTCCATTAAAGACTTGTGTACAATAGGCAAAACTACAATAAGGTGTTTAGTTTTAGGTACATACAATTTGTGAAAATGGAGTACAGGATCCCTGCCTTAATCTCCCCAGGACTGCTTAGAAGAAACTGTGAAATGCCACTGGCCTGGTCATGTCAGGCATGTACTTTCCACAGCTTCCAGAAGGGAGTCCAACTCTGAGAAGCATTAAGCATGGATGAAGAAGCACTGGGTTCAAGCAAACACTAATCTTTGTTTGACATAAATATAATAGACTCGTGGGGCTGTAACACAGACAGCAGAAATTTGCCAGCATTCCCTGTTACTGATGTGCTCATCAATCAACATCACATTGTGCTCATGTTGTACAGTGTCAGAAAAGCTCTTGACTGAAGGGCTTGTAATAGAACCTGAAGGCTAGACAAAGTAACCACTAAATAAGATGAATTTAAACAGAATGAATGAGAAATTACTAATTACATCTGAGCTGCATCTCTATTGGACAGAGATCTAGGAAGGACATAGGAGGATTCTTCTAGTTCCCTGTAGTTATATGGTTTTTGGTCAAACTTTATGCGTATAGCAGTGATTCCCACATTGACATTTATGGATCACCAATGAACAGTGAATCTGTGGAATATAGTCTTTGGAAATACAGTATTCTGCAATGTTTTGGAGCAATAAATATTCAAGTAAAATTTGATGACAAGCAGGCAGACTGGTCCCTTATCACTGAAGAGTTATAATGACCTGTTGGCCTAAAAAGTATGGAAACTTGTATGGGTTTCCATTATCTAATGGTATTTTAGCCGGGGTACTGAAGATCAATACACCACCTTTTGGAACATTTTGGTTTCCATTCTTGAAAGGTGAAAGAAATATTTCTTACTCTATTAGTTTGTGAACTCTGCCTAATGTTGGCAATTCACTCCTTAGTTTTACACATATCATATGTAGGTAGGTTCTTTTCAGCAATGCATACCATTTATAGGTAGTGCTTCAGCAATGTATGTCATATGTAGGCTGAAATATTAATAATAAAATTGAAGCTTAGTAGCTTGACTGATCTCTGAAGGGAAGAAAAACAGACCTCAATATGGTAATATTGGATGCCTGGTCAGTGAAGCACCAACAAGCTCGCTACAGAGAAAACTGCATGCGGAGTCCTCTGTGTACTGCCAGGCAGTCCTTGTGTACAGCTGAAGCTCTGCAATGACAAATATTAGCTCAAATTTAACTTCTTTAAGAAGAAAATATTATCTTCCTTCACCACTGTGGGTGTGTATTTAATACTGTGTATTCAAATGTTTGAAGATTCTTCAGACCTGTAAATGACTACAGTACAGCTGTAGATCGCACTGAAAACTGGAATGTATTTTTTTCAAGTAAGGTCTCAAGACCAAAAAGAAATTGAGGCATTGTTTCCTTGGCCTCAAATCAAAAAGTTCTTTCTGTGAATCTGGAATATGAGTCAGTTGTGAAGAAGCAAATAGCTTTGGAGTTCAGCAATAGAGAGGTCTTGAAAGACTTTTCAGAGCCATCGGCCCAAGATTCAGAGGCAATGATTTCATGTCAAGGAGCAGGAACAGATGAATTGCAACAGACGACCATAAACTCCACAGCTAAACACAGAAGAAAATATTTTACAGAAATTGAACGGGGAGAAGAAAACTGATGCCAACCAAGGAACAATGCCACTGATGTGGCATCTAATTTAGAAATGTGAAACGTCCATTTATTTGCAAGCCTTCCATTGAGATGTACCAGCAAAGGAAAGGCATGGGTTGCACTCAGAGTTCAGAGTTCCAAGTGGTAGAGAAAAACTGGTTCTAAAATCACATGGGAAAGGATGAAACTGCAAAAGAAAAATACTGATGGTTTAAAAAATTCTTTGGAATAACACTTAGGGATGCAAATGAAAGAGCTGAATTTCTACAATGGAAAAGTGATGATGAGTTCAAGGTGAGAGTTTGTCCCTGGCAAGGATCAAATCGCACACTTCCAGAAGCACAATCTGGGACAATCCCTGGTTGGAATGAGAGCTTGCAGGAACGTGCCTCCTCTCATTGTTGTTAAACAAAGCAGCTACACTGGTGGCCTAGTGGCTACCAGTTGTCAGGCAAGCTCACAGGAACAGGATTGCTTTAGGACAAAGACTCACTGGTGAGGTGGTGGAAGGAGACAGTCTATCAAGCAACCCACTATATTGGATCATCTTTTGAAGGGAAAACAGACCAGTGAAGGAACTATAAAACATGACAGCAGATGGCATTGTTTGTAGAATCAAAGAACCAGCAGTCTGAGCTGAGGCCCTAAAAACTGTGGGGAAGGAAGGACAGACTCAGACTCTGCACTGACCTCAAGGAGCTGAGAAAGAACATTAAAAGAAAACATTTCCACTTGTTTGCAAGTAACAACATGTGTGCTGGGGGAGAGAGCCAAATTCCTAAGCAAATTTGTTGCTTTGGCAGGGCTTTGGCAGAGCCTCCTGGACACAGGAGGCCAAAAGTATTGCCTCCTCAGTAAACTGCTTAGCAGATGCTGCTGTGTAAGGTCACTTCTGAGCACGACCAGAAATGGTATTGCAGGCATTGCTACAGCTAAACTCCTACCAAACTACCAAAGATTTCTGGTTGTATATTGAAACAACTGTTTCACAAGATTCCTGATGACACTGGAAAATGCTTTTCCCAGACAACTGAGGGGCAAGAAGACTCAGAAGACTCATGCCAGACTGTATTTCCTGTGTAATTTTGCATGTCATATCTGTTAAAGAAGTCTTTTTTAAGTGTAGTTGTGGGGATTGAAATGGCCAGAAAATAAAGAACTCAAATACTGTGCTAAGGGAAGCTGGAAAAAACATTGCTCTTCTCCTCCCTCTCTCAACTGTCAGGCGGCGGCTATGAAAAATAGAAACGTGGATTGTATTTTTCCTGACTACTGCAAGAGTCACCAATATTGAGAGGAAAAGTGCCAGCTGGTGTAATCATCCCAGAGCTCTGGTGACTCACACCCACGGAAGCCTTGGCCATACTAATATTTTAAATGAGAGACTAATTAGATAATAACAATTTGGTCAGAAAACTGAGAGAGCTGAATTTGGCATGGGTGACCACCCCGTCTCTGTTCTCCCTTCCTCCCAAGGGACTGTGGAACTCTAAATGGCAATAGCTTGTAAATCTTTGTGTCTGCTCTTCTTCAGTATGGGCTGCCCAGGCCAGCCCAGTCTTTGCAGAGCTTTGTGCCCTCCCCAAAGCAAATCAAGCCTTGTGATGGCCATTTGGGATGCTGGCAGGTCCTGTTGGCTTGCAGCCGTCTCATTTTCACCTGTCATTTATGTCACCTGTGCTACCCTATCTTCTGCCTCATGCTTACACATCTGCCTTTTCTACTATGTAGAAAAGTAATTGTACTGCCCCAAATTGCTTGCCCTTAGTAAGAACTGAGTAGCAAATGGCAACCATTCCCCACAATCTGTTTGTTTCAAATATCATATTAGTTTGACTCACACTCACTTTTCTCCTGAACAGAAGTAATCCCTAGGCAGCCTGGCAACAACACCGTGTCTCTATCCACACAGCAAGGCATGAGCAAGGCAAGCAGCTCCACAGCAGCTCAGGGGACAGGACCACTACGGAGAGGACGGATGCCACTTCTGTACCCAGGCTGTCTCCAACACTGCTGGGGTTGCTTGCAAGGGTGCCAATTAGTGCCAGCCATGGAAGCAGCTCCTGCCAGATGGACACCTGCCTGGGAGGGAGAGCACTGAAATCACCCACGCATCTCAGAGAGGTCACCGAGCAGCCATTCGATGCTAATAACTTTTGGTCACTACCAACTTGGGCCGCAATCGAACCACTGACCTAGAGGTGAAAGGCTGTATATCCCATTACCAATCTGCTAAACCATCCAGTCCCCCTATTACTGCAATTTTAATTAACTGAGCCAACGACATGAAAGCTGAAGGGAGGGGGAATGGGCAAGGAAGCGAGAACACATTGGCTTTTACATGATTTGTTTCTTTTGAGTGGGTTTTTCTTTTTGTTGAAAGGGCTTGTCCTAACCTGTGCTGCCCATGGGACACCCCCCAGTCTGCTGCTCAGCACAGGACTAGACCATACAGTTGCTGTTAATAGCCAGAAGGGTGAAACACTGCTGCTGCCCCCACTTTACAAGGTAACCCCTGGGAGAGCAATTCCTGACATCAAGATCTGAAATTTACTCTCATCAGGAACATTCCTTAGAGTAAAACTGAAATAAATGAAAGATACAACATGCTAAATTCTGGTACAGTCTTTCTCTGAAACAAACAGAAAAAAATTTTTGTGCTTCTAAGTTCCTGGATGCTAGGATCCAAAGAAAGCCTACTGTAATGTGGTCCACAACAGGATTGTACTCAATAAGCAGAAAAGTTGATGTCTCTGATAAGCAAATGATTTGACCATGCCTAAGTTCAGCTGTTACAAGTCACTGGGAATGGCTTCACAGTTGTTTGAATAAGGAACAAAAGCATTATACTCCTTTGTTAGGAAATCATGTCATTGCCAGATGCAGAAATTAAAAAGAAAGCTGTTTGTTTGGCAACAGTGCATGTCATTTCTTCACCTGCTCCTTTCCATGAATTTTATTCAATGTCTTCACTGCTGGTTTGGAGCATTGGAGGAAGGATGGTGAGCCCTACAGTAACTCTGAGGTCATCCTTGGTTTGACTCATGCCATCATCACCAACAGCTTCTCATGTAGCAAGAACGTTTGCAGCTTTCCTGTGGTGATAGTTATCACCATCATTTGAATGATGCTTGCATCCTTTGTGGCTTGTGAATCACAAAACAGGGGAAGCTAATCATTGCCTCAGACTCTGAGCAGTTCTTCTGCCTTTTCGCCTGCATGTGGTTCTTACAGTGTAATTAGTCAGCAGCCAGTATTGCCCCTTTGTGTCCATGTGTTTCCTTAGCCAAGTGCCTACATTTCAAACAGTATCCACTCCACTGTCAAGCCTGAAGTACTTCATGCTTGTTCTTGCATGTGTGTTTGATAAGTCACGGCATGACTATTTTTTCTCTGTGTGTTGATTATCCACCGTGGTCTAATCCTGCAACATAAACGACAGACAGAGGGACCCTAAAACACAGCAGCTCCTTGAGGTTTAGCATCCTGTGAAAACCCTGCTCCTCGCAGGCTGTTCCTGTCTCCAGCAGTGCAAGCACAGGGGGGGGCCTATCGCAGCTTGGTTCCAGTCCCCAGCTGTCTGCAACAGCCGCTTTTGCTCGGGGCCTCACACACAGCGCAGGCCAATCTGTAACTCTGGGCTTCCTGGAGGTGGGGAGCACTCGGCTCAAAGCCTCTGCACCCCCTCATATGCGTGAGCCTCTTTGATGATCTTGTGCCTTGTTATTTCAAATGCTTTGCATGTGTAACTTGTGCAACAGGTCTAGAAAAAGAAAATGAGCAAAAGGAAGCCAGAACCAAACTGTGCTTTTAATTATACCTGTGGCTGGGGTGGAAAGCAAAGTATTAAGCAAACCCCAGCTATGTGTGCCCTGATGGCTCTTCTCCTTTTCCGCTGCCACTCTCCTGTAACTTATGTACTCTGCTCAAAGTGACCTTGATCTTTGATAATCTTCTTTTACCCCTTATCACCTCTCCAGAGTGCAGCCTTGCTCTGTCCCCTGCCTTCTGCTATCTTTCACTGATCCCTCTCTCTGTGCTCCCAAAGAGGATGTTAAAGTGTCACAGCACAGACCCAGGAGTTTGTGGCAGTGTAAGAAGAACAAATCAGAAATGCCATGGCAGCTTTGCATCTTGAAATTTGGGGAGTGGGGAGGGGTGACTTGTGTTAGGAGCATAAACAGCAGCATCCCTGTCAATGGACTAACACGCAGTTCCTCAACCAGGTTCCATCTGAAGATCAAAGTGCTGAAGGTCTGAATACAGGAACTGTACTGCAGCACCAAAATATGTTGTCAGAGAAATACAACAACTACTTGGGAGGGGTAGTGCAGTATTTCTAGAGAAACCTCTGCATTATAGGTTAGAGTCAGGTCCCTGTTGCAGCATGCCTGTTGTCCTGCTGCCATGTTCACGTTGGTTAGGTGTACACCTAGGCAGCATCCAAGAAGGCAG
This sequence comes from Peucedramus taeniatus, assembly GCA_013400575.1. Lineage (NCBI taxonomy): Eukaryota > Metazoa > Chordata > Aves > Passeriformes > Fringillidae > Peucedramus > Peucedramus taeniatus. The sequence continues at coordinate 68,432 of WBNO01030646.1, forward strand.
TGAGAAAAGTACCTTCATTCTCATCTTCACTGGCCCTGAAGGTGTGAGCAACTCCTTGTGTGTCACAGCAAAATCCAAAGAGTGTTACTTTCACTCTGTGTGCATCTTTTACCCCTCAGTGTCCAGCTGATGAAGTTTCTGTGCAGCTAGCTACCTAACAGAGGAAACATAAGCTTTGTGTAGGAAATTGGGCTCTCTTCTGGTGGTCTGGTCTGCGCTTGGCAGATGCTGGAATGGAAAACAGTGCATTAACTGTGCAGAAGGCCCAGAATTTAAGGCAAAAGCTGAGATATGGAGATGGGTCCAATGCCATGACTGCTCTCAGAGAAATGAGCAGAGTGATTTCAGGATGTGCTCACTACAGCCTCCCCTTAACAATAGGCAGGGAGTAAACATTGGCTTTTATGCTTTTAGACTGAAAGCCTCGAAGTTAATAACCTATTGAGATGAACAAGACAATTCATCCACTTCAGAGCTCTTTCCCAAGCTGCCTGTAAACTCAGCATAAGAAAGATTTATACTTGGTTACCCTTCTAATAATTTTTTCCTGCCCATCATGGCTAAAAACGTGTGCAATACATAGAAATTAAGCTAGATTCTGAAGCACGTATTCTGCATGAGAGCTGAATGTCAAGCAATTTCCATGAGCACAGAAGCAAAATCCTGGCTTATGCTTGTAACATATTCATACCTCAGACAGGCACAGACCAGGTGTGTATGCTAATTTACAAAAGCCTCTCATTTATCTCTTTAGTAACAATGCACTTTATCTCTACAGAGCGAGGCATTGGGAAACACTGCAACCCAGCTCCCCAAAGCAGACATCTCCAATGCTAACCTCTCTCCATGAGCATGGGATGACGTAGCTTGGAGTGCTGTCTGACACATCCTGACAAATTGTGGAGAAGAGAGAAGAGCACTCTGCAGCCAGTGGATGCTCAGCTTAGCAGAGCAGTGTGGAGGGCAGTGCCTGGCTCAGAGGATTACTCACAGCAGTGGCACTCTGCTGCAAACTCCCACTGCCCAGGACTGCACTGCAAAGCACAGCTGGATTAGCACAGCTGGGTGACAGCTACAGCTCTTGTTGGAGACAGGGAGAGAGCAGGACTTTGCCACACTAATGTGAGAAAGATAATCTCAGCTGCAGGAAGGCATAAAGAGGAAGGGATTTTTAACACTAGATATTTGACAGGACTCATAGGTCTTGTGGAGATCTTTCTCTCACTTGCTTCTCTGAGTTTTTCCCATCACTGTTGCTCAGAATTGAAATGGGGGGGTTGAATGGGAAATCCTTTGACAGCATGGGAAATACTTCAGCAGAATTGCTGGGTTTCCTGTGCCCTCAGCACTTGTCTACCATCCTCCAAGGACCTGTGGGGCTCTAGATCAGATGCTTTCACTCCTTGCCTACATTAATGCTTGGAAATCATTACTGAATGTCCTCCAGAAGCCTCTACTTCCTACTAGGAAGTGTCTTAAACTCACGTCCTTTTTCCTTTACTTTGATGCTCACTGGATTTGGTGAGCACTTCTCTTTACCTACTGTGAAGCTCATCATGACCTCCAGTCACACCCACATCTAGCCACTAAACCAACACTCCCAGGGACCTGGCTCACCCTGCACACAAATCACCTGCAAGAGAGACCCTGCCCCGAACCATTCTGGTCACAGGCATTCCCACTGAGACACCCAACAGAGCCACAGGAGCCTCCTTTGACCATCACCCTGTGATTATAGCTATCCCTGCCATGCCCTGAAATGTAAATCCCCTGCAAATGCCTCACCACAGACACGGCTGAGGCCAGGAACAGCACAGAACTAAAACTGGGCATCTGAAGTGTGGCTGCAGAAAGTCGCAAGCAACAGAAGCACCAGAGTGACAGAAATATCCTGCTGTGAGCTTGACTGCATTTCAAACAGGATGTGAATGCTAACAATACAACTTGACTCTCTGGGGGATTTTGGCTTTCTGAGTACTGGAGATTTGAAAATCATTGGCTGCTTCTAAGCAAGAAGAGGAGGGCTAAGGGCACTCTGGTAATGAAGGACATTGGAAGGCACAGGAGAGGAGATCCTTTAATCCTGCCCCAGTCCCTAACATAGCTGTCTGGTAGGCCACTTGATTCTTCCAGTTTAAGTCTTATTTGCTTTGTTCTGGACATGACACCAGGCTTTTTCCCACATTCCACACTCCAGCCTGGAGCTGAGGTAGAGAAGTGCTTTGCCTCTACCACAGCTGTACCCCTGGGATTACATTCCCTTCCATCCCCCCCATGCTGGTTCCCTGATCTTGCAACTCTCAGGCCACATGGCAGCAGTCCCAAGAAAGCAAATGCAGGCACAGCCATTGACCCAGATGCATCATTTCCCAGGATGATGCCATCAGTAGTACAGCAAGAGCTTATGTCACGAGTCATGCATTAAGCCTCAGATTGCAAAACTGAGTTTTAGCTCACAATAGCGGAGCACCATCTCCCAGTTTCAGGCCAGCAAATTACTTAACTGGATAGCAGGTTCTTAATTAACCCAGCGTGGATGTTTGCTCCTGTCCTGGAATGAAAGATTAATGTAAATGTACCTCACTGTGTTTCCCTGGGCTTGGACAAAGACGACACTTCTGCGATCCAGAGAGGCATGGCATGAGGTCATGTCATCCAGTGCAACTGAACTGCCCACCATGGGAATGGTCCCCGGCAAGATAGATCATTCATTGTCCAGCTCCATTATTTTCCTGGCTGTGGGTTCTTTTCCCATTGACCTGCACATAATACCCCTCTCCCCTCATTTAAATGCCTGCTGTCCCCACGAATGGCACCACCAGCAAAGACTGTTTTCCTGCTGTTTTACTCACTGCTCCTGTCACAGTGCAGATCTCTACTTTTCAGGCATAGGTACCCAGACCAGACTAGTATCAGAGGGAAAGGCACAGTTGCTGGAAGAGGTATCACCACCCCCAGATTGTTTAAAGAAAGGAAAATATGCCAGTAGTGCTGTACTTTTAGATAAGAGGAAGAAAGATGCTTTATCTGCCTTCCTACAGCTTCCATTTTCTTTTTCAAGGGGTTCGGTTTCCTTGAGGGTAGCTGGACCACCCAAGGATGTAGCCACACTGTGGAGTACAGAGGAGGGTGAATATCTGCTGGTAAATACAGAAGGATGGGAAGAAGGGACAGGGGCAACAACAGGGGAAAGACAGCAAACGCTCAAAGTCATAGACCGCAGAGACCAAACAAGCTCAGCAAATGCCCTTTATGCTGAAGAAATATCGCGCCTAGGGGGAAAAGAGAAGCAGTAGTGAACTGTACCTGCATACCCACATTATTGAAATTTATGTATCTAAATACAATAGCAAGTTTTAAAAACAAATTTACATGCTCTTTTCACTAATCCTGAAAAAAAGGCCTCTCTGTACATTTCTCAGACCCTCGTTAATGCTCTCTGACATGCCAGTGTTGGAGTGCATGAAGAGCTTTGCAGCATGGCATAGAGGTCCATCTGGGACCCACAGTGCTCTCAACCTTTAACCTCAGGCTCCTTCATTTAAACCTCTGCATGTTTGCACACATCTCTTAATAGATTTTCAGATGGGTTCTCAGTAAATAGGAGGAGTTTTGTTTTGGGTTGAGGTTTTGTTTGTTTGTTTGTTTGTTTTTGGTTTGGGGTTTTTTTTGTTTTTTTGTTTTTTTTTTTTTTNTGGTTGGTTGGTTGGTTGGTTGGTTTCATTTGGTTTTTTTCAACTGCATTTTTCCTTCATTCAGCTGACTAGTTTTCATTAGCATCTCTAGGAGACTAAAGACCTGAGGGTGTACACTGCAGGGTAAAATGGCCAGCAGTGCTAAGACTAGGAGTTGAGGGTGTGGGCAAGCTGTGGAAGGCAACATTTGAAATCAAAATATGTTCTATTGCTTGCAAAGCAAAACACAAAATGTGGTAACACCACAAGCACTGATGGTTTCTGCACTTTGCTGAAGCACCCCTTTTGGTTTTGCTCTCACAGCAAAGCGAAAAAGCTATGTGAAAGCTCAACATTCCATATTGGGTGCTTCCCTGCTTGCAATATCCTGCTCTCCTTGGCCCTGAGTCCCAGCAGCACTGTGCTGGGGCAGACAGCATGCAGGAATCTGCTAGGGAACAGCTCTGGGCCTAACAGCAAGAGACTGCTGTCTTGCTTTCAGTAAAAAGACAATCAACCCTATATTTTGCTTTCCTTATAAGTGTTCTCCCTAACCTGCTCCAGTTGTTCCACATCAATCTTAAAACATGAGCATTGCCCCATGTATAATGTTACTTTTTACATCAGTTTTTTACACTCTTGAAACACAAAATATCTGATAACTGTCACAAGATAGAAGAAAAAAAATCTTGTGTAATAATAGCACATCAAGGAAAATATAGGTTAGATATTAGGAAAAAGTTTTTCACAGAAAGGGTGATAAAGTACTGGAATGGTGGTGGAGGTGGTGGAGTCACCATCCCTGAATGTGCTTAAAAATAGACTGATTTGGCACTTGGTGCCATGGTCTAGTTGAGGTGTAAGGGAACCGGTTGGACTCGATGATCTTGAAGGTCTCTTCCAACCTAGTGATTCTGTGATTCTGCAAATTTTTCCACCAAGTGAAGAAGGTTTTTCCACCAAAGCAGATACAGAAGGGGAAGGACTAAGGGGCTTAGGTGGCATGCTGTGTGTGTTGGGTTTGGAGCACAGGGTCACCAACTGTTTGTGGTGACATCTTCATCTGCTGTTTCATCTCCTCTACTTGTGCTGTACTGTATTGCAGATAAAAATCCTCCAGCTAAGATGATATATTTCTTCATGTGCTCACAGAGGATGGCTGACTACTTAGGAGTTTCACTAAGAGTCCAGGATTTCCACCAAATATAGGCTCTGGTAGGGGCTGTGTTTGTGGAAACCCTTCTCTTTGCTGTACATCCCCTCTCCCCATTGTTGTATGGGCCTGTCTCGAAAAATGATCAATACAAGTTATTGCCAAATTACAGTGTTTTGCAGGTTAAACAGTTTACATTTTTAGACATGGATGCCTTTCTGTCTCTTTCTAGCTATTACTTTCTTTCAGAATCCCCTAGCAAAAATTACTTAATCCTTGCTGATACAGATGGCAACAGGAGGAACTTCTAGCATTTGTTAGGACTTCTAAAAATAAAGCCACTACACCACAGAGCATTCAGTTCTACTGCAGTATCCCAATGAAAAGCATAAAAAACCAGAAGGCTGAAACTTCTCTTTGCCGTGTCCTGTGTTGCTTCTGTGAAATCACCTGTGATATCATCTAATAGAAATATCATAAGAAATAATGTCGTTGGTGGAAGAACGAGAACTGCCCTTGTTAGCTGAACTGATTTTAAGAAAATTTGCACATTAGTTTTCAATAGAAAAGGTATATTTCATAAACAGATAGGAGACATGGTGCTGTTAATTGTAGTATGCCGTTTATACAAAGAGACATTTGGAAACTGAAGAAAAACAAGAGACTACGTTTAGAGAGTGAAATAACTGAGTTCATTTTGTAACTTAAAGGGCCATGTGATGGCACTTACTAGTCTTCTCTGATAGGCTATTACCTCATGCTGCCTTATGCAGTTTTTCTAACCTTACAGTCACTATCCTCTTTCATCATTTATATGTGGTCAGCTTGGAAAACAACCTACCAGAAAAAATTGATATTCTCAAAATGAAGTATTTTGCTCCATGTGGAGACAGTGGCATAGCTGTATGTCTCCTGCACTCGATGCAGCTTGTATTGGTTTCTCTTAAATGTTTGGATTAATTTCCTGTTCAGGGTAGACCGATCCCTCACTGAAGTAAAAACCCTGTCAGCTTTAGCAGGAATGTTTTCAGAGTCTCCACCTGGGAAGACTACATCTCTGAGTGGGAAAATAAACACATTGGCCTTCAGTTGGTTCGCTGACTGTTTTCTCTGCTGACAACACTAATTGTTCTGTCAGTCAGGATGGTGGCCGTTTTCACCACCAAGTCCTGAAAGAACAGGAGGATAATGTTGTCTTTTGTTTGTATCTGAGCTCAGAAAACATGGAGGTAACTTTGTGCTCATAAAGTTAACTGAAAAACCAGGATAGACTGGATAGCACTGTGGAAACGGGCATGAGCTGACACAGATGAGCTTTCACTGCGTCTTTCCTTACGTTTCAGATTCAACAGATTAGGAGGACTATTTCATATATTCTGACAAATTTTAAACTTCACTGTACTCTCAAATATGTTATTACACTAGGAAGTGACTGCATTTCACTTAGGTATAACAGAGCAATCCTAGGCCTGTCATTCACATCATAACACTGACATGAAGGAAATATATTTTGAAAATCATTAGATTTTTTCCTCCTAAATGAAGACCATTCTTTGAAAAGGTGGATTTTTACAGACTTCTCATAGTACCAATAAGAAAATAGCACCAGTGTGCATCACAAATTACTGATTCAAATCAGCACCAATTTATAGAATAGAGCAGATAAAAATATGTAACCAGTAGCTGAAAGTACTTTGCCAGACTTCTGGACTACCTAAATACATATCTACACGTCTGTACTGACAGTCTTTTTCTACAGTTTTGGTGAGTTGTTGTCTTTTTTCAAGTGAACAGGTACCAATGCTGTACTACAGGAGCAGACAGCAGTCTCTGATTTTGTAGAAGACAGTCAATATAACCTTTTCGCAGACAAATAATATTTCTGTAACAAATCTGTCCAGAGTATTTCTTATATCATAATTTCTGACACAGTGGTTTCTTATTAAGTATGTCTAAAACATAGGAAAATTAAATATTCTCTTACAGATAACACTAATGCCTGCAATCATGGTGTCATCATTTCCTTTAACACAAGATGCTAATTTCCTACCCAGTCAATGATACATACCTAGAAACAACTGTTTATGTTGTAATTCTGTTACTCTCAAATGCCTCTCTGAGTGTTACAATCCAGGGAAACTTGGGGGAACTACAATAATACACATTTTCCCTGGTGATTGTAAGAACACTTGAGTACTTCTGTGCATATACTTGTCTACAGAAATATATGAACCCTCCATCTTGCAAAATACTATACAAGACACAGCAGCAGATAAATGCACATAAATATTTTGCATAAAGTTGGTTACACTGGTGTCACAGCTATGAGCTATAGTGCTGAATATAGTGGCATACACTCACAGCAGACAGCATTTGCATCTGTCTAGTCCTCTACATCTCTATATCTTTTCTCCTGAGCCCACTAAGCCAGTTGCAGAAATAGTGCATGGCTTCCTCTTGTGTTGTACTACACAAACATTTCATTTTAGCTTTCACAAGCAAAAAAATTTTTCCTTTACTGTGAGGTCAAATAGAGAAATACCCTTAGTAGAAAGCAGCACTGAGCTGCTGCCTACTCTTGGGGAGGTCTGTTTACCTCTCTCTGTGCCCTGATGTCCCATCAAACTCAACATCTGGCTTCTCTATTTAAATTGCAGAGATTGTCTATTACTCCACATCCTTAAGTGCCCACAACAATAGAAACCTCTAAAAAGGATCAAGACCACTAGCACATAAAATATGGTAAGTATCAATGATGACATGGCACACATATGAAACGTCTGTCTTGTTTTGAAATAGCCACCATGTGAGTCACCACACACAGATCATCTGACAGTCAATACCATCTACCTTTTAAACTGCATCACACCAATATTACTATCATTTACTCAATTTTTCTCATTATTTAGACCAAAATTCTATGTAACAAATAGTTAAGAATTTATATTATAGACACTCAATACTCTAAAATATTCATTAGAAAAAATGCACTGATGAAACTGTACCTGTCCTCATATTTAATTAGGATAGGCCTGAGTTCTCATCTCCACAACTAGAAATTGCTGTAGGAAAATATTAATGGCATTAAATCTGATATCTTACTCTATTCTCTGTCTAAGAATAAGTGCTCTGTCATGTTGGATATACACAGTGTCTATCTATCACCCCTCCATATGCACACTTAACCCACACAGAAATAAAACTGGGGGTGTGGGAAAGATTTTTATTTTGTGGCCTATATATCACTGCTTCAAATTACTGGATAATTATGTAATTTATTATTATTGTGTGTGGGTTTTGTTCTGCTGTGGGGTGGTTTTTCTCATTTAGATTTTTTTTATAAATACTGATTGCAGTGCTAGGGGATGTGAATGGCCATCCTTCAAATCAGAAGGAAAAATTAATACACAGTACCATGAAGACATATCTTCAGTCCTATATATATTCAGTGCTAAGCTCTTTTGTTTTTTCATTCCCATCCTACAGCCATTGAGGGTGATTTCCAGCATGACAGGCAGGGACATCTGTCAACTAATAATTGGTTCACCCTTTCTTCCTTTGTTAATTAAAGTAGGCTGCAGTTGGATTTAACATATTGAACAAAGTCAGAGCTGAGTTATGTCTTTCAGGACTTTGCAAAGCAGGGAACTGCAGCTGAGAGCTGGGACTAAGAGTTTTATAATATCATATACTTAACAAGATGGAAATCTTAAGATTTTTATAGCACCAAGTCTGAGGTGGAGATTTAGTAATCCTTTTCTCTGCTGCATGTCCAATGAGAAATAAAAGTGATGGCAGTAATTATCAAGCTGTACAGCTACTGCAGACAACTTTTGTCTTTGGTGTTTTTTCATCATGACTTTTTTGCTCTGTTTCATCTCTTAACCTGTTCCTCTCCCAATTAATTCTCTTTTCCCCATTTGATCCGGGTTTCTCTAGCTCATTCAGTCTCACTACTTACTGCTGCCACATTTTAGCACATTTCAGACTGAGGTATGACCAATCATTATTCAGATTTCACAGTTTTGAATGAAGGAAAAACAGAACTTCTGAAATAAACTAACAATTTTTATCTTCTTATTACACAGTGAAATAAAAGACTGCTGCTGAAAATTCTGAGCTCTAGAAAATTTGGTTTTAATACAGTAATCTTAATTTTTTGGAAAAAAATAGTACTGCAACATCACTTATGAGAGAGAGAAATAAAAGCAATACTTAATAGAGTAAACATTTATTAGCCTTTTCTAGAAGTTGTCCTATTTCTTCACTATTAGCTAAGCTCCAAGCTTTTATTTCTTCTGAAACCTAAGCTTGACTCTAACACAGCCCTTCTGTACTGCCCTTTTCTGTTCAAGAGACCACAAAGTATTTTGCAAGATGCAATGACAAGTAAGTAAAACAAAAATATTGAATAATATTTGAAGGTGGTACTTTCTCTTTTACTCTCTCATGTTGGTATCAGAAAAAGCGTATCAATGTTACATCAATGGTATGGAATGGGACATGTTTTAAGGAGTTACATATTCACATTTTATTATGCAGATAGCAGTGGACAACCTCACTATTGCGTGTTGGCAGTAAGCTGCTCTTTCAGAAGCAACAGCTTCATTTTTACACTGAATTAATCCCATTGACAGACATGACATACATTTGTTGCTGAGTTATTGTTGGTCATTGTGCATAGACAGATTTACCATTGGGAGGTGTTGCAAGCGTTCTGCATTTTCATTCTTAGGTCTTGTTGAGAACTTCCCAAAAGAAGTGAAGGACACATCTCCCTGCTAGATGCACTAATGCATCTATCTTGGGGTTCACACAACTCTCTAAAATCTAGGTCTGAGATTCAAATCATTAGAGTAGTTAGTGGGTACTAACACCACACAGCTGCTTTTTCTAAAATTTTGGACTGCCTCTCCAATATTTGACCACGGACCTGCTGGGCCTCTTGCAGGCCTGTAACCTGTCTGTAGCTCTGATCAGGCTTTTCTGCAGGTTTTGACTTCCTGTTTGTGTCCACCCATATTTTACACAGGGGTTTTCTCTTTCACCCACACAGGTATAGCTGTCACTGATTTATGGTGTTCTGCATTTTAGAAGCTTCAGTGTCTTTTTCTGTGATGGTGACAAAGACAGGTTTTGTCTCTATTTATTCCTTCAAAGATGCCCTGCAAGGATCCTTCCCAGTTTGGCCCCTTCCTCTTCCCTCTTTGCATCTTTCTGTTGGCTCTTATTTTTCTAAGGGAGCAGACATCAACAGACTGGTCTTCACATCTCACTGCTGTTGTAGCATGTCCACACTCTGCTACCCTTCCTCTGTCTTTCTTGAGGTTTGAGACTATCTACCTCTGCAGATCCCCATTGGAAAAGGGAGCTGTAAGCTCCTTACCTCTCCCCACTTACCATTCCCCATGGAGGGAATTCTCCCTAGGAGATGTTCCTAGCCTTTAAATGATAAAAGTACACGTGCAAGGACTGGACACATCTGTAGAGCACCCTGTGATGTGCACAGCACAGTTACATGCTGGGAGAGATGTGTGTCCTACAGAAAATCCAGAGGCATGGAAGGGTTCCTGTATGGACTGGTGTTTGGTATCCGCAGCAGTATCCTGGGGGAGTCACCTGGTTTCCGTCTGACAGTGCATTGCCCCAAACAGCCTGCTGCCACCCTGCTTTTGCTAGAAGGGTCTTACAACCCAGGCAACTGACACCACACCAGGGAGATTTTGGGTTCTTGCTGTAGAAGAGCTTCTTATTCCCTTGTTCACACACATGACTGCCTGCAGCTCGCTCCATCTCCAAGTGCCCGTATCTCCCGGGATAACCTGTTACTTTGTGTCCCAGCCAGGCATCAGGGAAAATGCTTTTAAAAACAGATCTAAACTAAACGAAACTAAACTAAGAAAGAAGCACCAAAACTAAGCATGCCAACCCCAACGGGAGGTTGTAGAAGAGTCTGCCAGGATGTAGGGTGGGAAATGTTCCCCAGGCAGCACATGGGGCCGGGCTCAGCGCAAGTCCGCAGCCTCCGGACCCTTCTCGGTGCCTCAGCAGGGCTGTGCCGGTCCCCCCGAGCTCCCTCCGGGACCGAAGGAGCCTCCCTGGCCGTGCCTCCCCCGCGGACAGGCCATCCCTCACCCTTCGACCGAGCCGTGGAGGCAGCAAGCACAAAGAAAGGTACTTTTTTTTTTTTTTTTTTTTTTTTTTTTTTTTTTTTTGGGGGGGGGGGGGGGGGTGATTTTTTTTTTTTTGGGGGTTTTTTTTTTTTTTTTTTTTCCCCTTCGTGAGGGGCTTAAAAATACCTCAATGATCGACATCGAGCACCGCGCGAGGCTTCAGCAGAGCGGAGGTGCTGTACATTTGAAAATTCTATTAAAACGTTACTAAAGTTAGCACAGCCTCGACGGCATCTGAAAAACTAAATAAGAGACCAGTTTCAACCCCAATCCCCACTGGACGGGATACACTAGTATGTTTCTTATTTTTATTTTCCTTATAGCCTGTTAAATTGACTAATAAAGTCAACACAGAGTTCTCTGTGTGGCTTCAAAAAACTCAGTAATTTTGTTAGAAAACGTTGAAATCCAACCCCAAAGTATTCAGCCCAAATATTTAGTTAAAGTAACCCTGTGGGTTAATAAACTAAACAAAGGCAAACCATGCAAAACTGCAGCAATGAAAACCAGACTTAAATAAACGAAGGAAAGTTTATAAGAACCCTTTAGCTGGAAAAAAACAGCGAGGGAAAACTGCATGAAAGTTTAATATGAAGCATGTGATACACAGGGGCTCGTTTTACAGGTACACAGCTTCGCTTCAGACGGTCGTTGTCTCCAGAAAAATTTCGAAAATTATTTTTCTGCTAAGCTGCATTTCCTTCGAAACCTCACTGCAGCGTTTTCTACTGAAGAAACACTCGACAGCTTTTGGCAGGTTAAGAGGACCTCTTCTCTGTCTTGCAGCTCTCTCACTGCCCACACTTCACCACATTGCTAATTTCGGTGTCTGACTTGTTTAGTTATTTCAGCTCCAGTAATGTGGTTGCAAAATATTTACCTTTCACACAAGAACCTGGATTATTTTGATTAGAGACCGATGCACTCTTCAAAATGTTTGCTTATGAGCAGGAGTTCTTCAAAAAGGGGCACAACAAAAGATTCCTCTTCTCAACTACCGCTTTTAAAACAGTTGTTAATAGCTAAACCCCGGGTTGAAATAGAGGTGGAGTAAGCCTCTAAAAAGAAAAAAAAAAGGCACATTTAAACCAAGCTATTTCAAATACATATGCTAAATTATCTCAGATTGCCTTCAGCACGTTGGCAGTTTGGTAATAATTATAACCATTGCTGTTCTGCAGTTTAGATGATCACGGAAGAAACCTTCATGACAATTGTTTTTTTATCAAATAAAGGGCATGGGATTGATGACATGTTTTTCTCTATGGGTTTCCAAATTATTTTCTTTTGCATTATATCCCCATAGAAGCAGCTCGGGAGAAGACCGCTGGAAAAACAAGCCCCAAAATAACAGGAGATCGTTTAAACTTCTCTTAGTTGCTTTTCATTGTCAAGAAAAGCTGAATAAACAGCGTCGGCCCCGCCTGAGAGCGCAGAAAGCAGGTTTGAAATGAAAGAGACATGCAGAGGGAAAAGACGAGGGCTTTTTTTTATTTTCTTCCCTTTTAAAGTACTTAACTTTCTCCTTTTCAGAAAGGAACTTCGTGCAGCCCAGGGAGCACTTTATTTACCGTGTACAGAAGAAACAAGTCAAATTTAAAATTAACCTCCAGTCGTGCTGGGAATAGATCCGACCAAATGTTGGGGAAATTCCTTTATTTCCTCCTTCTGATATTTTCGTCCAATTCCGCTGCTTAACCATCACCCGTTGTAGTGCCAATGAAGGGACCGGTCCTTTTCGGTGACAAGCCCTGATGAAATGGTTTTCTTTAGAAAGAAAAAGAGAAAGATGGACTAAGGAACTTGGGGCAACAAAGCTTTACAAGGAGAGAAGAAAGACTTGGGTAAAATACGACACATTTATCTATCAATTGCTAGACAAGACAAAGAAGGCTTAACAACAGTTTGAAAAGAGTGGCCTGTGAATGGTTACTATTCAATTTGTATTTTATTCCCCGCTGGTCATGGAATTGAGATCAGAAGAAAAAGTGAAAACACATGGCTGAGGTCAGTAGGATCAGAGAACCACCACATACAGCAAAGGGAAGGAAAAGCAAAGGGAACTTGTGTGAAGAAATGGATTATATAAACAGAGCTTACCATCGCCTGCACCCCATTATCCTATAATTTACACTGCATGGGAGCATAGAAATATATTAAACTAGTGATAGGTTTCACCGTTGCTTTATGCCAATCAATTCCATTATATACTTTCAGACATGTTTAGAATTCTTGGACTAATGTGTTTATTTTAAATATCACAGGGAAATTATGACATCACCGGCAAATAATGCTGGGGAAGGTTGCCTTCCTTTTGAAGTACGCTGCAGTGAAACATGATTTTAATTACATAATCACTTTGAAACCGTAATTATATAATAAACGAGGGGGATTAAGCGGGAAGTGTATAGTACATTAAAAATTGCTTAGGTCCTGGAAAAACAAACCGAACACACAGTGAGAAACGCTCGGTCACGAAAATCGCTTGGTAAATTCGGGCTGCAGCGTTTATTTGCGCTTTGCCCGAGACGACAAAAAGATGTCCCCTCCGACAGCCGCCGACGCTCGCTTCCCGTTTTCCTCCGGAGAACACAAGCCCAGCCCCGGTTTCGCTCGCCGCCGCCTTTGCCCGGCGGGACCGCGGCCCGTCCGCGCCGCCCGCGGAGCTCGGCCCGGCCGTCACCGGGGNGCGGTGCCCCGCTCCGCCGTCCTCCGGACGCACGGGGGAGAGGAGGTCCCGTTTTAGGTGGCTTTTTTGAGTGTGTGTGTTTGCTCGTTGGTTGCTTATTTGGTTTTTATTTCTTGTTTTCGTATGGTTGTCATGTTTCTTTTGGTTGTATTTTTTGCTTGGGTTCTTGTTTTTTTTTGTTGTTGTTTGGTTTTTTGTTTTTTTTTGTTTTTTTTTTTTTTTTTTTTTTTTTTTTTTTTTAAGGGCTGGACCCGAGCCCGGCAAGGTTCCGGGGACCCTCCCTGTGCCCATGTGCTCCCCCGGGACTGCCATCGCCTTTGCAATCTGTCAGGCACGGGAGTCAATCTGCCAACCTCTTTCTGTGCCCTCCCTCCCACCTTCGCTCCATCCTTCTCCCCCGTCCCCCTCGGACCGAGCCAGGCACCGGCACTGCAGGGGAGCAGTGGTCACCGGGACCCCCGAGAGCACAGGAAGCCCCAAGGAAAGGGAGGGACGGAGGGAGGGACCTCCTCCACACAGTAAGTGCCCATACACAGCCCAGAGGGCAAAGCCCTGGGAGCAGTGGTTGGATCCCCAGACCAGAATGAAATTCAGATCCAGCTAACCCAGTGCAAGAGTCTCTGCTTGCAGCATCAGGGGTGACACTTTCCCCCTGGTTTCCAGTGGTTTTTTGTGAGTCAGCTTGGCTCCCAGGACACATCAGATTCAGCCCTTGCCACGCAGTCAGTGAACTGCTCTCAGCATTTGTCTAATGGGTTGCACACATCAGGAACATATCTTCGGGTCTGGACTGTGTATTCTCTACCCATCAGGACACCTCACTTTTTGGATGGTGAAAAGGAAACATCCGAGTTGCCTGTGAAGGGCAACTTGGATGCCCTTCACAGCAGAAATGGCTTGGACCATCCCATGCAGCTTTGTGCTGGACTGGAGAGCTGTACCTGGAGATCTTCTTCATCTAGATGTGCTTCTAGCAAATCCACTGCTCAGAGAGACCTCTACAAGCACAGAGAGATCATGTAAAGAGGTGACATGTGGAGGGGCAAGCACAGGTAATCTACTTAGTGTGCCTTCACCTGGTCCCTCCTTGCCTGCAGGGAACAAAGTGGACTGGCACCCAAGGACCAGGCAGCTCCATGCTTATCCAGAGTCTCATGGCCCTTCATCCCCAGCCCATCTAGCAGGCTTTTATTTGGTCTCTAAAGTCAAGGGTCACTATTTCCAGGAGTTGCAATTCCAACACACACCCACATGGCTGGCCTGGAAACCACAAAGGCATGAGACTGCTTGATGATGGCAGAGAAAGCCACACCAAGTATGGGACCCTCATCAGGTGGCTCTGGACCTGGGCAGACCAGCTGGCTCCCCACAGTTCCCTACAGACCAGCCCAAACCCCATGGATTCCTCTAGAAAGACAGCTTACATTCACATGCAGATGCTAATCGCATACTCAAGAGGCTGTCCCAAAAAGAATAATTTCCCCAGATGCTAGCTGTGTGGTCATGAATTCTCAGGAATATAATTTTTTCATATGAAAACATTTATTTTTCCTCCAGATGTCATGGTAATTAAGGCGGAAGAATGCACTCTGTTAAATGTGTGAGAAAGATCATGGTGCCTCACAAGTCTACAGGAGTCCCTGGAGGACCAAGTGCCAGATGGCACAGATGAGTCTCTGACAGGGGCATAGGGGTGTATAAAACAGGCCTCAGCAAAAGTCTTTCAAGGAGCTATCACAAGAGGGAAGCTGGTCACAAAGAGGGGGAGAGAATATGGCAGGGGAAGGTTTGTGGTGCAGTGGGGAGGCTCCAAAGTTGTCCAATCAGTGTTTTACACCAGCCAATGGGTAAGTACATCATGGGGTTGTTTTAGTCAGAAATTAATCTATTTTGTTCTCATCACAGTGTAGTGTCTGCTATGGTATTGCCAGAAGTCCTGGTCTCCTAATTTCATGGGGGAAAACAAAAGAAGAACAGAGCAATGAACAAAATATCTGCCAGAAAATAAATTGTCTAAAGAGGCAGTCAGTGACACCTGTAAACCACAGGCAGCAAGGAGGGGGAAATAGGAAGCTGTTCTGGGCTAAAGGGAAACAAAGTAATAAGAGTGCCTGAAGCGCCCAGAAGTCTGTTTTCCACTGCACAGATGTGGAGCTTTTTAATTCAGAAGCCTTTAGACCCCATAAGTGTAAATGAGGTGAAAAGCAAAGAAGTAAATTTGTGCTTGGTTCATGACAGGACAGCCCATGGATTTGTCTCTGCAGTAACTTCCCAAAATGCAACTTAGTAGAGACTAGGAGGTTGCAGTATGACTCTCAGCTCATTTGGCTCTCATGTTTTTTAACTCCCATTCTGGCACATTTTACTCTCTGTGTAAACCAGATTGTTTTGGAACATCTCAGAAACACTGATAATATAAGAATTGATACTTAAACACCTTATTTTATTTCAGAGTGCTGTGCCTTAAGTATTTCAGAGTGCTGTGCTGACATGGTTAAGTTTGCAAAAGAGCCTTGGACAGATGCAACAGTTTGTTTACTTCGTATTTAGTAGAAACTGTGTGTATACTTGGACCAACAGATGGAAAGACATAACAAAATTATTTAAATAGTTTCCCCAGTGGAAGTTCTTCCCTGAATAGAGTGTGTTGCAAAAATTTCACTGACAGTTTGAAAAGTAAAGGAAACTGAGATGAGAACTACACTGGAAAAATCTAAGGGTATAATATAATTAAATACAACTTACTGGACTGGATATTCTTGGTTTGACTGAGCATAGGTTTATATCAGGCTCATTTAAATGTAACAGAAATTGTTTATTTTGCAATGAAAGTAGCTACTTTTTGAGATGGTATGTCCTTCCATAATTTTTTATTTGACTCAAGAAAAAAAAACACTGTTGGTTCAGTTTCTTCATCCAGCAAAAATGTAATAGAACCATCTGCCTTCTCTAAAGGCTCTTCTTACCTGCTGAAGCTCAATCTTTGTTGTCTGGACTGCACCTCAGACAGAGACTGTGCCTGTCCTAATTTCAGCCAGGATAGACTTCATTTTCTTCTTAGCAGCTGGTATAGTGCTGTATTTTAATCTACTATGACAATAATTTCAGTAGCACAGTGAAAACTGATGGTTTTCTTGTTATTGTTGTTGAGTAAGGTTTACCCTAAGGACTTTTCTGTTTCTGTGCTCTGCAAGTGAAGAGATGCACAAGAAGCTGGGAGGGAGCATGACCAGGACAGGTGACCCCAACAGGAGAGAGGCATATTCCATACTGCAGAACAAGGTGCAGTACATAAACTGTGTAGTTCCCAGGAAAAGGGGCCAATCTCTGCTCAGGGACAGGCTGGATATGTGTTAGTGGGTGGTGAGCAGTTGTGTTGGGCATCACTTGTTTATCTTGGGTTCCCTTTCTCCCTCTCCTTTTCATGACTATTACTATTACTACTACTACTACTACTACTACTGCTACTACTACTAGGTAGTATATTATTGTATAGTTACATTTTTGTTTCAATTATAATACTGTTCTAATCTCAAGCCATGAGGCTGTCATGGTTTAATTCCAGTACCACACAGCCCTTTGCTCAACCCCCTTCTCTCCTTGTCTCCCCCCCTGCCCCTGTGGAATTGGGAGGAGAATCAAAGTAAAACTTGTATGTTAAGGCAAGAACAGTTCAATAATTGAAGATATAGTAAAATACAGTAATGATGGTAAATTATAATAACAATTATAATAAAAAGGGAAAGCAAGTGGTGCGCAATACAATTCACCACCTGATGATTGATGCCAGCCCCCCCTGTCCCCAGACTAGCCCCCCTTTTGAGTGATTCCTCCCAGTTTATATACTGGGCATGACCTTCTGTGATGTGGGCAGTTTGGGTTACCTGTCCCAGCTATACTCCCTCCCAGTTTGGCTTTTTTATCTCCTCACTGGCAGAGCACAAGTCAACAGGAAAAAAGAGCCCTTGACTTAGGATAAGCACAACTTAGCAACAAACCAAAACATCGGTGTGTTATCAACACCCTTCTCATTTGGAATCCAAAACACAGCACTGTCAGAGCTACTGAGAAGAAATTAACTCTGCCCTGGCTGAAACCAGGACAGAGATTTACCTCTTATTCAGATTCTTCTCCCCACCAGGGAGGGAGTAGGGGGAGAAATGAATGAGTGTGGTATTTAGTTGTCAGGTGGGGTTAATCCAGGAGAGTGCCCAAAACTCTTTCTCTGACAAGTATAATATGTCCAGGTTTGAGAGAAAGCAAATCTCCAACATGATGGCAATGCATCCCTGCCTTGCATTCACAATACACAGGCAGTGAAGGGAGGCTTAGAATGGCATGGCCCAGAACGCCCATGATCATCCTCTGGAAACCAAGAGGAGGGTTCCAGCCACTGTTG
Source organism: Peucedramus taeniatus (assembly GCA_013400575.1). Taxonomy (NCBI): domain Eukaryota; kingdom Metazoa; phylum Chordata; class Aves; order Passeriformes; family Fringillidae; genus Peucedramus; species Peucedramus taeniatus. The sequence continues at coordinate 86,520 of WBNO01030646.1, forward strand.
GTGCAAGGATGTTTTTCACATAAACTTTGGCAGAGTCACAGAGAAGAGGACTTGGGCAGAAATGTCAGGTGTCCCTTCTTATGAAACCAAAATGTTGCACAACACACTTTTTGCAGTTTATGGGGGGATCTGAGCACATTTATGGACTCAGACCTATTGGCAGACTGCAAAGTCATGGAAATGAAGGAGGACAGAGAGAAGTTTCAGCAGTGATAGTGGAGTACTGTCATATTACTGATTTTCTCATGTGCAGTCTGAGAGATTGCAAGGTGCTAAGCTTGAACAAAGAGCAGATCAAGTAAAATTCTTTCTACTGTTTATATTTGAGTTAACAATATCCCTTTCAAGGCTGTTGATTCATGTAAAAGAATCAACCAGACAAGAAAAGTGGAAGGAAGAGAGATGGGAAACATTTTTTCTTCTCAAAAAACAGCACATTTAAAAATATCCTCTTGATAATCACAGATATCCATTAATTATGAATATGAAGAACTGCTTGCCAGGTTTTACAAAGCCTGGGGAAGCAGGTCTGCAACTTCATCAGTGTCCCCAGAATGTCTGTGAATAAAATCTATTAGAAGAGCATTTATTTCTTTTTATTACTGATCTTTCACCAGAGATAAGTCTATCCATTCTCCAGGTTTTTGGTGTAAAAGAAAGCAGGCAACTCCTGAGAGTGAGTGCTTGTTTAAATAGAAATTATTCAGATGGAAGCTAGGGCTGGGAATCAGTATTAGGCCTTATGTAGATACTTGTGTTCTGACCTCTTCTTTTAACCTAATAGTATGTAGGAAATGGCTTGAGAAAAACTGAGAGTCATTTTTCTTTGACATGAGGATATGCAAATGAAGGATTTTCTGGAGTTTTTGCTTCAGTTATGCCACTGGAAACAGTGAGCATCCTTTGCAGATGAGACTTAGAAACTGTTTATCTCTGTTTTGTGAGCAGGCAATTTTCTGCCTGTGATAAATACAAAGATGGGGAAAGAAAGCTGATTGTGTTTTAAATGAATTTATGCCTGCCCTAAAGTCCAGACACATACTTATTTATTTCTTTGCCTGTAGATACAATGGACAATGAAAGTGACCTTGAACATTTCACTTTATAGAGAAACCTAATTTTATCTGAGCTAAAGATCTTTAAGTAAGAGTTGTTCCAGTACTCTTGAGATTGGAACAGGATGAAACTTTGCCCAAGCATGGTAGAAATAATTATGCATCAGAGGAAAGCATTTTGTGAGGCCTAGATGTCTTATAGGAGAGAATTGTAAATTATATCCAGGCATCAGCTTTTTTCTTTCATGCATCTCAATGGATCTAGAGTTCTGTATGGCTCAAAGCCTACATCTATGAAGTGTGGTCATTTCTAGCAACCCTGAACAAATTTTAAACACCGTGCATGCTGGGAAGTTTTAAATATATGGTGGTAGAAGTTTTGTGCAGAGAGATCTTGGAACTCCTGTCTGGAATGTTCCTCTTGCTCTAGTCACCACAATATCCCAAGAAGGACGTGCACATAAGCAATTTAATAGTTATTATTACCTCCAACATACAGTTTTTGACCTTTTTGAGTCTGTGATGCCAAAAACAGACTTCCACTGGAGAGCTGTTGATAACTGAACCCCACATGTAGTCTTGCAACTTGCACAGGTGCCTTTCTTAACCAACTTATTAAATAATACAGAAACCTGTAGGTCTGTGGACCACAAGCTGACCAAAAAAATTAATTGGTTGGTTTAAATATATTTCCAAAATTCCAGATGAAAGCAGAAAGCCCACTTAACTGGGCAATAGAGATCATGCTAAAGCATCCCTTTTTCATTTTTATTTACAGATAGTTTTATTTTAGAGGAATGAACCTTGTGTTTAAGAGACAGCCTTCTGCCTTTGAAACCTTCTAAGAGAAAATGTCTTCTCTTACCATAATCTGAAGACAAGTTACTCCCTATTTCACAGCTGAGTTTCTGTCAGACTGTTTCTATGTCCTCCTTCTGGCTGCTGTCTTGCCTGGCCTCTCAGCTCCATGCAGCTCATTGCCAATCCCATCTTTTGTGCATTATTTAAATCTAAATATCTCTGTAATGCTTATTTTATATGTCAAGGTTAAAATCAGACCAATGAAGACAGAAACCCCAAGTCTTCCGAGTATGTTAACTGCATCACTATTTTCCCTACACTGTCAGCCCCAAACCTGTTGACCTAGAAACGGCTTGCAGAGAACACCTGAGGTGGGATATGCCAGCAACTCTGCTAACTTTGCTGTGACATGCTCTCTTACTGCACACAGAAGGTGTCTGTGCTCTCATACCTCAGAAACTTCAGAAGCTTTAGAAGCTTCAGAGACCATGTCTTTAAGTAGGATCTGGACCCACTGACGTGATCAGGGATTGTTCTGAAAATATAATGAGAACCTTCTCAAGCTGCTGTCCTGGATCAGTACAATCACTAGTTCTGCCTTGGATTTAGAAGACTCCCCTGGAAGGTCAGGCAAGGTTATGTTGAAGTATCACCTCCATGTCTCAGAGGGAGACAATCCAACATGTTGCACTTGAATCAAATCATGTTGTTGGTATCTTACAGATAAATACCACTTACTGCACCAATATCACACAGTGAGGCAAAATCATAATAGAGGACACACAGTGAAAACAAATGTATTTAAACATAACCACATGTTCTGCGATTCCACAGGACTAAATCTTCAAAGTAATAATATTATTTGTAAAACACCTCCCTTGGCAAATTTTGCTGGACCATGAAAATACTGCAATAAAAATGTCATTTGGAATGTTATGTAAAATCATTCAAGAGAAGAACAAATAAAGGAGCCTGGGATGGAGAAAATGAGCTTGGATACTGGTGAAACACACAGAATCAAGAGGGATCCACATAGGAAACATCTGTGGAGGGAAAAGATATGTGTCTGCCTGTAAGAGTAGTGGGGAAACAGAGGAGAAGTGGAGAAGTAGTGATGAGTGCTAGCAGTTTCCAACAGGAAGACAGGCAGTTAAATAATTTCTTACAGCCATAAAAGAGTGAGTCTGTAGCAAGAAATAAACAAAGGATCTGACAGTGACCAAGGCTCTTATCCTCAAGTGTACTAGCCCAGATGATCTGTGCCAAGCTGATGCCCTGCCAGGTCTGTGTTTGAGTCTCTCTCTCTTCCTCCTCTGAGCTGCCATTTGCCTGAGCAGCCGGGACCACGTTTTGCCAAATTGTTCATGGCCACAGGTGACACATGAAGAACTTGCTGGTGAGCTGCAGCACCTACTTGTTGAACAGTGCTGACTGTTCAGAAGGAACAGCTTTCCTTCTAGCTGCCAATCACCTGGAAAAAGGCAGCTATGCTAAAAGTACCCTGTTAATTGCGATAGTCACTCTTAGGCCAAACAGCTAAATTTTTGTGGAGAGCTTACAAGAGCCTATGTACTACAGGGATGCTCATTTAGGACAACTGGCTAACTTGACACACACCCTCAGTGCTGGACCCTTGCTTGGCACTAGACACTGATTTTGACAGGGACTCCGGGTTTCTCAACATCTCAATTGCTTTCAAAAACAGGCCTTTTCACCAAAACCAGTAAGAATTTTCGTGCAGGATTCTGAACTTGCGAGGTCACAGAAGGGACCTAGCTGCGGATGGGAACCTCTAAGGTGGACAGGAATCCTTGCAACTTTGTCCCATTTGCCCCACACCTTCAGAAGACAGTGCAGTGGCTGAGCAGATTTCTTCTGACCTGACCTGGCTGCCATTTCTCTGACAAGCTTAAGAATTGTAAATTTCTATATTTCCAAGGAAAGATTTTTCAGACACCTAGCAATGTGACAGTTTAGTGCCATAGCAATGGTACTGATTCTGTAAAGAGAATTTTTCCTACTGGCTTACTCATCTTCCTGTTTCTGCCATGAGTAATGTAAAAGAACTTTACAATTCCTGTCCTATAAAATGATAAATCAGTTGTCATTGGTCCTAAGATAATGCATTCACCTTTTAAAATTCTGAAGACTCTTAGTGAGGAGACAAGTGAAACAAAAACTGCTAGGTAGATATATATTGATTTTTGTTCCATACAGAGGCTGACATAGACAGTTACATGCTTAGAGGTTTCTTAATCTTTCTTTTCATTCACTGCCACTTGGAAAACACCCACAACAACAACAGCTACAGGTCAGCTAAGTTATACAGGTTAAGAATACCTAGATGTAAAAAGGGATGGTTTTATGATTAGGCTGCCTCAGTGCAAACCTCACTGGTTTTCAATCTGGAACTTACTGCTGATTTAAAAATATCAGGATCATTTACAGGCAGGTCATACATGTGGTAGGCTCATCTGTAAAGCAGGCTATGTCATTCCACTCATGCAGAGGAAAGCAAGATAGTAGTGTAAAAACTTGCACGTGATGAGTTGGGCAAATTAATAGATTAGAAAAGGAAGGAGAAGAACAGAAGAGTTCTAAGCACTTGGAAAAAGCTCTTATTGAAAACCAGTAATTGAATCAGGAGATCCCACACAGCAGAATGGCAGGGAAGGCCTTGGGAATTGTGCATACGTGCTTTTGGAATAGCACAGCCTGTACAAAAGGATGACAGGCTGATATTACATTTGCTTTGTTAGGTTTGTGATAAAGATCTGTGCTTAGAGTTTGAAATGTCCAGCCCCATTAATTTTTTCAAACTGGAAGGAGTTAGCTTAATTTCAGAAAAAAAGGGAGTACATTTTTGATAAAACATGAAGACTGGCCAAGCACTCAAAATCAAAGAAAGAAAGAAATTTGCAGAGCTTATTTCATATACACACCACCCACCTAATGTGCTGGCACTATGAGGTAGCCCCCTTGCATGCCTACGTGCTGTTTTTCTGTACAGGAGTATTTTAACAGTCAGAGCATGGGATGTGATACTTGGGGAATAAAACAGGTTTGTTTACAGAAGAAATCGGCTGTCTGGAAGCCTTTTGCCTCATTTATTGAAGAAATTGCAAGGCATGCAAGGAATAAGATGAGTTATAAAGACATGATCTCAAGGTTAAGGTAGCTGAAATTCTTGTAACACTACCGTTCATCTCTGTTCCCCAAAAATTCCTCTATTATTCTAAACAAGTTACTTAAATAAGTGATATGAACTTGTGGTTTGTACAGCAAGCCAGAGGCAGGGACCCAGTTCACAGTAACGAGAGCAGGGTCCAGAACAAAGAATAGGACTGAAGGCAGCCTGCATGTCCCGAGGGAACCTCTCACGCAGTCATCATTTTGGCTTCAGGCAGCTGGCTCTAGGGCTGCATTTGAGTCAGGGTCTGCTTCCTGTCAGCACAGCAGTCAGCGCCTGCTGCCTGCAGGGTGAGCCATCCCAACCAGGCAGTCACTTGTTCCCACTGCAGATTTAGGTTTCCCTTCCTGAGCACACGTGTGAACCTGGGTACCACCCCACGGCAGGTTAGGTCAACTTCTGAAGTAACAGTCATATTGCCTATACCAGGGAAAGAGAAACAAGAACTACATGTTAAGAAAAGAAGTCCAGAGAAGTAGTGAAGTCAGAACTAAGCAAACAAGCAATCATTTATAGGCCACAGAATCAGCGCTAAGCTGCCAAACCAAAGAGGCCCTTCAGAGTTGCCTAACAAAAAAATCAGCAAGGAAAACAGTGTCTATTACTCCCACAAAACGCCATAAAGCTAGAAAAAAGAAGTCAGAAAGTCCTCAATGATTAAAAAGCCACAGAAACACCAAGAAAAAAATATCTGGAACACTTTTCAAACGTCCAAAAGTGAGAAAACGTAATTAAACAGAGCCAGGCCTATGGCTATACGACAAGACTTAAATCCTAAGAAACCACTTCTTTTTTTCCCTACTTCTGCCACATTTTGCCACATACTTAATTGTGGCAATTGATTGATCTTAGGGAAAGGAATGCTATTTCACAGTTTTACTTATCATAGACTCAGAGAATCACAGAATAAGCTGAGTTGGAAGGGACCCACAAAGCTCACAGTGTCCAACTCATGGCCCTGCACAGGACACCCCAAGAATCACACCATGTTCCTGAGGGCCTGAGAGTGTTGTCTAAAGGCTTCTTGAACTCTGTCAGGCTGATGCTGTGACCACTTCCCTAGGGAGCTTCTTGCAGTGCTCAACCACCTTCTGAGTGAAAAACCTTTTCCTGATACCCAACCTAAACCTCCCCATACACAGCTTCATGCCCCCTCCTCAATTCCTATCCCTGGGCATGAGTGTGAAGATATTGGTACCTGCCACTGCACCTGAAGTGCCATTCCTCTTCCCCTTTTGAGGATATTTGAGGCCACAGTGGTGTGTCCCCTCAGGCTCCCTTTGTCCAGGCTGAACAGACCAGGTGAACTCAGCAGCACCTTTTAAGTCTTTCCCTCCAGATCCATCAATAGCTTCCCCTTCACCATCTTTGTGTGCCTTCTTTGGACACTCTCTAACAGCTCAATGTCCTTCTTGCACTGTGGCACCCAGAGCTGTCCCCAGCACTCGAGGTGAGGCCGCCCCAGCTCAGAGCAGAGTGGGACAATCCCCTCCCTTGCCCGGCTGGCGATGCTGGGCCTGATGCCCCCCAAGGACACGGGTGGCCCTCCTGGCTGCCAGGGCACTGCTGACCATGTTCAACTTGCCAAGGACCAGGACCCCCAGGTCCCTTTCCACAGCATTTCTCTCCATCTTTGGATATAGTCTATATATAGTCTATACCCTTAACCAGAGCTGCCCCATCCCAGGGGCAGAATCTGGCACCTGTCCTTGTTATGCTTCATACAATTAGTCATTGTCCCTGTCCAGTTAGTCAAGGTGTCTCTGCAGATCCTCCCTACCCTGGAGGCAGTCAGCAACTCTTCCCAGTTAAGTGTTGCCAGCAAACACAGTATTTTTTCTAGTCCTTCATAGATGCCATTAATGAAGATGCTGAAGAGCACAGGGTCGAGGATAGAGCCCTGTGGAACCCCATCAGTGGCAGGTTGCCAGCCTTATGTCCCTCCATTCACTGTAACCCTTTACACTCATCCTATGAGCCAGTTGCTCTCCCATTGCATGACATGCTTACTCAGCTGTGTGCTGGACATTTTGTCCAGAAGGATATTGTGAGAGACAGTATCAAAAGGTACTTCTGCTCCTTTTTTCACCTGTCACTCTATTCTTTGTTTTTAATTTCCTGGGTGTTGAACCCCATGGAACAGCTGATGCTTAGTCTTTCTTTCTTAGAAAATACAGAGAAAAAGAAAAAGTGAAGATATCTTAATCAATGGCTCAACTGTAGAAAAAATCCAGTGAAACACAAGAAAAGGGAGCAAGGATTACAGACCAGGTGCATCTAGTGAGGAGAAATTCACAACACAGTTGCAAATAAATACTGTGAGGCATCTTTTTCATATTATGTTTGAAATTATAGCAATCACAGATCCATAGAAGTTAAGATGCTTAAACAGATCTGTTAGTTCAGCAGCATATTCCATAAAAGACTTCTAGTGATGGGTTACAAATACAAAGTAAATTTAAGTGTTCAACCTTTTTCTAGGATTTTAAAGATTTTCTACAGACTAGATACTCCTGACCTTTTGCAAATCACAACTTTTCTTTTTCTTTATTTTCATTACAATGCCTGATTCAGACACCCACACATCTCTCTCGTTTCTCAGCAATACCACAGCACCAACCATAGCAGTAATAACAACAGTAAGTAGTAACAGTAAATAGTAAATAGTATCGTGGAATTAATGGAGTATTTGATCATTTAAATAATAAAGTGCTTTGTGTTAATTTTCACAATAAACAAAAAAAAATCCTGTAGGTTTGTTGTGCCCTCAGGGCAATGGGGTGAGTTGCACTGGCATCGTGAAGGAGCAGAGTGGGCAAAGCACCACTGCACATAAGGACACACTGAGCATCAATCACAAGTGGGGCACAAGGTCCAGTTGCCAGGTTCCATCTGCCATATATCATGTTTGAATCATTGCATGGCATCAACACCTTGCCCAGATCCTAAAATCACGCTGTCAAAAGCAGGTTGGCAGGGGAAATAAGCTGACATTAGCTGAGATTTGCAAAAATAAGGAGATTTTGTTGGTGTCAGGGCAGTAGTTCTCTAAGATTTTTTTTAGTCCTATGTAGCCTAGAAATAAGAACAGTATTCACTCCATTCCTGAGATGTTGTCTGGAACACATAAGCACTTTCTTGACATCTGTATTTTCAAATACAGTTAATTTTTTGTTTGTCTGTTCTTTAAGCCAGTGAAATGAGAGTACAAAGAATGCCCTTTGTCCATGAAGTTTGTAAGAGTTAAAGAACAGAAGAAGACACTGCAGACCCTTCACAGGAGTTTTTTATTGCATAAAATTGCAGTCTAAATGAGAAAACTTTTTTTTATCAGAGTTCAATCCACATGCAATTAGACAGGCTGGAATAAATCATTAATTCTTATATGATTGGCTAGTAGATGCTTTGAGGGTTTATTTTCCAATGAGATGACAGCCTGCTTTCTCTCTGCACAGCCATCTGTAAGCATATCCTTTGTTACTAAAAACACCTGTGTGGATGGTCACTTCTCTCTCCAGCAGGTGCCATCATTTACATCAAGGTGTTTGCTAAAGCTTATGTGTGCTCACTGCTGAAGGACAGTTTCTGAAAACAGTAGTGTCATACTTTTTTTTCAAAAATGCTCTTAAAACCACTGCTGAGCAATGATTGCTAGGACACTGATCTTTTCTTTACTTTATGTACTTAGGTTAAATCAAAGAACCTATGAAATCAAGAGTCATGCAAGATAGGTCACAGTCTATGAGCTCATCTCCCACCACGTTGAGGCACTGCAAAGAATTCAAATTTCTTACATCTTTCACTGCTCTAATGCATTAAAATGAATTGTACAAGGCTGAATTATTATTTTTTCCTTTGGTTTAGACTAGCATATCTATTTCTTTTCAGTGATTGTGTCTGTTATACTATGGTCTTTGCTAGAGCAGTGAAACTGCTTCTGAAATCTTTTATTATTATTATTATATGACTGCCAAAAAACTGGGGTAACTGACAATATAAACCTCAATTGAAAACATGTTGTAAAACAATGATGTTTTCATGTACCTAATAGAGAATGTTACACAATCTGCAGAAAGTAAACATTTTGACTGCTATTTAAGAACATATTAATAGTTGCCAGATACTATGATACCCTTGTTCCAGCTGCTGCACTTTAAAATGGTACTTTTTAATTGTATTTTGTTTATTATTTTAATTTTTCCAAAGTGTGACAGAGTGTGATTGTGTCAGTTAAGAAATGTAAGCCAGGGTTCCCTATATCTGAAATTTGCTTAACACTACCTTGAGGAACTTGAAGAGAATAATTAGGCCAAGATTGTCTCAAACATCAATGGCAAAAGTTAGGCAGCTACATTTCTGTCTGTTTGCTAAAGAGAAGATTGTTTTTCCCATCCTGTCTGCCCAGTCATTTGATATGGAGCTGATTTTTGTTACGAATCCCATTTCTTTAGCTATATAGATATCTTGCCCCAAAGACAGTAAGTTCTTTCAGGTGCATTATGTTTGCAATCCTCACCTTTTCGTGTGTGGATGGAACATTGCTGTATGTAGCAAGAGATTTGGAAAGGCCAGTGTTGATTTATTGACTGCTTAATAGTTTCTCAGCAGCAGTTGTCATATAATGTGTTGGATAATTTTCCTAGTCAGAGTTGCTTTCTGAAGAGCAATTCACTGGACTTTGAATGTGTAGGTCTAACACTAAGACACTCCACAAGATTCATCAGATGTAATAACACTCATATAATTATTAGAAGATAGGCATTCTGACTTCATCAGAAAATAATGCAACCTACTGAAATTCATCTAAGTTACCATGAACTACACATAACCTTCATATGTGCTCTGCTGGAGGTACATTCTTATTCTATGAGAGGTTCTGGCCTTGCAAGCCTTCAGCCATGACACTGACAGCAGGACATCTCTTTGCAGGCAGATATTTACTACTCATTATTGAGGGAGTCTCCTGTTCTTTAGCATTGGATATCAGATTTTCAGGACTAGCCTGGTGGTGGAATAAGAACCACAACAGCTCTGTGACTCCCTTGTCCTCAGGCCATCAGACATCTCTCTCATTTCAGGGTGGTGCAAAGCAAATCTAAGAAGTCAGGCAACCTAGTTCAGCTAAATATAGTCCACATTACTTATTGGAAATACTCTCTGTGCTCCAATTATCTTCAGTCTTTTTAACAGACTTCTGAGTCCTTAAGGATTTGCTTTAGCATAAAACTCTGTAAATAATTAAATGTGTTGATTACAATAAAAAATTTGGATTGTGCTGTAAGTACTTATCCTTCTGTGGTTTTACTGAGAAAGACATACTATTCTTAGGTAGGGCTGTGCAATCAACGTGAAGAAATGTGTCACACATGTAAATGACATTTTACAGCTTTTCAACCACTAGCACTGGTTTATTCATTCCTATGTTACAGATGGAACTTAGATATCAAACCTAACTCCCAGTGTTCTGAGTAAAAAATCTCACCAATTGCATAACTGTAACAGAAATGGGGAATTACCAGATTTTTCAGGTTAAGATCTTACTTTTCTGGTTGCTATTTCAATGTACTCATCAGTCCGTGTGCTAATCAGAAGATATCTGAAGCAGTATCTAGGAAAGCTTTTTTTCTTGCAAGGAGATGAGAATATCTTCTCCTAGCAAAGGGCATATATTTTAAAGAATATATGTTAATATAATAACATATGTATGTTATGTACATAACATATGTATATATGTAATATAATAACATATGTAATATGTTAAGAATATATGTTTATATATTTATATATGTTAAAGAATCACAGAGGGGAGATCTGTGGGTATTTTTTGCCTTTATCCTTTCAGCATGCCATAAAAGGTTTTAGGAAAACAGAAATGGGCAGAAAAGGAAGCTTTCTGGTTCTTGGATGTAAAGCAACCTGTGAACAGAGAAGCAAGTGATGGAAATCACCACAGAGGTTGCAATTGCAAAGGACAAATCATGCAGGTTTTAAGAAAAAATTATAGTGTGCAAAGACTCCACCAATATACCAAGACTTGCAAGGTCTCACATTAAAAACTGATAAACCTATTTTTATGTGGTATATATCTGCAGATAAAATAATGTAAGATGTTTAAAGCACTCCTGTCTGAAACTTTGATTTTATCTGGGCTTGCTACTGGGAAATAGAAAGGCTTATCAAAAACTCACTATTTCTGAGTGGTCCACATTTTGTGCATATGCTTTTGTGTTTGATATGATGACAGCAATGAAGACAATGGTGTTTCTCAGCTGCAGGTTCATGCAGCTGAAGGTTCATTATGGACATGGAGCACAGCCAGGTTAGCTTTCACGGTTATGCGGTCTCACCTTCCTATCACTCAGCCTTGCTTTTCAGGATTTGTTTTTACAGCATGGTACCAGCCTAAGAAAAAAGGCTGATTTGGCCATGTATAGGTCATATATATCATACCTTACACTGCCCTCTGATGAAGGGATTGTGTGCCCAAAATCATAGAACCATAGAATGCAAGGTTGGAGTGCGACCTCAAGGATCATCAAGTCTAGTCTTTCTTGGCAAAAGCACGGTCTCTACCACATGGCCCAGCACCCTGTCCAACTTGTTCTTAGAAGTGTTCTATGCTGCAGAATCCACCACTTCCATGTGGAGCTCATTCTGGAGGCTGTTCTTTTTCTGAAAAATTTTTCTCTTGCATCTAATCAGAAGCTCCCCAGGCATAATTTGTACCCAATAACCCTTGTATTTTCCATGTGACTCTTAGTAAAAAAGGAACTTCATCTTCTCTGTACCTAGGCTTTTAATACTGGAACACGGTGATAAAGTCTTACCAAAGTCTTCCTTCTCTCAAGGCTGAACAAACCCAGTTCTCTCAGTTGTTCCTCAAATTCCCAGGATTCCCAGACCTTTGATCATCTTTGTGGTCTTCTCTGGACCCTCTGCAGCCTGCCATATACAAAATATATGTATATTTTGTACAACGGGGACTGAAACTGACCACAAGATTCCAGTTGAGGCTGGACAAGCACTGAATAGAGCAGGATGATGGCTTGGTCATCTCTGCTGGTGATGCCCTTGATGCCACCCAGTCTCCTGTCACCTTTCTGTACCACAGCAGCCTGCTGGTCACTCATACTGAACTTTGTGCACCAGGACCCCAGGTCCCTTCTCACAGAGCTGCTCTCCAGATGGGCAGATCCCAGCTCATGCTGCACTCCTGGATTATGCTTTTCCAGGTGTTCAACAAGGAATATCTTACACTTGTCCTTGCTGAAATCTGTGAGGTCTTCATTAACCCACTCTTCCAGCCTATCCAGGTCTTCCTGCAGGGTGTGTCCCACAAAGTGTCCACTTTGTCTTGGAGTTTGTTATCTTTAGGAAATTTCTTTGGGTCACACTTGATCCCATCTTCCAGATCACTTATGGAGATACCAAACAGCACTGGGCACAATATCAACCCTGAGGAACTGCAACTGTTGCCAGTTTAAAAAAGAGCTATTTACAACACCCCCTGGATACCACCTGCCAGCCAGGCTCATTACATGAACCACATGTCCAGACCATAACACAACAGCTTCTCTAGGAGGAGGTTTTAGTAAGTGGTATCAAAAGCCTTGCAGAAATCCAGGTAAGATAGTGTCCACCACTCATCCCACATCAGCCAAGCAGGTTACCTTAGTACAGAGAGTAATCAAGGGGGTCATTCTTGAAAAAATTCCCAGCACTTGGTAGCTTCTCTGTCCTTCATGAAAGAATCCCTCTCAACAGAGCTCTGAGTGAGCTGAAATTTGCTATTCTAAAACCTTGTCAAATCTAAAACCTTTGCCTCAGTACTAACCTTCAGTGTGTTCAAACGAGTCCCAAACTCCTCAATATTGTGATCACAGCAGCCATGGCTATCGCCAAGCGAGGTGTTACAAAGTAGATTTCCTTGGTTTGTGAGTACAGAAAGAAAATGTTATCTTTCCCTACAATTTTTGTCAGTTATCCATGGATGATAGCTCTAAAAATAGTAATGAAGTTATAGAAATTATAGGGCAGTGATTCTTTTTTTCTAAGATGCTTGCAGTGCTTGTATTATAAATACCTGGAGCGGCCTCCCTTCTGCTACTCTCTAAATTTGTCAACACCAACAGACATTGCTGACTGGGTCTTCAAGTCTGTTCACCTCCCCAGTGTTTGCTTGTCTGAGGGCCCAACAAGTACTGTTCAGCAAACACTGATTTTAATTTGCTTGTGCAGATGAAGGAGTACATAGCTCATATTGCAAAAAATGCAGATTTAGAGACCAGATTCTGAGTGCTGCTGCACTTCTTTTGAGCACTGCATGAAGGTAGCCCACAGCATACTTCTGAAAGAACATGTGCTAGTTTTACACTCTAGCTGTCTCATCTTTTAAACTCTTTTCCTCCTCCTATTTCCATTTTTATTTCATGTATCAAGTATTTTTCCACATTTTAAAAGTTAAATGCAATCATGTTGTTTGGGTAACTTCTTTTAATTATCTGGCTTTCTACCTGAAATTATTGTAGAGATCATAACTAGTAATTATAAGTAGTAATATGTTTTGATTAATATTACATAGCCAGTTTTGAATTTTGTAACCTCACTGATTTGATTCATCCTGCTGTACTATATTGCACAATGTGACCATATTGAGCAGATAAATGATAGCCCACAACTATTTTTCCCTTCAAAGTGCTTAAGCAATCCTTGGATAAAAGCTTGAATCCACTGAAGTCCTCAATTAGCTTTATTTCAAATTTCAGTGACAGTTAGTTTAAGTACTATCTTTAATAGAATGAGAAAAGGCAATTAAAATATTCACAAATGTCTTTGTGGACACAAGATTTCTTCTTTAATGTTATAAAAATATTTGTACTCACTATAACATCATGTTGGAATAGTGGTACCTGTCGGACAACTCTGCTCCCACAGTTCCAGTCTCACTGGGACTAATGGAATAACCTTCATCAGAATTACTCCTTGCTTGCACATATGTGACAGAGCACCACTATAGGGTCCTATAAGTGTTACAACAGCTATTGGAAAATACAAACGCAGCACATTAAATATTATACAAAGCTATTCGCTTATTTTAAAAACCTGTTAATATTAGAGAATGATGTGTGCAATCTTAGTCTATATGTGCTATGGCCTATATTCCTTAGTATGCATGGTAAATCCTCCGTAGTATTCCTTCATATTTATAGGCAGTAAATCAAAGCATAATTTAGAAATACTGACTGAGATGAAATTACATTGAATCTGTCACTGTAAAAGTGCATATGCAAACAAAATCCAGATTTTACCCCAAGTCCCTGATTCAGATTTGGATCTGTCCCCTTTTGCTGTGGCTAGACATGCTTACTCAGCCACAGAGATGCTAAATTGAGAAGCAGTTGAATAATGTTGCTTTCAGTTGTAAATCAAATAACAAATGTGAAACATATTACAGCTTTAGAAATTAACCCAGATTACATACATATGATAATATTGGTACACCTTTTGGAAAGAAACTCCCTATTTGGTACCTTACACCATCGATTTCCAAACTATGTTGACTGCTTCCCTACAGTTGGTACATATATTTGTGCACATACATTGACATGGTGAGATCTGCCTTGTTCCAAACTCTTCCTTAGAGATCCCTCTGCAAAGACAACAGGTGCATGTGGACTTTTCAGGGACTCTGATTGCTAGGAATTCCAGCTAATGAAGAAATGGTACCCTATAACTTCAGCATACATTTTTCCCTGCTGACAGTAATACAGGGCTCTCCAGATAGTCCTAAGTCTGTTTATCATTAATTTATTTCTTTCATAATCAAACTGTTCTTCCCGAACAGCAGATCTTCCATCTTCTGTAAGAGCTTTTGCTTTAGAGGGCAAAGGGCATATCAGTCATTTGTTAACAACAAGGTCAGACCACTTTCAATCCCACGGTCTGCTGCAGCAACTCAGCTAGGTAGCCATGAGGAAAAAGGCACAAGAGTCACTGCTTTTACTTCAGCAGACAGAGGGGATTTTAGGGTCTTCCCTGTACCCCCTAATCACAACAGGAATTTCTCTCTCTCCTCCTGAGAGCCACATACTTCACATTTTCCCTGTACAAATAACTGCTCAGGCCCTTTTTTCAAAGAGCCTTTATTAAACCACCAACTATTTGCTGCCAAGACATTTAGGATGAAATCATCGTGTTAAACAAATAAACGCAGCTTCATACAGATCTCTGCTCTGGGAGCAGAATAAGAAAATAATTTCTGTCTGCTCTCCACAAAAGCGGCTGGAAAGGCTGAAAGAAAAATATTATTTTTACTTCATTGTGTGAAATATCGTTTTGGAGGATCTGTCGCGTTGAGCGTTTGAAGAGTTTTTGCTGGCAGGTTTCAAGGGTCCCCTGGGTTGACCCCCTGGGATTGTTTTCTTCATTAATAAACTTTGCATGATGTGTGTTAAAAGGAACATTTTGTTTGCTTTGTAAATAAGGGATGTCAAACAAGAAGCAGAAGCCTCGCAGACACTAGATGAGGTGCTCTTCAAGGGCAGGAGATGCTTGTGTGGAAAAATAAAAGTCTCAGAGAAGTTGAGAATAATGTGAATGCCCTATCCAAGCTGAGGCATTGCTGTTGAAACTATTCTGCCTGTGAATCCAAATGAGATAGCTTCTTTGCAAATCCCAGAGAGAAAGAGGCACATTGTGCCTTAAAGCAGCAGAAGACATACTTTGGAAGGCAAGGGCAGGAACATCTACCCAAAGCTGGGCAAAGCAGGCAAGATGGTGCAGAGCAGGCACTGCCATCACCTCACGGAAGAAGCACTTTGACAGCTCCTGAAGCAGCCCCAGGGAGAGGGACTGAAGAGCATTTCTGCATCAGCATTTGACAGTCTGATGCTGCTGTGGAAATTACTGTGGTAAAGTTTTTGACCGGATTTAAGGCAGTAATTTGCAAGAAAGCAATCAGCCTTTTGCTGGTCCTGGGGTTTTCTATCCTATCACAAAGCAGAAGTAAAAATAGTCTGATGTTTATTGGTATTTATTTTCTACTGCCTGCCTCCTTGCCTGTATTGCAACTCAACTCTCCCACTACTTCTGAACCTATTCATTTTGCATCTGTTGTTGCTTGCCTTGTTGAAGAACCCTAATAAGCCTTACAAAACAAGTTAGCTCCAGTCATTCACAGCTAGAGTATCTGAAATGCATCAGAAATGCCATAGACAGGAAACAAAAATGTTCCCAATGTCACTTTGGGTCCTGTTTCAGGCAGGGGTAGAAGCAGTCAGAGAGGCTATGAGACTCCTGCCAGGCACTGGATGGACCAAGCCCCTCAGCTGGCTTTGCCCAGCCTGCACATATTCCTACAGTGTCCTATTCCTCTGGCTGTCATCATGCGGGAAAAAATATACCCAGACTGCTTAAAACTTGTTTATATTAGGAAGAGAACAGTCAAGCACACTGTTTAGGAGATGAAGGAGGATCAATTGTCTAACTTCAATGATCCAGGAGAAGAAACATTTCAGTGTCCAATAGTCCTTGGATGTAATTACAGCTGACAGGATCCTACTTACATTTACCATTTCGTGCAAAGCTGTGCAGTGCCTCAAGAAGAGATGTGGCTTCCACAGCTAAGACTCAGGCCAGCTTTAGAAGCAATTCTAAAACAAACATGAAATTAACAGTATTACCTTTTTCTTAATCTGTATTGTATTTTTATTACTGAAATATTTATCATATGTAGGTCACATACTATGCAGTCAGTAAGCTCACTAAGCTGATTTCAGAGCTATGTTAATAACTGAAAGAAAAACGTTTAATTTGTCTAAAATAAATAAATATATTGTTTCAATAATTTTGGTCACAAAAATGGTTAAAAGCAAACAATTTTTTGAAGAGGTGAATTGGGTGCAGAATCATAAAAGTCATCATAACTGGTGATGGTGATGAATAGAATTTCAGCTAATTTAATTGACCAATAAGCATAAATGATGGAAGGATGTCTACCAAAAATAATAAAAGAAAAAAAACCCTGATTTTGAAGTGATTTGCAGTGGATTTAGAATGGTGAAACAAGACTAAAAAAATCTGGTTTGCCTTTAGAAATTTGACTGTGTATATCTCATTCCACAAGCAGTCTGACTGGAGTCCCAATTTCTGTTGTCTTAGAGTTACTGTCACTCTTAAAATTTTTTTGTGCAATGGATAAGATTCATTAAGAACTTGCATTAAGAACTTGTGTAGTGATTATGCTATATATAGTCTTTCCACATACAAATGTTGCTATTTTGATTTTGCATCCCAATTCCCTTTTACTGATTCTTTATTAGAAACCTAATTTTGATGCACAAAATTTACTTCATCTTAAGAGGAAAGAAGATGAGTACCAAGTCTGAGTTAACTGAGTTGCACTAGCAGCTATTTATACAGCTTGTGAGTTTACATAAGGGTAGAACACTTTCATCGACAGGATGGACTGGATGGACTGAAAAGCTGTCACAAATTTTTCCAGGTTTGGGTACTTAGTTGCAATACAGGTCAAGTCATTTGTTATCAAGAGCTAATTTTTACTAAACTTAAAGATTATATGGAATTACTATCTTCATTTTATTCTTTTCTAGACAAAAGATATCCATTGAACCGGTGGCGCTGATGGCAACCATATCAGAGATACCAAAAATGGCATGAACATGGCAATTGAGGTGATCCATTTGAACAACAAAGTTCTGATCAGACAGCAGTATGTCAAAAAATCCCCACATATCATTGATACAAAGCTGGGTTGGAGGAAGTAAAGTTTTGTCCAGGTTACATCAAGACTCAAAAGCACTAAATGTGGAAGCATCCTTAAATGATGTCCAAGTATTTTTAAAATAAATTAGAATTTAGGCTGGTATTCCTGAAAAACAAAACTTCAGTATCCTGAAGCAATGCCTCATTAAGTTTTAGCAGTGGAGTACCATGATACATAATTTTTAGAGCCTTCAGCTTCAAACAAGACATTTATCATCGTTACTACACGGATTTTTGGTGATAAAGGTCTAAGGTTTGTATGGTGACAATGCTAGGGACAGTTCTTCTTTCCATGTGAATGGTGTTCAGGACACACTGTTTGGACAGATCAGAAAGATTAGCATGCAAATTACCTCTAAGTACATAAGGACCATATCCTACAGGTGTTTGGATAACCCTTTTTAAAAATCTAGATTCTTCTGTGAACCTCTTTGGGTAGGTTGTTCGCTAGCCTTGGAGTTAATGAATTGTCTAATCTATCTTCTTTGCTCAAGCTAGTGGACTTTTTCACATTCTGTCCCCAGTGGACATGGAAAATGATTGATCACTGTCCTCTTCATAACAACTTTTTACATATTGGGAAATTGTTATCCCTTCCTCCCCCTCCCCTTGAGCCTCATACTTAGTCTTCTCTTTTCTAGACTAAACAAACCCAGTTCTTTCAACCTTTTCTTGTAGGTCATGTTTTCTAAACCTCTGATCATTCTTGCTGCTCTCCTTTGCACTCTCTTCAATTTGTCTACATCTTTCTTGAAGTGTGGTTCCCAAAGCTGTACAAAGCACATCATCTGAGGCCTCACCCATGTAGCCTAAAGCAGAACACTTACTACTTTTTCCACTGGTAAGACATTCCAGGTGATCGACCAAAGAATAATATTTGCTTTTATCCTAAAACTGCACCAGCAAGTCACGGTATTGTGGTTGCCTATGACCTTCAGATCACTTTCTATAATACTGCTGCAGTCATAAACTTTCTTATCTTGTTTCTGATTATTTAAATTCTTCTTAACCCATCTAACATATTTCTCTCTCCTTTATTTCATCTTGAAGGCTTCAGACTATCTCTTCTATTTACCGAGATTATTTTTGTTCTGATCATATCCTGCAAAGAGTGCCTGTATGACACCAACTGCCATAGCTCACACAGGCTATTGCATGCTGTGGTTGTGACCTGTTACTGTTCCAGGACAGTATGGCCATGTCATGGCTTTATTTGCAACGACATATGTGCCTTTCTCCAGTCCCAGTAACTCACCAAACATACAGAGAGGAAAGTTTTGCCCACCTCACACATTCACCACAATGGCTGTGCCATTGAAAGCAACTCAAAGGGCAACTTCAGCCTCGCTTCCTCCAGCCAGGGAACCCCTCTGAGAAAACAGCTCTCCTGCTCAAGTGCATCCCATATGACACTAAGTAGGAATCAAATGTACCCAACATATATATTTTCTTTGAAGTAAAATAGTCTGGTTTTAGGATGACTTCATCAGCCTGGACTGCTTTGCCTCATACTTTATCTTCTGAAACCTGATGCACTGGTTCTTTCAGTTTAATGCTTTACTTTTTTGAAATGTAATATTGTTATTCTTCTGCTCTTCTTACTTTTTCCCACCTGTTCAGCCTTCCTTTTTCATCCTATGGTCAATTTTCCTCTGCCTTCAGATTCTAAACATATTTTTCCATGAACCAGTGGATGTTCCCCCATAATTGTCCTTTTCCTTGAACCAGTCTCTGAGGATAGCTTGGCATTTTCAAAATATTCCAGGAAAATGATGGACCATTTTTCACTTTTGCAACAGATGAGCAAGTTCTACTGAAACTGTCCTTTAGATATCTCTATATTGAAGTATTTCAATATAGAGATATTTTTATAGAATATTTTTCAGCTTCCACCTCACCATCCGGTAGGATGATTTGTAATCCAACCCTGCTAAATCTTGCTGCTCCCAGATGTAGCCAACTGTGCTGTGTCATACCTCTGAAATTTCAAAATAATTACATAACCAGTATTTAGGTTCTTGTATCAATACATAATAGGACTTACACTTGCATTTTCAAAATAAACCTACAAAACAATATAAATAAATCTACAAATTTAAAATAAAAGCAGAGAACCCAGTTGTTACAAAACTGGTGGTAAAACTTGCTTTGACATTGTCCTCAAATTCTTGGCATTTGGAGATGCATCAGCAAATTGTTTTGCTATGGTATTTCATTTTTCTCCTCTCATGTTTCTTTCCCCCCATTCATTATCTACTTCCAAGATTTTTCCTGGATCTCTGTTTCTGGATTTTGCTCATTTGAAGGTCCTCTCAGCAGTTTCCTTGAAAGCCAGTGGAAGCCTAGGCCCCAGAGAAAGTTTTTCACCAGAATGATCCCATTTCTGACTAATTTTCCTTTGCAACATACTGTCTGGTGTCTAAGGAAGCCAAAAGCCTTCTGTCAACACTCTGTGCAGCCAACTATTCTCCTTTAGCCGTGGTTATTATAATCCCTGGGATGACATTCAGACCCTCTGTTCTTAACCTACAGAGCTGTGCAGCTGCTGGTCATGTGGATCCAGTAAACCAACCAAAGTCGTCCCTCCCCCATCCTCCAGCTTCTCTCAACCTGGTTCTGGGTTATTCCAAGCTGCCTTTCTCCTCTGAGCCACCACTGCCCACTCTTGCCATTCCTCTGCTGTGCACAAGTGCAGGGACCTCCTGAGGTGCTCCCTTTGCATGTCCCCTGCCTGGCCAAGGATTCTCATGACTCAGCTGCCAAGTCCACCTCTCCCACGTCACCTTGCCATGCTCTGCTCCCCCATGGAAGGCTGCCACAGACTATCCACTTTGTGTCTTCTGCCTGAAGACCTCCAAAGGCATTGCAGATTTTTTCCAGCAATGGGTGATAGCAGGAGACAAACCAGTGATGCAATTATTGCCATAATTGACCTGGTAAATTAAGGGCCAGAGTAGAAACAAAACTTGTGACCTTATTCTAGTCAGGAGCCTGCAGTCATGTCTGAGTTATGGATCACCTGTATAGGTCTAGAGGGTCCCTTAACTCTCCCACAGGTTAGAAAATATTATTTGGCCTGCTTTATACTCCTGACATGGATAGTCCAAGTGATTTGCTCTGGGCCACTCAGCAGAAAATTTCCATTGTTCCTAAGCATTACCAGGCTAGAGTCTGCTGCTTTCAAGGTTCAAAGTTTTTTAGTTATGTCTCTAATGTCTGGGATTTTTTTTAATTCTTGGTTTGCATGACATGGCATCTTTTAGAACATTGTTGCTGTGGCATTTCTTTGAGACCATAGATTTTACAATTACCAACGTTGTTCAATGACTGGGTCAGTGCTCTTTGAGGAAGGCTGTTCATTCCTCTATATGACTTCAGTCTTATAAAAAAGATGCATTACTGCAGAATAAAAATCAAGTTTTGGAACTTTTCAGTTCAAAGCCATCTACAAAAGACATTTTCCTTCTTTTTTAAAAATTTTTAATTTTTTATAATGGACTCTTTCAATTGACAAGTTTTTGACATAGCCTGTTTTGAACCCTTGGTATTTGAAACAGCTTGCTGATGTTTTCTTAAATAACATCCTCTTGTGGGTCCGTAAAATCCTGAAGTTATTACAAATAAATAAACAAAATTTCTCTTCATGATGTAAACCAGCTTTGAATGAAGTCATTGAGTGGAAGTTTGACTTGGATTGCTTCTGAAAAATTGCTTAGACCCAAGGCAAAGTTCTGCTTTTCCTCTGTGTGCTGTAGAAATTGGTGAGCAGCTGTTCTAAGTCAACTGAGGGGAGCAAACCCCTGTTGCTTAATGCCTTGTTTTAATTTCCAGTGGGAAACCAAGTATCAGAAAGTCTGTGCTCTCTAGTCCCATTTCTTTCATTCATTTTTTCCAAGTAGTATCCTCCTGAGCAAGTTGTATGGTTAAGTGTGATTGAATGATATGAGATCTGAGTTTTCCCTTCTCTTTCATGTTAGGCATCTTATCCCATCAGGCAATGCAGTGAACTTCAAGCTTCCCCCAGTTAGTGGAGTTGGCACCAATATTTAATGACCTGTTCCATTCTGAGCTGAACGGTTGTGGCACCAGCAGACAGCACAGTTCAGACTCTGCTGTGAGACAGGACATCAACAAGCAGTGCTATGAAATTACGCCTGAACTTCACTTGGTTCTCTCCCCATTCCTCCTCACTGTGGTCCTGTGCTCTTGCACAGATCTTCATCACGCTCACAGAGAGCCTTTATGTCAGTGAGGAAAAATTAGACCTTCTGTGGTCCCCTGCAAGGATTGAAATCTGAGTCTTTATCACCTCAATGGCAGTTTGCTTCAGTGCACTATGAGGAGATGCCAAAAAAAGTTTTGTTGACCTCTTGTAGATTCAGGAGATATGTTTAGTCCTCGCACAAAGGTGCACATTTCTTCAACTAGCATCTGGAGCTCTGATCATTTATACTTATCACTTTGTCTTTTCATTTTAGTGCCATTTTCACAAATACCCATCAACAACCCAAATATTCAAACAGATATGAATTATTTAATGTGTCAAGCATGTCAAACAAAATTCTCACA
Organism: Peucedramus taeniatus; assembly: GCA_013400575.1. Lineage (NCBI taxonomy): Eukaryota > Metazoa > Chordata > Aves > Passeriformes > Fringillidae > Peucedramus > Peucedramus taeniatus. The sequence goes on from WBNO01030646.1 coordinate 108,918, forward strand.
ATGAACTCTTTTTAATTATTTCATTAGCTGTAGTAGTAATTTAGCAATGCAAGTAATAAATGCAGCAATCTGTCTCATAGTACTGAAGACAATGGCCAGGAACCTGCTCTCAGTTCTCCAGAGAGATAGCCAGATTCTGACACTGGAGTTGCAGGCCGTATTTTAAGTGGTGCTGCTATATGAAAAGCCTTAACAAGCACTGAGATTGTTTATGGAGTGTTTATGGAGTGGAGATAAGTGACCTTATCTTTTGACCACAATTAGTAAGTATCTGGCCACAGTCTTTATTTAAATAAAATAATGGATAAAGAAAAATACAAATGAGATGCCAGGACTCAAAGCTAAAATGAAAGTTTTATTACATGGTACAGCTTGAATTAAAAAGAACGGTCTGTTAATAGGTGAAAGTCTATGTAGATACGATATTTAGCACTGTGACTGAGATCTACGTGCTATTTGCTCCTTTTCAGTTGATAAAGTTTTTTAACAGGATGGCTGCCAGAGGGTTTTTACTCTGATTCTCCCAGGGCTGAGCACTCACATCACCATATTCCCCAGTTCTGTGGGCAGATGCTGCTAGCACTGGTTGGAAAGTGATGTTTTATTCCTACCCCTCTTTCCCCATACCCTGAAAACTATGAGCTGAAAATCAAAATATTAGCAGGTATTTCTTTGTACCTGGAAATGCTGTCGCTGCAGCCTCCGGCAGAGCTTCCAAGACCGCTTCTCCCGCTCCTCCCAGTGAGATGGGGAGTTGTCCCACCTCATCCTCCTCTGTGGGATGGAGGTCAGTCGAGAAGCACATTTTGTCAGGTTGAGCATAACCAGACATCCTGACTGAGATCAGGAGAGCTGCTACATTCAGCTTCCAACCACAGCTCCCATGAAACTTTGTGGCAGCATTTCAGTGTGGAAATACTTCAGTTTTCAGGCATTAGGGGGTAGAGTATGGGATGGAAAAAGCCTGTTAAAAAACTGATAGTGCTCACATAAAACCGATACTTAAACAAATAATTAATTTAGCTGCACACCGATATTATGTCAATAAACAGTTTTAAAATGTGCCTGATCCCTAGTCAAGTCTGGAACCCATACTGAGCTATTTTATTACTCTGAGTACCTCTGAATCAGTTAGCCCTGCTGTTTTCTCTTCCTCCACATAAGGTAGAGATTTGTTCATCTCGTGGGATGCTCAGTCAGTCCTTGGCTCCCCACACTGACAGCCAAGTTACAGTTTCAGCTCCACAAAACAGTGTTTATATAAGAGCTAGAGAGAAAAGACACCTATGAAAAAAGAAAAATAATTATATTTGTTTGTATTATAGAAGCCCTCAGCAGCCCCAGTCACAGTTGGGCCCCAGTACATAGCACAGGGTAAGATCATAGCTGCAGTCAAAGCTGGTTGCAATCTAATTAAGACAAGATGTAACATGCTGATGCAAAAAATGGTTGAAAAGGGGATAGATGATGGGGGAAGCACTCACTCCTTATGAGAAGAAAGAAATTAGAGATTTTTGCAAATTGCCCAATTCAAGCATCTGGGGCTTCAAAAATCTTACAGGATATCTCAAAATCAACAAATAATCAGGAATTTGCAATAAATCTTGAGAGCAGGTAAAGGGTTGATATATTACTTGACATTTTCTGCTTGGAGTTTTTGTGGGTTTTTTCCCCTTTTCACAGGTTCTTTGCATTTGTGCCTTTAAGTGAAAGGTGAGTTAGCACAAGCAACATCAGACCATGTTTTGGAGTGCCATGTACACTGCAATCGTCTGCCCCAGCAACTAGCTGTTTAGGTAAGCTCTAGAAGGCAAAGGTTTTTTTCAGGAATCCTTATTGTTGAGAAAGCCTTAAAAACTGGTATGTTGCACACAGTCTAGACAGATCAGCTCCCTGAACCCATAAGTACAATGCTGAGAGAACAGATCAGAGGTATGGATCAACTTTTTTCATCTGAATGAGAAACTGAATCTAAAAATTGTCTGCAAACCTTTGTATTTCAGTATTAGTTACTTCCCCGTGAATAGACTTTTTGTAGGTACTTAAGTACTGTATTTATATCAAAGTCCTAGCAACTCCCTTAATCTTCACCTGTCCCATCTCCCATTGCTTTCTAGACACTTGACCAAATTTCTGGATTTTGGAAGGAGGAGCTGCACAGTTTCCTATTTAATTTAACAGAACAACTCTTCTTTAACAACTGCAGAGAGCAGGCAGTAGGAATATGAGTGTCCAGGAAGTTTCTATTAATCAGAATCATGGTTATGAGTTGTAATGTCAGACAGAAACGTGGTAAAAATTTGTAAAAGACAATATACTCCCCCAGTCTAGTGTTAGGATGTGTTGATGTAGTACTGACATATTGGCATGCTCAGTAGGAGTAGTTTTGGTTACTGTTTGGAGTCTACATGTAAAAGGAAAATGCCTTGCAGAAGCAGAAGGTAATGGCAATTCATCTGGAACACTCCTCTCTCTAAATTATGGCACTGAGAGAGTTACAATTCTGTTGAAAGGGTTCAGCTGAAATAACCTTTTCTATAAGAAAGGTTTCAGAGTAGTAACTAGGGGGAAAAAATAATTCATTTTAAAGATTTAAAAGATTCTTCATCATGGTTCAGTCAGTGACTGTTGGTGGCGGAAGCTGGAAGAAAAAATCCAAAAATGTCAATTTTTCAATGTTTTTGACTGAAAATTTATAGCTTGAAAGCAGCATGTTGAAATCTCACCACTTTCACATGACATAGTCTTGAAAATGTGTAAATATATTGAGTTTTAAAAGTGTACACAAAACCTTGCAGATGCTACATGCAAGTGCTTTGGTATTTAGAACTTACAAGCATGCATATTTAGATTTTCAATCAGCCATTTGTAAAGTACCACTGTAACTAAATTACAGATCAGCCAGCCTAGCCTGAGAGTGCCAGTCTCCACTTCTAATGATTTCAACATAATTCTTAGAATTGCATTGTTCTAAATACCCCTCAAAACTTTACTCCAACCTGGTCTAATTCTTCAGAAAATATAATCCTTCAGAAACAGTACTGAGTTAATACTTCGATAGGATAAAAAGGGATATTCATGATGCTGATTAGAATGGACTGTCAGTCTGACAAACCATGAACATGAAATACAAACTGCTTGTGATCATTTAACTCCTTGCAACACAGTGTCCCAAAACTAGGCTGTTCACTCAATTTCCCGGTTAAAGCCACTACTACTTGCTCATGTATAATTTAGAGAAAATTAAACATAAAGGTAATATATTTCTTCATTTCCTGCCCTGAGTTTATGTAGTATTGCTGCATTTTGTTTAAAAAGCTGCCATGTCCCACCCTACCACTGGATGTATTTCAAAAATAATCGAACCAGTTGTTGAAGTATAAAAGGAGCATACACACTGCAAAACTTGTTCGAACAGTTATTTCAAACTATTTCTCTGTTCTAGTGGACAAGAATGTTTGTACAATGACTATTCACATTTGTCTACACTTAACATCTTTGCTGTTTAGAATAATAGCACCATTCCCCTTAGGCAGGAATGCAAAATGTTAAAACATGGCCACAGAGGCTGCCCACTACTGAGCTGTGAACCTGCTGCTCTCTGGACCTATTTAGATTTCTGTTTCTTGGTCAAATCCCAGTGACATGTCTCTCGTGTGGCTCAGTAGGGCTCCCAAGCTTGCAAAGCTAGCATGAAAGGAATGCAGGTCTGCCCATTTGCTGCTAGTAGAAACTATATCCAGTAGATGTGAGCTAGTGATCTAAAATCTTTTGCACATTTGCAGTCAGGGAGAGTTTAAAAACTTTAGACTGCAAAGATAATACTTACTCTGATGAAATGAGATTTATTTTTCTAATATTCAATTTATTATTTTGGGGTTGAACAAAAAAAAAACAGGTAAGCACTAAGTCATTTTGGCTGGGATCTGAAAATCCAGAATGAACTTCTGGAAGAGAGGTTTTTAAAAATAATTTTTCAGATATTAAGCCTTCCATCTCAAGCTATCAGCATGTTTTGTCCTTTCCCTTAGCATGTTCAAAAATTCAGTGTGCTTGTATGAAGATTTTTTCCCCCAACTCTTTATGGAAATTTATTTGTGGCTTGAAGGAGAAGAAATAAGAGATGGGCAGCCCTCTTCAAATCAGGCAGCCCATGTTCCATCAAGTTTCTCCAGATGAAACCGCTGCCATTGGGACCTGCCCGTGGGCTGACAGCAGTCTGCAGAGAAGTGCTAATGAGGAAGTGCCTGGGGAATATGAGAAAATACCTTTGTTGTAGCATTAATAGTTCATCTACTTTACAAATATGAGCAATGTAAACAGGAGCATTTCTATATGTGTCACGGCAAGGAGACCAAAACTATCACAGAAAGTGCTAGTTTAATGGTTCTGGCACATGGCCAACAAAAAGGACAGAAGGTCACACCCTGTCCAAAGGTGCAGGGTGCAAGCTGGTGCTAGAGGAGATGTAGACACTGTATCCACTGGTATAAAACAGTCTCCCACCAGCTGCTCTGATTTATAAGAACTGCAGAAGTGCAAGCCCACTTCAAAACCAAGGGGATGAAAAACAAGCCTTATGCCTCTTTGTAGTTATGAATTCTGCTTGCTTCCCTCTGGAACCTCTGGATTTTCATCTAAATAGTAAAGGGACCTCCAGGTCCAGAGACCAGCCCAGACTTTCTTTGTTTACAGCTACCCATCTGCTTTCCAAACCACAGACTGGTTATCTGTCGTCTTTTCACATTTTGTTTATGGATATTCCAAAGTCAACCAAGGAGAAAAGTGTCTCTTTTATGCAGCTAGCAATATCTCAGATAAAACATTTATTGTACTATACTAATCCTTATGCATTAGTTTCAAATATTTGGGTCTATTGATTTGAGCTACCTACTCATTAGCTGGCATCAAAAAGCAGAAGTACACCTGCAATTTTCCATTGAAATTAAAGAAAATGTATACAGAGAGCCCTGTACAGCAAAGAAAAGAACCCCTGCAGCTCCTTCCTCATGAAAGTGCAGTCTTTATTTGTAATATATATATCACAGTGTGAGCAGAAGTACTCTGTTCAGGTAGACAAGGGCTCATATTCTCCTAACAAAAAAGGGCTATCTGCACCCAGCTCAGAGAAACCCTTATTACACATCTGTTCAGATGCCACTGGTTGCACATCAGGATGTCTTTCAGCCTGAAGGCTGATGCTCTCCTGAGTGGGGGGCCACAAGCAGAACCGCCCTGGGCTTCCCACATCGAAGTGTTCAAAGCAGGGGGAGCCAGGCCCCAAGCCTGGCAGTCACACTCCCTTTTCAGAGAAGATAAAAGCAGCAGAGGAGAGTTACAGCACAACCGCAGCATCTCAGCTGTTAAACAGTACTCAAACAAAATGTGTTTCTGGTTAGTTTAAGGAAGGATAAACAAGATTTAATATCTGGCAATGAACACAAGTTCTTTTTTCTTGCCCTATTAATGATATTTGGATTCATTCAGATTCATGTAGCTTCCACTCACGTAAGACTCCGTTCCATTTCCTAATTTTCCATCTTTTTTATTTCCTAAAACATGAGTTGTTGAGCTAATGAATTAAAACACTCTGAGGTTTGGTTTTGGCTCTGTGTGCATCTGTGCTCTTTTACTACCATAATTCAATGTGACAAGTTTATTGTCCAAACAAACACTAGCACCTATTGTAGAACTATAATAAAAAAAGAAAGATTGCCTTAAGCAGCACATTTTCTTCAGAGAAGACCAAATACTACCTATTGACATTTTGTTTCCCTCACATCATGTTCCTCTTTTCATTCCATAGTGGTCACTAAACATGCAAGTCTGTAGGCAAAGTGGACTAGATTAGACTTTAAGGATCAGCCTCTGCAATGAGCTGGATCAGATGGAATTCATTCTTCTTATTAGCTTTCGGCTGATACTTATGAGCCTGAACTCAGGACTTCGTTTGTGCAAGGCACATTAAACACTGTGAATGCAACCCCTGCCCCAAGGAGCTTGCAGCTCGAAAAGACAAGTATGCAAAGATAAGACAGATAAAAAAAAAAGAGCCTAGGACTTTGCAAAAAAACCAAGTCAAGACCAGCCTTTGCTAAATCAATGTGCAAAAAGCCAACACAAATGAGAGGTCAATTTCTCTGCAAGAACCAACTTAAATGTTTCTATACAAATCAGCCACGTCCAGTACAAGGCTAGCCCTCCAGATGAATGCCTGTCCAAAAAAACACAAACCCCCACAGATCTACAGCTAAGTAAATAAACGACAATGACCCAAAATAAAATGTGAAACACTCTGTTTTTCAAGGCTCACAAAACAAGATTTTAATGATGCATATGGTCCTTATTTTACCCATAATGGTTCTTTGATATATAGTGGCAAGACTTTAATTCATTGATGGAATAACATGTTAATGTAACCCATTTTATTGCTAATGAAATAATCAAGCCTTCTCTCCCTGTATCTCTTTGAAAGGCTATATTCAATAGCAGGTCTTGGAATATTTTACCAGTAGAGGAATGACACAAGAGTAACACACACAGAAACTAAAGATAAGTCTGTCACAACTTGTTCCCTGCTTAAAAAAAAAAACATTAAAAAATTGATATTTTTCAGAGAAATGCTAATTAACTATGAGTCTGAGTCAGCACAGGTAACAAGGCTGTTACCCACAACAGAAGACTCCTTTAGGGAAAAAAGTGCTCTCTTGTAAGCTATTCACACTGGTGGTGCAAGTGCCCTGGCAAGGTGGACTTCCTGCTGAAGCGGATGTTTGGCATGGGCCAGGGCTGGTGGTAAGTGCTTTGCAAAAGCATTCTTTCCTGCTCCCTTCAGTCCTCTCCTTCCTCAAACACAGCAAAAGCATGACCTGAGGTCTCCAGGGCTTGCTTCCCTTGCTCTCCTCCTCAATCTTGCTGCGGCAGAAGCAACCTAGTCAGGTCCAGTCCGTCATCTCTGGGCTCAATCCTGCCTACACTATCAAGAAGTGTCAGGCTGCCTTTCAGGGATAAATGGGGGGAAATCTAGATGGGGTGGAAACACTCATCTCTTTCAAACTAGTTATTTCCATGCAGTTGAGTGTTCAAGAATCTGACTGAGAGTAATTAGTGCATTTCACCATATTAAGGACTCTCAAATTCCTGTTACTTTTTACCTTTGTGAAAAAGCTCTGTGTCATCAAGTGGCAGAGGTATGGCCTTTTTTTAAATATTAGATACAATTTATTACAGTCATCAATGCCTAGTGAATTGGTGAATGTAATAAATTCTATTGCCTTCAGCATCCAAGCAGACTGCATTAAGCACTGGAGGAATCAATTTGACACTAATTTCATGTTTTATGATATTTTGTTCAAAATGGTTACGCAAATACAGCAGGCATCTGTTTAGAGCATCTTTGGCACAGTTCAGAGAATCTATATTTCACTCAGCTTTCATGCCTGATTTAAATTAATTACTACTCAGGGAAGGGACAGGAAACAGACACAGGTATATACAATGCATGTGTTGCATATGCATAATTTCCCTAATGGAAAGAGAGTGGTGGGGGTTGCAATTTTCAAAGCTTCCCACTTAGCCTACTTTTTCTGCCCCAGTCTAACTAAAGAGCCTGCACAACCACAGCTGTTTGATACAGTGAGATAGCAAGTGTAATCGGAGCAGGAGGAAGCAAGCCTCCTCTCACATCCCTAGAAAATTCATACTCATCCCCACTCTATCAGACAGACCAAAAGGTTCCACTTTCAGCCCCCCAGGACACTGTGGTGGAGCAGCATGCAAATGAAGGGGACCCAGGGGCTGGAGGGGAGCAGTAGCTAATTGAACTTTACAGCAAGGATAAAATTTGGCAGATCTACATACAAGGCTAAAATCCCTGATTAAGTTTAGGAGTGCAAGGGAAGTAAAACCCTGCTTTTCTCTGCATTGGTGAGGACCAGCATGGCACTCAGCTCAGAGTTTATTTACTGTATGTGAAAGTAAAAAAAACCCTAAAAAGATAAATTATTCATATTTTGTTTTGTAACTAGAGTTTTAAAAAGAGAGTCATTAAATATGAGGTGTTTACTGCATTTGTCAATTACTAAGAGAAACAAAAACATATATTTTGCTAATAAAATGTTTTACCTGAAGCATTTAGCATAGCATTTTAGTAGATATATGCACAACTCCTTATTTCCAGGCGTAGAGTGAGGACAAAGACAAATTTTTCATAGACAGCAATTTCCCTGTTGGAAGTTTGCTATCGAGACTTACAGCTAACATATTGAAATATATTAATAGGGTTTAAGGCTTCCATTTATCTTCATTAAAACCAGTTTGAGTCGGAAAGCTGACTTGAGGATAATTTTTCATATCAGGAATGAGAAGACAGAGGTTTCACCCCAGCTCTTCAGCTGATTTAAGCAGTGATTTCAAAGAATTCCCATCAGTTTGGAACACAAAAAATAAACTTAATAGCTCATATCTCTCTCTGAAGTAGCCTGACATGTCTTTAAGAACGCCTGTGAAGGAACAAGAGTATCCTAGGTGAGCTAATTTCTCTTGTCTAATGATTAAGAATCTGAGCAGATGGACTTTTGTATACCTAATCCATCCTACAAGTTTTATACTCTTGGAAACTGTCTGTAGCTCTTTAAAAAATGAAGCATTTTGTAAAAAAAATACATACTGCTGTTTCTAACAAACTAAATGCTTTTCAAAACGTGTAAATCAGTACAATAACGCAAAATTTCATGCCAGAAACTGCTTGGGAAATCATATCTTTCCTGCATTAAAAAAAAATTAATTATATATCCTCACAGTATTTTGCATATGGCAGAACAGGTTTAGAAGAGAAGTGATGTCCTTGTGGCTTCATCTTTTCCCCTTCATGCCCTGCTGTGTTCCTGGGACCATTTGGAATGTCTGGTTGGGAAAGCAGCCAGGAGAAAAACACAGCACAGGACACCACAAAAGCCTGGAATCAAGCTGAGCTGCCACAGGTAGTGGTGTGGGCTTGGGGGGAGTGCTGGGGGAAGATGCAGGTGAGGGGAAAGTTGCCTCTGTGACCAGCTTTAAGCACTGCAGTTCTCTGTTTGGTCCTTAACTAAGTGGAAAGACCGTGCAGTTCTTTTTTCAGCTTACAAATAGTCCATGGATAAATGAGGCTGGGAAACAGGCACCCAGCAGAGATCATAAATAAACACTTTGTCCCAAAACTCTGAATTTGTGATCTTTTTTGGAAGAGGGCAACAGGATATTGCATTTTTGTTCTTCAAGTACTCTGCCAGAGTACCACAATGCACACAAGCACTGCACAATCCTGCTGTAATTTCTGTGTTGTAGATAACACCTCAACTACAGACTTTACTGTCTCAACACCTTGTTGGCACTCAGCAAATCCTTCAAGACTTATTACATCTTACAGGAACAACAAGCAAAGTAAAACGGGGGTAAAAGTATCTTGGAATGGTCTGAAGTTAAAGGGATTAAAATTTTCTCTCTCCAGTTGGAAGGGAGCTCTTGGAACAATACACTTTTTAGTGTCTTGAAATTTTTCTGTCTCTGTTTTTTCTCCATAAAATAGGCATAATGATACATACTTCCCTTGGTAAATGCTGTGAAATCAACACATGAAAATGCCATATGGAACTTGGGTGTTTTTACTGGTAGTATTACTGTTGTTGTTCGTGCATTTGCTCTGAAACTATAGTTACTGTGCAAGGAGATCAACCAAAAAAATCTTACTACAAAAACACAAATGTGTGAATAAACACCATTAAGAAAATTCACACGCTCTCAGTTAAACAAAATACCTCGCAGAATTAGGTCAGACTCTTCAGACAACACTTGCGAAATTCAGGCCCTAATTTTTATTAATTCACCCTTTAAACAGAAATTGATTTTGATTTCAAATTTTTTTCAGCAATGCTGTGAAAAAAAGCCAAAACACCTTCCCAGGGATTATGCCAAGCAGTAGTTTTGAACAGGTTTGGGGCAATATTCAATGAACTGTAACTAATCATTTTCATCTTATCGCCTACAGAGTCATTGCATTGGAATGATGTTTGGCTAATTTTCCAAAGGACACATTTACTATGGATTGTTCTACATCGCTGTCAGGAATGACAGTGAGCCAAAACATACTCTGCCAAGGGAAGTGTTTGGTTGATGAAATTATAAATAAGTCATCAAACAAAAGTCTGTTGAAATGAATCATCATTAAATGTTTCTCTAAATACAGTGTTTAATATCAAACTCCAAAATAGGAACTGCAAGACTGTCTTTCCCTACCTCATTCACAGATCTCCTCTTTGAACACATAATGAGAATATTAAGTTAGTTAATTTAAGCTATATGTGCATGCAAACACATGCAGAGAAGCAAAGACTGTGATATGTTTTACATAAAGCAGGCCATTGTGCACTGATTATAATGTGTAAAGAGGAAATATGTTTATACCACAATCTATTCTAAACTCAAATAGGCAGCAGTACACAGTGTTTATAAATACAAATGCAAAACCTATGTTAAGATAATGTTAAGGGTCTGGATTCTAACCACAAACCCCAGGAAATTCAGAGCAAACCTTGAAAGCTTGGGTCTGATTCTGATTTCCATGTAACCCCAGTATCTTTAGCAAAGTTTGTACAGGAGAAAACAAAAATTTCAGTCTGAGGCTCTGTAAGTATAGCAGGGCTTGTGCAAAGTGTTATTATATTTAAGACTGAAGGCTAGGCACAAGAAAACAACGTTGGTAGCTGTGACAGTGTCCCCTAGGGCTTCTCTTAGTCTAATGAAGCGAGTATATGCATATGTGGGTGTGTGCAAGAGGAGAAGGATAGAAATCTGCAGTTTTGACAAACACATCCTCAAAACTCTCTTTTGTTGTTCAAGACACATGTAGACATTACAGAAAGCTTGGAACAAGCTTAATATTATCAGTCTTTTGTGATGCATAATTTACAGCTTTACATTACCACATTTTAAGGAGACTATAACAAAGCAGCACAGCCAGGGATGTCCCCGTTGAGACACACAACTGAAATATTAATCAAGAGACTTCAGTGAGGAAGGAGGAGGAAATGACCTAAGTCTGTGCAGTCCTGTGTGATGTTCCAATGCACAGCCATGACAACAAAAGAAAATCTGATAAAGGCAGGAACAAGGTTGGATCATTCCAGGTAGATAAGGGAGGGATGTGGCAATGAAGAACAGTTGATCTGGTGGTAACCTCTAACAACTGGAGCAGATGTTGGCTCTCCTCTATCAGCAGAAGTGTACTAACATTCCAGATTGTAATGCTGAGACATTGGAGAAGCCAACAAGGATCTCCTGTTGTTACAGCATATTTCATGTTTTACATTTCTGCAGCTTTCCATATATACAAAATTCGATATACATATCCTTTAGTAAAAATGGCTTTGAACATCTTATTTTCAGTAGCAATAAGGCTGGTGGTCTGATAAATATAGAAAGCCTTCTCTGAGACATAATCTTCTATGAGTATCTTCTAGACAACGAATTGTGGAGTTTGCAGACATCTGTAGAGCAATCTGCTTATTTAGAGGGGACTGATAGGTGGTTTTAAAAAGTCACCATATTACAGTGTGTTATGTCTCTCAGTAAATGTTCACCCAACACTTGGGCCAAACTTGGAAGTCACAGTGAGGCTCTTGAAAGAGCCCTGAGAGAATAGTTTTTAGGTGGAATTTAGACACTAACATGAGCAAGCCACAAAAGCATAGCCAAGTGCTTTGCTCTTAAGCAGCTATAGATATCTATAAATGGAGCAGCCATGTAGCACAGATCCTGCCAACTCTGCTCACATGTTGCCCAAAACCTCCACTTTGAATGGTCTTAATCTGCCTAAAAGCAAAAGTTGACCTCCACCTTTCCTATAATAGCTGGTGTTTGGTGAAACTCCTGAGGAAGAAGAGATACCTGCTGCACAGTGTCCTTGGCCTAAGGCAGTCCCCACTCATGCCCTGCAACACATCCAATGCTCTCCTACCAACTGCCCCAGTGACTCACAGCCATTCCTTGGACTGGAGCTTCCTTGTGGGCTGGAAGGCAAGCAGCACCATCAGAGAGGAGCAAGACAGCAATAAAACATATACATGTTTTATTAGTAACAGTGGCAAAATTGACCCCCTGATCAAACACAGGAAGGACCAGATGGCATGATCTGACTAATCTGGAAACAGATATGCAAACCTCCACTGACAGACCCAGACAGAAGAACTGACAGTCTTCAGAAAAAGGCTGTCCATCTCACTTCAACTGAAAGAAAAGGAAGTCCAATGCACAGACTCTGTGAAAGTGAGGAAAGGAAGTATGCTAAAATAATAGTGGATGTTGGTAGAGTCCCAAAACACACCAAGAAGAGTGGAATATACCTAGAGGAAATATTTCAATAATGGTTACGTTTGCTTAGATGTATACCATTTTCAAAGAAAGTACAAAAAGGGACCACGTTAATGAGTTTCTGTTCCCAGTTAGTGAAAAGTATACTTCTGATGTTTCTCCTGGTTTTCCAAACTATTCATTGAATGATTTTTAACAAAACACCACTTCAACTGCAAATGCATTGATCATCTCTCCATGAACATTGACACACTTAATGCAATCAAGGATCATTTCTTTACTAGCTAGTCCTAAAGCTCCTTATTGTAAAAAGCCTGAAAAAATGTGTGTGTGTGTGTGTGTGTGTGTGTGTTGTTTGCTGTTAATTCACTGTTTATTTAAATCAGTACTTTCTTTCAGATTAGCTTATTCATGACCTCTGTGTGATAAGTCAAACAGTAAGCACTTTAAAAAAGCTCTAAAAGTTGCATTAAATGTGTAAGGAGGTGAAAATATTCGGACTGTAGTCCCAGTTGACTTATTCTACTGAAAACCAGGCATCAACTCAACTAAGGGAGTCTTCCATGGGCAAAAAAGGATTATGAAGGAAAACTCAGGATCAGTCCATTGTTCCTACCCCAAGGGCAACAAAGAAAATTCCAGGAAACTTGTTCTTTATTAAAAAGTCATCAAGAAACATACTGTACAAATAAGTGTGCCAGATGAGAGCACTTCTATATATGGCTGGATCTAGAAGACAAATTCAGAGATAAATCCTGCCTCCAGCCAAAAACACCAACACAGACCATCACAAAAGCAAAGGGAAGATCTCCAGTAAATTATATCATCCTTCAACAGCCAGCATGAGACACTAACACAGGTTTGAACCTCAGTGAGACAGAAATCATCCCAAAGGAATAATATTCTTGTCTTCCTATGAGAACAACATATTGATGTATACTGCAACTGTTGTTAATGTGTCGTGGAGGATCTATACAGAATTTCTCTTGCATCTAGATGGAGTTGTCTCCCGAAGTGTGTACTCAAGTATTGAATTTTTTGAATATTTGAATTTTTGTAATACTCTCTTTCTACAAAGAGCATGGAACCAAACCCAAGGAATTCTTCATCTCTTTCAGTTCTTGATCCTCTTGAAAGAGGTCTTATGTTCATTACAAATTTTGATTTCTCTTAGCACCTTTATCTGACAAAGATTAGGTAGACTGGGTTAGGCTGACCGATGAGTAGATGGGCTCAAGTCAGAGATGAGCAAGTCAGACATTCTGCTGGGGACCATGCAAACTTCATCACAGTACTCATCATCCTGTGCTGAAAGGAGCCCTCAAGGCCACAGTCCACAAGTTATGGAGATGGTTGCCTGACATCATGTTGGTTGTGGTTTTCAGGCTTTATTCCATTTGTTGTCATGCTGCTATCAATCTTGAATAACTCCATTAGGGATTGCTGTGTTAGTGCGACAGCCTAGATTTGCATCTCTGGAAAGTGAGCTCAGCTCCTGTTCCATGAGGCCTTAGTTGCTAGACAGGGAGAAAGCATGTTCAGACTCCTCATCTCTTTACTCTCAGCTCCTGATAAAGAAGTAGCAACTAGTCAACTACACATAGAAAAAGCAAGATTATTTAAAATAATTAATAAAATTATTTGCATAAGAAATGGTTATACCCAAAAAATAAGACTCAAAACTTCTGAGAAGAAAATTATTTATTAAGATTTTGGAATTTTGATGGATTTTTGTTAGTATTACAGCCATATAACAAAACATCTAAATCCTTATCAACTTATATATTTTGTTTTGTTTCATAGTAATTTTTAAAGCATGCACCACAAACTATTTGAAGATAATTAAGTTTTCTTGTATCCATAATTTGATGGATAAACTGCTTTGGAGTTTCTGTGTGATATCTTAGATTGCTTTTCTGAGGAGAAACAGCATGTATTTTGTTTGTTGATAATCCACCTGGTGATTTATCACCAAGCAATAATATAGGTCATAATACATTTTTGTTGCAAGTGTCAGGCATTTCAGAATTCATGAATGCCATCAAGGCAGCCTATGCACCAAAGGACATAGAGGTGCTATGGTGTTAAAATCCTAGTTTAGGTTCAAGATAAACTCATGCTATTCAAACTGGACAAAAAATCAGAAATTAGCAGATGAATCTCACTGGAATCACCCAGACAGAGGAACAACATGGAACTGAGACAGCATTGAAGGAAGATTAGATGTGTTTTAAAAAGGAGGACAAGTACAGGGCTATTGTGGTGTGTTTTTATATTTTCCCCATTTCCTTATATTGGTTTGCTCCTATGCACCCTTGTTGTCCCGAATGGTTTGTCCCAACTTGTTTGCCCCGGCTGTTTCCCACCATACCCTATGTCCATCATCCTTGACTCTGCCGAGTCATTCCCCAGTCTCCTCCCTGGGCCTCTGTCCATCACTCAACCTCCCATCCCCTTTATCCAGAACCTTCCCTCAGGGGCGTTGAGTGATTGGGCAGGGGCCAGGTCCATCCCTCTGAATGCTCCCCAGTTCGGTGTTTCCATTGTCTGTTCCACCCGGTTTCTCCACCCCTATGCTTCCCATTGGTTGGTGGGCGGTCCTCTCCCATGTTACTTCCTCCATCTAAAAGTTGGTGTTTTCTCCTTGTTGCTGCTCTTTGTGCCAGGTTCCCCCTGAAGTTTGGAGCTCCTCCGAGCTCTCAGAATACACTCGGCTTATAACCCCTGCAGAGTCCTCCTCTGTTTTCCTCCGCTGTCGTCTGCAGCTGTCTCCTCCGAAGGCGAACCGCCTTAGTCGCCCTCTGGCACGCCCCGTGCGCTGGAGAGTGTCCCCCGCCAGTCGGTGCGTCCTGACCTGGCCAGGAGTGGTCCGAGTGACCACAGGGTGGACACGGTGACACAGGGCCTTGTCACTTCCTGAAACCAAAAATAATCCACAATAGATACAAGCTTATCTGAATCAGGGAGCTAGACTAAGGGGAAGAAAGCAAGAAGGGGCAAAGACCACATAACCATATGGATAAATCTGAACAATATGTTCAGAAAGAAGGAAGGAAAGAAGAAGTAAAAAAGAAAGAAGAAGAGAATGAAAAAGAGAGAGAGAGGGAGATGTGTCTATGGGACTTCAAATGTCTGGGAGACTCAGAAAAAGAGGGTGAGTAAGGTTTTTCTCCCAGAGAACAAGATAAATTTTGAAGGAATGTTTTGTCCAAGGGGACAGGAAGCATGCCTTAGGTTTTGCATAGCATTTTACCCAGAACTTACAGCATCTCCCACAAAGTCCTACAGACATTTCTAAATTCTGAGAGTTCTGTTTGTTCTCTGGGCTTATCTAAACTTTGAACTTTGCCCAGGCTAATCACTAGGGTGCCACTTGCAGGTTATGCCTCACAGGTATTGTTCCATGAGCAGCTGGTGTGTGGCTTCAAAACCTTTGCCCTGATGCACCAAAATTCTATCACACATGCAGAAAGTCTGAAGAGTTCAAAATGTCATACCCAGTCAATGATACAAGCAGCAGCTCTCGAGATATTTAGGTGCTTAATGTAATTGTAGATGTAAGACCAGCTGCCTGATGTTGTGCTTTGAATTATAATTTCATACAGAAAGTGCTCATATCAAGCCATGTATTATTCCCAATTTGAAATATTTTTTTACAAATTTGTGTAGTTACATTTTTTTCTGTCTTTCAAAGGAAGCCTGAAATGCTCATTTTGATATCTGAAAATGTACCCAAAGCTTGTGAAGGAAGTCCCTGTCTTCAGGCAATATAGTGTTGTCTTCTTTCCCATTTTCCACAGTGGTTCAGTCTTTTCTCTTTGATGTGGTCTCTGGCACCTGAAAAGCAAGTAAGCCCATGTCAGCTCTTATGTGCCAGCACTTCAATACCTCCAGCCACCATCTTTGTACCTACAGCTGAAAGCTGGGGCTGGGGAGTAGGCAGAGGAGTGTGGGGGACATCCTGAATTACATTCCTGCACATCGTGACTTCCAATTCTGAAACCAACAACACAGCAGTTAACCAGAAATCTTTACCACCAGTGTCAAATAACATCCAAAAAACTAGGATTTACGCACATGTCAGAGACTGATTGCAGCTTGTCAGACACTCCAGGCTAAGTGATTTTAGAGCAATTTCTTCAATTACCAGTCTTTTTGTTTGTGTGGACCACCATGAGGAGACACTCAGAGGTCTCATGACTCCAGTAAGGACTTGGCAAAATATACACATTTGCACACATACATATATGAGGAGGCACACACATGCACAAGAGAAAAAGGACTATAATGCCTGAAATTTCCTACTTTATTGACTGAATTATTTTTTGCAGACTGGTTAAGGAGACGTTGTGCTGGGTGGTTAGTGATTATCATTTTTTCTGCAGTGTTAGGGTACTTGACATTTTCATTCCCCAGTGACTTCAGTTAAAAACAAATAGGTCTACCTGCAGTCCACATCTGATTGCCAGATGGTCTTTTTGCCTATGAAGCTCCCATCTCCAAGTGAATTCAAATGACCTCACACATACATCTTCAAACATTGCTATCTGACCACAAAAATGTATGGAAAACGCAACATCTGTACATGTCCACATCTTAAATCCCTGTTGTTTTACAAAATATATTGCTTGTCACCCTAAACTCTAAAGCCTGTTAATGATCTTCAGGAGGAGATGTAAATGGTAGCCTATGAATTTAGAGGTTGTTTGTTGTATTAAACTGTTTAATTTCAACCAAAGGTCAAAAGATAGAAAACTATTCATACGAGTCCACTGAAGGAAACAAATATATCCCCATTAAGTACTTCAAATGGTCCCCAATGCACAGCAGTTTGTCACTGTGTATCTTTACATTGTGTGTGTAATTATGCAGCTGATGTGTACAAGCAGTAAAAATAAACTTGAGATATTATAAAACCATCACTAAAAGTTCAGAGCTGTTTTTACTTGCGTAACAAAGGTTTATCAAGCCACACAACCCGTAAGATTCAGACTGGTTCAAGGGGATACCTTGTCATATCATCATTGTACACGTAAACCCAACGAGGGGGTAAACATAGGTCCACTCAAATGACTGGATGAAAAAACAAATGGAATATCACAAACATTTTCCAAACTGCAACAGACTTCTAGGCCAATTAAATATGGTTAGCTTTGAATGGGAGAGGAAATAGTTTTCTTTGCTGTTAAATGTCAAAAAAAAAAATTTCCTTGGGGCATAAAAACCCATTTCATTTTTGGAAACTTGCTAAAATTAATCAACCCTGTGTGAACTTTTAACCAAAACAAAGCAATACACAAAAAAATATAATTATATAGGGGAATATCAGAAAACGGAAGTGGGACAAAAGAGATTTTGAGTTATGTGGTACTTACATTAGTAAGAGTTTTTTTTCTCAAGATGACTTAACCAATCAGTACAGAAAAACATTTGCGTTTTTTGCTTAGCAGACTATGAAGTAGAGGATAAAAAGGGCTGTTTTATTATTACTACACTCTTTTAAGCTTAAATACAGTCATGAAAGCCAGGCTGAGATATTTTTTCATGACATGGCCAGTGTGCAGCATTTACATTTTCAATTTTTTTGGGGTTGAGTTGTTGTTGTTGTTGTTGTTGTTTACAAAGCAAACTTAAGTTTTGGCACCTGAAAACTGTAATTTGTCTTCTGTGAAATTCATTAAGATGACTGATTACCAAGGAAAAAATGCCGGTTTAAATTGTTTGTCCCGTGTACTCTAC
The DNA here is from genome assembly GCA_013400575.1 of Peucedramus taeniatus. Lineage (NCBI taxonomy): Eukaryota > Metazoa > Chordata > Aves > Passeriformes > Fringillidae > Peucedramus > Peucedramus taeniatus. The sequence continues at coordinate 127,002 of WBNO01030646.1, forward strand.
TGAGACTTCATTTTAAAAGGGAAGAAATCACATTTGAAATCCTCCAAATAGCAAACCACCCCAAAGTTCAGGCATCCCAAGTTTCCAGCACTGATACATATTTAGCTCCTTTGAAGGGAGAGCCTTCATCACACAGCAAAGTCAATAGTGGCCATCAGGACATAAAGAAAACATTGGAGAAATTCAGTTAATCTATCCTAGTAGACGAGGTCATGACAGGACCACGTGCATAAATAGCAGAGGTATTATTTTCAGATGTAGATGTTCTAAACAGGAATGGACCAGCTGGGAAAAGATTTCTTTCCAAGTCCCCTGAATAAATGGCAGCTTTTGGCTAGGGAGAGTGTGAGCTGGGATGTCATCCTTTTCTATCACTGTCAGCTCAAGGGAAAGTGGGAGCAAAGCTCACACCGAAGACACCGAAGAAAGAAAATCTCTTCTACTATACCTGAGGGGCAGTAGTGCATAATGGCAGAAAGAAATGAGAGAAACTCCTTNATTTTTTTTTCATCCTTACTCACTTTTTTGCCCTGGAGAGGACATATTGAATATTCAATCTGCAGTTTACAGTGTGGCTTTGTGATATTGAACTTAGATGGGCTCCTTCAGCCTGTGCAAATGAGAACTGCCCATTTGCCCTGCACTTTAAATCCTTGATAGTGTAGGGATTAACCGCTTACTCTCTAAGTAATAAATGCAGTCAGACTAATGTCCCAGAGGGTTTTTCAGTCATTCTGTGTCATCTGACATTTAAAAGTGTTTGGGCTTAAATTCCCTTCATATTCTGGACTTGTAGCACTAACCCACAACCAAAGCATTTCCGTTCCCTTGAAGCCGCTATTGCAAACACTTTTTGCATCGCTTGTCAGATGTGAAAAGAGGATGATATAATTGAGCCTGCTTTAAAAAAAATTCAAACTGACATAATATTGCTAGTAACTTGACAGCTTTATGTAAAGCCTTCCCCTGAAAACCCAAGCTGATCACACTGTTGAAGACAAGCAAAGGTTAGGGAGAAGGTTTAGGCTCTAGGACTCCTAGACTCAGCCTTTCAGAGGTTCGGTCATATTTTGCTTGCCCTTTGACATGACCCAGGCTTAAACAATAGCTTTGTGGATATGCTAAATGGCCACATCTTGCCAGTTGCTGCCAAATTAATGAGCCCATGTCATTTTTAGTTTACAGTTCAGTCATAAAGCAGCCAAGTGGAAAATGAGGCAGGGACCGTTAAGGAGTGTCACGCAAATTTTCAAAGGGTATAGTCCCTAATTCCTCACTGCCCCTTTCAGAAGTCTCTAATCATTGTTCACTTTCCTCCCCTTGATTTCTTCAGATCCTCTAAAGATCCCCCTCACTGGGCAAAAGAGGCTGGTCAGAGAAACTAGGTACTGGTGACTCCATGCAGAAGGGTTGAGGAGGAGTAAAATGCAACCTACACTCATGATTTACACAAAAGTTTAATCTGAATGGTTACCTGAATTCCCCAGCTCCCACCAGGGGCATACATGCATGAGTGTTGCATAGTTATGCAGAGCATAATAGCTTGAAGGAACAGAAGCAAAAGGAAGCTTTCACGTTAAAAGGGATTGTTTCAAACAAAATCCTTCCAGAAAAATGCTTGGAGAAAAGGACCCCACCATAATTTTCTACGTTATTTACGGGCAGGAAAATTTAAATCAATGAAACCTAGCATCCCATCTGCACGTCTAGAACTCTTTTCTTGGTCTGTGACTTAATCAAAAACCCAAAACTCAGTTCAGAGTTGCAAAGCTTTCTGCTTCAATCCTACAAGGATGCATATGTTGTACAAGTGGCTTTACATGCTTTCAACCTGAAATCACAGAAATCTTGCCAGCTTTCCAGTGTGGCTTTGGAATTTTGAGCAGCTCTGCTCTTTCCTCTCTCACTCAGCTCCCACCTGTGGTTTACCTTCTCATGATAGCTGTATCTGGCATATTTCCTCTTTCTTAATCCATCTTCTTCCATATCTTCTGTCCCTGTTTCCCACCAGCTCTGGACCTCATTCTTCTATTCCCCAGCCTGGGCTTCTACCTTGGAAATGTCTCATCTTCTCAAAGCTCAACTGTTGGATTTTCTTATGTGTGGCCTCGCCCAGATGCACAGGATTCTCTCCTTTGCAATTGTCAGGGATCAACGTTCACATTATCCCCAGGCAGCCTCCATGGTTCTCTATTCAACTCAAATTTGTCCTTGTTGTTTTTAAATCCTGCCTCAGACATGCCTCAGGCTCTCTCATACAATTTGTCTCTCTCTGTTCCTCTTCTTGCTCTTCCTGATTGTCTAGCACTTGGTTTCCTATGTCACTCCAGGAGCTATGTGTATTCCTTGAAATTTTTACTAGGACTATTCAACTGAACAAAAAATGGTTTTGTTTCATGCTGCATTCACACCCTTTTGGCTCAAGTATAGAGGGTGAATTTGCTAGCAGGAGTATTTGCAGACACAGCAAATTTGAAGAATATAGGTCAGAATATTCTTGGAATATGAATACAAGTATTTGTAAAGAAAGTTCTAGGAGGTACGTTCTCCCAATTGGGAAGCAGAGCGATTGTCACATGACCTCTGTGCCCATCCAAAATTTGAAACACATTTCACATTTTAAAGACAGAATTTTCTCACGGAACCTCTTGCAAACCATTTACAGACCCTTGGTTAGATTGTGGTGCTGCACCACATGCCCTAAATAGAGAGCAGTTCAAGGCCACACAGGAAGAGCCAAAGAGATTGAGCCTGTCTAAGAAATAATTCTTCCCCAGGGTTGCTCCCTATGTGTGGAGGTGAACAGTTGATATTAGCTGGTAGGAACAGAAATATTTAGGAATACAGAAATCAGTCCTCAGAATACCCCTAGTTGTCTTGGGGTACATTTCAGGTCATCCTTCTCTCAACCCGAGAGCTTCTCCCAAAAGCAGGTATGGTTCTGTTCTCCTGCTCCAGCCAGAAGCCTATTCCAGCACCACACCCATATTAATTTAAGGAAACTTCTTCCAGTTCCCAGCCTAGCCTTGTTCCTAGATATTTCAGACACCTGTGTGTTTCTGATAAGAACACCATCAAGCTGTCATTATGCTATTTTTTCCTTCTTAAATGCCAGCCCATGTGGTTTCTTAAGCAGCAAGCAGAGCCTGTCTCAGACTGTGTCATTGGACTAAATACTGTTGAGTAATTTTAGTTTTCTCTTGTAAGATCAGCTCTTGTTCCCCTAAATGTGTTCCAGGTCAGCCCTTCTTGTCTTCTGTTCCTATTTGAATCCTTCTTTCTGAAACATGGGTGCTCAGCAAGGCACATTTTACTCCAAGGGCCTCACTGGTATCTGAGAGACTATCATCAGTCCTTTTCTATCTAGTGAAAATGCCTCTTTTGGCATATACTGTAACCACACTTGACTTACTCATTGTTATATCATGAACATATCTATTTTGTATTCCTGTTATTTTCAAATGAAAATCTTAATTTTTATAGCAAAATCCATGCTACCTAGCAGTAAATGCATGATCTTAAAATTTGCACTAATGACTGTTATCCTATTTCCATTACTTCAAACCCAATGTAATTCAGGTTTTCATGTTACAAATTCCGGCTCACTGCCATACCCTCTCCTTTTGTGCTGATAACAAATATCATCAAAACATTTCTATGCTTTCTATGAAGTCACTTTCTCTACCATTAATTGAATCCTTAAAAAATTTAGCTCCAGATTAATCTTTGAAGATCTCTTTCAGTAACCCTTAGCCAGTGAGATGCTCCTTTGATTATCTTGTTGATCTTCCAAAAGTTCCAATATCTTCTTTACATAAACTGTTAATTTCTCATGTAAGACCATGTGATATGTTTTACCAAAGCTGAGATGAGAGGTCATTCTTATTTCCTTGTTTAACAGTGTAATTAACAAGGAAAAAGTCATTATTTTAGTCTTGCTTGTTTCCCCTTTTTCTAACTCAAATCCTATTTTTCATTAACTTTCATGTGTGTAACTATCTTTGTCTTAGAACTGGCATACTGCTGAGGTCAGACTAAAAGGACTAGTTTTTCAACTTGCCACTTTCCTATTTCCTAAAACAGTATGTACAATTTTTGTTGCCCTCTAATCAAATGCTACCAGATTTGATTTAACTCATTTATACAGGATCCCTTCACCACAAATTTCAGTCTCATCTTTCAGTTCATTACGGACTCAGGAAAATGTTATCCCTTTCCAAACACGTGCTCTCTGTATTATGCTCCTTCTCAGAGATTGCAAATTTCCATGCCTGTTCCCTCATTCTCAGTTGTCTGCCCTGTCAAGAACAAGGTCCTACAGAATCAGAGGGATAACTCTTAGTTTCTCAGACCCCATTTAGACTATGTGGAGGATCCATACCCCTTGTTCCTTAGCAATACATGGTCATCTTTTTTTCCTTCCTCATCTTCCCTCCTCCCCTTTCACTTCCTTTTACATGGTCATTGACCTCAGTAGCTTTTTTCCATCCCTGCACTTCTGGTGCTGGTACTTGCCTCCTCACTGCCTCTTTAGATCTTGCACAGGACCTGAACACAATGTGCTCATTCAACAAGACCAGGCACCATCTCATCATCTTCCTGGTTTTTTCAACCCTTTCAGACACTCTGGTAAGATACAGCATAACTCCTGCAAGCAGGTGCTCTTCAAGGAAGAAGACCTCTGCTGATTTAACCCCATTGTACAACTGTGAAGACAATCACAATCTTCCTTCAATGGCTGCCTTCAAAAGATATCGTGAGCAATGGACAAATTTGAGACAAATTAGATTGGCCGTATGATCTATATCCTGAGAGAAGAAGAGAGACAAATAATTTGCATTAATAAAACAATAGTCAAAGTTACTCACTCTGGTGTGCAAAAGATCTTTTTTTTCCCTTTCTCATTACCTTTCTTTCTTCTTCTTTATGTTTCCATTTTTCTTCTAGCTCAACATTTCTCCATCACTATTACTGTTCCCTGGATTTCCCTACAGCTGCTAGAAAGCATCTTAGAACACTATTTCAGATGCTTCATTCTGAAGTCGTGGAGCTGTAAGGCTCTGCTGCTTGCTGCAAGATATCAGTCCAAAGTCATTACAGGAAAATGCTGGCACTGGTTTTAACCTCTCCAGTGAAGTGCAGGGAATACTGGTCTCACTTGAATCCTTCACTGCACTTATTTCTCCAGACCTATCAAAGTCCATAGAGAGAAATGGGAGCAAGGAAGATCAGACTTGGGCTGCTCAGAAAACAAACAAACTGGCTTTAGAAAGGTGTGTCCAGGATCAACAGAAGAGATACTGAGGTACTGCAATAATATCTACACCAAATAATTTTGAATTTATTTGGCAGCAGGGAAATTTAGATCTACTGCTGAGGTACCAGCTTTCTGTGTACTGCTGCTGCTGCTCTCGTGTCCTAGAGAAAATCTGTCTCATCAATGGCTTAACTTGTCAAAGGGGTGGGCACATGTTCTGTTGGCTCTTCCTGCACCACAGCAGAATGAGCAATGGAGAGCTGTAACTCCTTAAACAGCTAGAGTTGCCAGAAGAGGAAAAGAAAAGCACAAACCAAAAAATATCACCAGATCTGTGTTACAAAGTCCTTGGTGAAAGACTGATAATTGCTTCATTTGAAGCCAAAGACCTCACTCCCACTGAAGACATCATTCACAATACAGGCCTGTAACCCTAACCAAACATTTTTTTCTGTGCAGCTGAATTTTTAGATTATGCTCATATCCAATAGGATGCAAATCTTGGTTTAGGCAGTTATAAATTAGGTATTTGGAAGGCAGATGTATTTCTAATGGCAAAAGCTCATATGCAAAGTCACTGAATAACTGTTTATTATATTCTAATCTCTCATTTAGTGGGTATTTTATCCCTCACCTTCTGACCTTGAGCACTCAGCACAGCAGTTCTGAAGCAACCCCAATTAGTTACTTAGAACATAGGCTGACATGGTTGAATGACTTGGCATTTACAGATATTCAGCCATAACCTGAGCAACTAGATTTGCTTTAATCCCATAAAAAATAGTCAGGAATACAAATGTGCCAGATTATCAGCTGAGGCAAACTAGCTCTGCATCACTGGGCTCAGTGATGCTGTGCTGATTGAATCCATTGAAGCATTTGGCCTCAATATATCCTAGAGAAACAGTCTTTCATAAAAATAATCAATGCAAAACAGTGTTGTCATTGGAAAACCTGGAACTGATGCACGTTAGAATTACTCAAGTTCTTTGGTGTGATATTTAAATACCAGTGTTTGAATGCCAGGGAACTACAGGCCAAAGAAACTGTTCCAAGTTGGATTTGGTAAGCACGGGGTTTTTCTTTAAAGCACATTAGTCAGAAAAGTTCAGTCAAAAGTCATATGTAAGATTATTAGCTCTTGTGCAGGGGTTTTCTCATTTGTGTTGGCTCTTCAAAGCTTTGGAAGCTGTACTGAGCAAAACACTGAACAGCTGAAGATGGTTGTGCTGGAGGCAGGCTTTTTTCCATGCCTTCTTCACTGTGCATCCGCTTGCTATTGGAATCCCACAAGAAACAAATTCCATTCTTACAATCATAGTTTTGGGAAAGCAGTTCTGCAAAAGGGAGGGAAAAATATTATGATGAAGCCTCCTTTTTCCAGCTTTCTTAGTATTAGAGACAATGGACCCCGTGGTGTCTCATATAGTTAAACAAGGGAAGGGACACAGCAGTAATGAATAGCATAGTCATGCTAAAATAATGTTTTTAATGCTAGGATTCCAAGTTGTGAAATGGTCACAGCCTTAAGTCTGTCCCTTGAATATATTGTAAGAAAGCCCCAAATTCCCCACTTATTAATCCAGTCACTGAAACACATTCATTAGTTAATTAAAACATAATTAAAGAAAAAAAAAAAATCAGTGTATGAGGCCCAGTAGGTGGCCCTTAGAAAACTAATATCTTGGGCTCATGTAAATGTGAGCAACCTGCAGGGGCCAGACAGCTCAGGTACCAGCAGAAGTTCTTCAACAGCATCCTGAGGCTCCCAGTGACCAAGGGATCCTCAGCACTGGAAAGGTCTACAGCAACCATGAAACTCAGAACTACTTGGACTGCTTGTAAAGACTGCAGAAAGTGGAGGGCCTTTTGAACACAGGACAACCTGTGTAGCCTAGCAGGTGAGTTATCTAGTTGAGTGCCTCACAGATGAGTCTGGCTCACAGCAGGTCCTCCACCACCAACCCCAAGTGGCTGGAACTTCACATGGAAGTATTGTTTTGCTCCCATATCCTTCCCTAAGAATGTGTTGTAAGATACAAAACCGTGTGGACACTTTAGTCTGACTGGGTAAACCTTGTGTTTTGTGTTCTCATGACTTTATCAGACAGATGGGTTGGAGCCTAACTTACTTCAAGTATAACAGGTGCACTAGGAAAGACAAGCTATGGCAGATATGTCCTTCCAGGCAGTAAAGCAAAACAGCTAAATTCATCTTCCTTCCTCTGACACTATGGCTCTTCTGCTCTTTTATTTTCACTGACACTATGGCTCTTCTCCATTTTATTTTCATATCTCATATTCCAAATAACTTTGAAATCAAATTCATGTTCACATATGACGAATATATTTTATTGATCTTTCCTCTAGACTGGCTCAAGGCTGAACTGCTATTCATAAGCACTGTCAGCACTCCAACAAATAGAGAGAGGCAACAAGTACCTCTCAGCATGAGCTCTCTCTCCCTCCTTCTACTCCACTGGCAGCCAGCTTTCAGCTGCATTGACCTCCTGAATGGCCTGTAGGTGTCTTCCAGAAGGAAGTCCAAGCAGCCACTTTGAATATGGTTTAGGCATAGCAGCCTCTGAATTTATTCTGTACCATGCTCTGCTTCTGTATTCAGTTACAAGCATTATTTGGCTCTAAACACAAAAGAACTTAGAAGTTACTTTCATCATATTAATTTTATTTCAAATAATGTAGCTCTAGAACTGGATTTCTGCCTGCTAAACGTCTATGCCTCTTGAAGTACAGTACAGCTGAAGCCAAAGCTACACTTCAAAGCAAAGTTAAAGGTGCATGTGAATGCATAAAAATGTATGTGTTTTGCCTTTTTTCCCCAACCTTCTCAGCTTACTGTGATGACAACAGTAGCACTCCAGTAGCAGGTCAGCATGCTGCCAAGCAGTGGTTCAGAGCAGATCTTCTCACCGGGTGGGGAGTGGGGTTGTAGCACCCACTTACAACATCCGCAGCATATCCTCCTCCCATCCTGAGCAGGGAGCTACATCTTCCTTCAGTCCCTTCAGTCTGTGGCTTAGACCTCTGGCTTGCCTTGGTTTTTTTTTAACCTACTCTCTAGCCTGCTGATGAATGAATGAATTTTCCAATGAATATTGGAAAATTCTGAGCAAGCTGCCTTATGTCATGATTTCACAAACTGCTGGCCAGCCTAACACAGAAATGGAGACTGGAAGTGAAGCTGTTGGAGTAAGTGCCTATAAGAAACACTGAGAGAAAGAGGGAGAGAGAGGGAGGGAGAAAGAGTAGGTCCTCTCTCCCTGTTTTACAAAGGTCTTCTTTTCATTTATTTTCATGGATAAATGAAAAAGAACAGCTGAAGGGAGTTGTTAAAAATTTGTGTTCTATAAACATGAAAAAAAATCCCTTTTTTCTGCACTCCTTCTCTGTATCCACTAGTAGCCAGTCCTAGTAACAGATCTGAAATTACTGATTAGTATCTTGGACTTGCACAAATGCACAATGCACAAATAAGACTGTCAGTGTATTCTGAGCAGAGAAAAGTTAATGATTATCATGTTTATAGCTTGAGTTAAAATGAGAAAGCCATAAAGACAAGCTTCTGATAAGGTAATATCCTATCCCACTGTTCACCCATATCCTGGTGAACTGTGAGTTTTCTACTGGGCACCAAGGTCTCCAGTCTCATTACTGAGTCATTTGGACAAACTGCTTACAATGTTGTTTGACCTAGCAGAACTACTTTTGATAAATGTCTGTAGGAACACCAGCATAACTCCTTGCTTTGATCAGCTGCTAACATGCTAGACCTCCTCTTGGGTGTAACTCTAAAGGAGTATTCTTTTTTCCTTTTTTTTTACTTTGAAAATCCAACAGAGCTTATCCAGCAAGAAGGCAGTGTCTCTAAATTGCAGTACGCAGCTTGCATGTGCATTGGTGCTAACCAAGTGTTTACTTTGGCTATGCCATGTTACAATAGATGGGTCTTTCATGACCCATGAGAAATGGAAGAACCTACTGAAGTCAGAAAGGGACCCTTGTCTTCAGATCCCAGACCTTCAGCAGTAACATGTGCCATTAACTCTACGACTGCAGTTGGGGTACCCATCTGCTCTGTAGTGCGTTGCCACAGATGTAAACTGTCATTGTTTCTGACCTTTTACATATGCTCATATAAACAACTGGACAAGCATCTTTTTGTTTCATTAATGTTGGCAAGCCTGTTATTTACACTGCAAATAGAGCTTCATATTGCAAGAAACTCATGTGAAGCATTACTGAAGTATAAATAAGGTGATCCAAAACTTAGCATGATCACTCTTACAGTCACTGAAATTGGATTGGAACTCAAGCCTTGAAACACAAAAGACTTTGGAGAGGTAAGATCCATTTTGCCTGCAAGAAAGGAAAACAACAGTCAGCTGGATGGTACTTCCTCTATTGCCCTAAAAATTATGGCTAACTGATTAAGATGAATGGTTACAGACAGTAAAAGAAAAGAGTGAGGAACAGATGTGAAGTTCAGATAAAAGGTGCAATTGCATCACACTTTAGGCAGAAATTAAACCCTGTGGTATTTTTGCAAACATTGGCCTGTGTACAGCAAAAGGATGAAAGCTCTAAACTCCAATTTAGATACTTGAGAGGTCTCAGAACACTGCCAGTAGGCAAGAGCTGGTGGTGGAATATTCAGTCTATTTCTGTGTGTTAAATCTGGAAAGGAAAAAAAAAAACTCAAGTAACATGGAGATAAAATGGAATAAGCAAGCATAACTCTTCATCCAGTAAAGCACTGGAAAACAAAAGGACCACCTTGGGAGATTATGGATAAGGAGATATATTAAGCTTTTACATTTTATAAGATAATAAAACAACTATAAAAATATTTTCTTGTGCTGCTTATACTATCATAGCTCTGAGAAACAATAATATATTGACTGCATGGGCACTGTATGGAATTGTGTATCGAGCTTGTGCTTTGCTGGTCAACACATTGCAATGAATGTCTGGGTTTAATTAATTTGTTAATGTGTTTTTTTGATATTAAGCTACAAGTAAGGATTGCACTTTAAAATAGGTTTCACACAAAAACTGAGTAGAACTGCATCCATAATTAGAGGATTCCCAAAGGTATTGTATTTTTTTGCTTTTGGCGCAGCTGGGAACTAAAAGTATCTTAATTGGCAGAAGTATCTTAAGTGTCTCCAAATGTGAAATGGTTTATTACCAATTACTATTTTTCAGTTCCTAACCAACTAATGACTCTCCAAAAATAATCAGAAAGACAAATGCTGTCACCATATTACAAAATCAGCAGAAGTAGAAAGAACAAGACTTTGACTTAACAAACAAGTCTTTTTCTCATGATTTGATGAGTAAAACATGACATCAAGCAGCAGTCCAACAAATTCCAAGCGTGTGACTCCCAGCCACCTGCTAGGAGCTGGTGTGGGGCTAATGAATATGCAGTTCTTGCTGCCTTTTGTGTTTTGGATTGTCATCATTTCAGAGATAAATTTGGAGCTCTACAGAATCCTGTCTCATGGGTATTGCTAACACTCAGAAGTGGAAGGAGAAGTGGAGTCACCAGAGTGGCTAAATACCACAAAGAAAGGCCTGTCTTAGGGAGAAAGGGAAAGTCCACAAGGTAGGCATGAGACATATACTCTGTAACCAAACTAGCCAGTCCTAAAGCAGCAAATTAAGAAACAAAGAAAAATAAATTGCAAGAAAACATGCTGTGATGGTGCATTTTCCCCCCATAGCCCCCACCCCATCCCAATGCCACATTATGAGCTGAGAAATGCTCATTAGACGTTAGCCTTGATGAAAAGTGCCTGGGCTCAGGTTCTCTTGAGCTTATTAGAAACACTGTTCCCAGAAACTTGTGTTTTCTAACAAGCTTCTGTTTTTTTAATGAATAGTCTTGGAGACTTATTTTTTCTTGCCTGAATAACAACCCAAGTGGAATAATGTTTTTGTTATCAAACTTGCAAAGTTACCAACCTGAATTGTGGCCAGGATGGAAAATTACTCTGACTAAAGCCCACTGTCTCGCAACCCTATAAACAGCGGTCCAGCACAAGACCCTTTGAGCTTTTCTGGACCACAGCAGAGGACAGCAACCTCCCTCTAAGCAGGGCCTTTCAGAGCCAGCAAACTCTCAACTTTGCCATACTCAGTGGACCACTGAATGGCAATGATTGATGACACCAGTATGCGTCAGGATAACCTTCAGAAAAAGTGAACATGGGGCAGAAAGACTCTCCAGGGGAAGTTTTGGCATTATGCTCTGCAAGGGATGCTCTTAGGACCCTGAGATCCACTTTGATGACCTACCTTGCATCACCTCCTCTCTCCAGTTATTTTCTAAATTGTGACATATTTCTGTTGCTTTACAGCTCATAATGGAAGGTAGCTAGCTTGCTGGCAGTAATTTCAGAGAGAAGGAGTTCTAACATCAGTGACATTAATACTGTGCAGTCTTCTGATCTCAATAAATTTGGCTTCTTTTGATATGTCCTGTTGCCAGGAAGCTGACCCGTCACAGTTCCAAATTTATAAATCTTATTACCAAGATATTCTAGTAAATATATATTCATATTTATACATGCCATTATATATATTTTAATTGATATATTTAAAAATATTTAAAGTTGGCATAAGCTCATATAGATTATACACAAAGGACAATAGGCAGCAACACTCAGCCACAGGCATTTATAAAGACCTGTACTGTCTGAACTAATCTCTCTCTCTACATTGCTGTTTCTCTGCCCGTGGAGCTAGAGACTGTCTGAAGGAATTATGGAAGACCCCTGTAATACAAATAATTATCAAAGCAATCTGGCTGAGCAAAACTGTTTAACGGATGGCAAGCTGCTTCACACTGTGCTACATTATGCTTTACCAATCAAATGCCTCAGTAGTTAATTCATTGAGCTCCACATGGATTAAACAGGCTAGAGTGCACTCATCCTCTCCTTGTGCAAAAGGAGAAGATTTGGTTCAAATGTTGATTTGCAACATGTCAATAAATGTTTTCTTCAATTAAGTAATTTCATATCAAAGAGAGTTGCATGCCAGAAAAATAAACAGAGCAACTTTTCTACACACACCCAGCAGTTACACGCAGGACGCAATCTTATGATTTCTGTGAGGTAGCTCTTGAAAGCCAGGAATTAATATTTATATCAGAATCACAGCTATAGAAGAATTCGGCAAATTTTGGGTTCAATTATATCTGTATACATTATGGCCAATTCATTTCTAGTGGATCTACACAGCTTTAGAAATCGTAATAGAGAGAAAACTATGTCTTTAAAATTGGTGCTCCTTAGTGAAGAAGAATTAATCCACAGACTTTGCTCCACACAAACTTCACTATTAGTACTCCTTTTATGCAGCTGAATTCCTCACGGAAGATTTTTTTTCCCTCTGGTCTGAAACTAATTGATTGGAATAAAAATTGGTGATAACTACTAAAAATAATAACAGGCATGTCTTCTCTGGTCATTACTACTAAGGAGATCAGAGATACAAAGATAATCACACTCCTAAAATGGATCAAACAAAACAAGAACTGCATCATTGTCAGACAAAAGAAAGGTGCAGAAGAATAAATGTACTTTCTCTCTTTACTATGTGGTTTTATCTCATTCTCAAGCCCAGTAACTAGGGGCTGACCACACACATTCTAAAATCGATGTAGTTACACCAGAGGTGATTTTTGGCACTCTGACAGGGAGTTTGCATTAGATAAGCTAGACCTAAGGAATATATTTTCACAGGGCTTTGTGATGGCATAGCTGAATTATGAATAATTACTGACATCCCATCTGAGAGCCCAAGCAGCACACCATTATGCAGCTCATTGGATCTCCTGGGAAATTGGCACTAAGGCAGCTTTGTTTCTCTCTGCAGTTTTGCTCACCCAGCTGCAGTAACTGGCATGCAGTGGAAGAAGGCTGGGCTCCTTACTCTGCTATGACACAGGCAGCAGTGGAACAAAACCCCAGGAGTGTGACCCAGAGGTGAGAGAACCCAGGCAACTCGGGAAGCCCACACAAACATATGGTCCAGGTCATCATTTGGTCCCTTCATCATGCTTTTAGAGAGCACAAACTATGGTGAGGTTGCTGGATTTTTTTTTTTTTGGGTGGGGGAGGGTGGTGAATTTTTGTGTTAGGGGGAACACATTTACAGCCTGAAATAGTGAGTCAGCACCTTGTATCATATTTTCTAGGAATAAAAACATCTATGATTTGCTGTTACTTATAATGAAAAGAATAAAATAAACAATTATTTAAAATGTAGACAACCTGAATATCAACGATATCTATTGATTTGCCCTCAATGTCAGGGCCAAATCAGGGGAAAAACATGCCAGAGAAACTGATAATCTACCAGATCCTAGACACCCCACCAACTAAATCAAATAAGCTCTGTTGGAAGCTTTAGAAGATGGTAGTCTGACTCACACGCTATTGCTCTGAGCAGAAACTCGAAGATGCTGTGATGTCCCTTGCAGAGTCAGTGACAAGGAAGACCTGTGATGCACTGTGATTGCCTGCTGCTAGCCTTACACCACCTCACCCTCGGTGATCCCACCAAGGCCAGGGGTCCTGACAGAATATTATGCACCTGCTGATCTGATTAGAGCCTTCACCCATACCCATTCAGTAAACACAGCCTAGGAAACAGGCTCAGACATGGTCCCTGATCCATCCATGCATGCAGTGACACTTTGCAGATGTGTTCTAGCACACAGCCAATGTCCTCCAGGAAAAAACCTGATGGTGATGCCCATATGGAGGACGAGATACCGTGACCAGCACTGAGACACTGTAGAAATTGACACCTTACTCCCACATTCCCCAGTTCTGGAGTTTGTACTGATGCTTAAATATGGATGGGTAATAAAACACCTTGGACATGGAGCAAACTTGAATTCAAGTACAGGAAGAGGCTTACATTCATATGACATGCTAGAAGTAATGAAGCGGCCAGGCCATTCTTCAGCAATGAACACAGGTATTAGTGAGAGCATCTAATCAATTAAATTATGGCATAATAAACAATTACTTAATCACAAAATTACAATGGCTTTTTAAATTCAGGTTAAAAATTAATTTTTAAAAGTTTTAGATTTTCCTGACACTGTGAATTTTTTGTCTTTTAAAAAGGGGTGGAAACTTCATGGGAGAAAAACAAATCCCTGCTGGTGACTGAGCTCAAGTAGGTACCACTGTCCTGCACAGGTAATATGTCTGAAGTAACATTTCTCCTTGATTCTGCTTTGCCTCCTACCAGGGGAAGCTTAGCAAAATCAGCAGGTTTTCTTCTTGTCATTGACTGGCTGGGGATAAATCCTTACTTTACCTTCTGTGCATAGCTTTAATTTGCTCCAACCTTTGCCACAGAGATGCTGCAAGGACTAAGTGCAGCCTCACGTGTAAGATCTAAATAGGATCCCATTTTAAGCAACTGACAGAGAATGTTGCAGGCAGCAGTGAGTAAGCTCTTCCACATCAAGTTCCTGTTTCATTCCAGATGAGCTGTTGGGTGCAGTAGGTACAGTCCTGTGAAATTCACCACATGTACACACATACACTTTCCATTTCATTTGCAATGCTGACACCCTGTTCCTACAGTTTGCAGAGACTGGGAATTGTTTCAATGGTTTTAACTGGGCCACTGCTTGTTCTCAGTTTCCTGTTGCTTTGATCATGGTTTTCCAGCTCTCCTCAAGTAAGTTGTATCCTCCAAGGTGGATTTTCTCCTTTCCTGTGCTGGGCCAAAGCATCTAAGTGACCTTTGATTTTTTTCTTCTTCCCTCTTTTTTTTTTTCCCTTTGGCTTTTTTTTTGTTTTGTTTCTGACTCGCCATATGTGAGATGATTGTGCCCACAGGAATTCCTTTCAGAGTACCTAAGCACAAAAGAAAAACACCCGGCCAGTTCTTTTTCTAGAGCAGTACAAACATTTCCTTAAACCTAAGTGTCTCAGGAGGGGCATTGACAGAAGGCTCCTTTCACCCAGAAAGCTCGCTCTGTGCTGAGCTGCCGGTGAACCCTCAGCTGCCTCCTGCATTTTGACGTCACTGATGGAGCAAAAGTTTTGCCAATAAAAGCAGTCAAGTTCTTTGATTCCAGCTTTATGACAATGGAAAGGAGGCCAGGGCCAATCATGCTGTGGTGGGGTTTATTAATGGAAAAGGGCAGTGGGAGCCAGTAACTCTTTGGCAACTTCGTTCCTTTGACTACTGTCCCCCTGCCTTGCACTTGATGGATGGAAAACTGCATGCTCTCCTCTTCAGTGATAGCTTTCCCATGCTAAAAGTCTCCCCAGTAAGACAGCGTGGACTAACAATAGGAACTTGCACAGCTTGGGAAGGGCAAAGCAGATCTTAAAACCACCCATGTGATTTGACGGCTGCAAGGAACCATGCTAAGAAAATATCCCTGTACTCTGAACTCATCTTATTAAGGGAATAAATCTGATTTTTTCTTTGAGGTCTCCTCCCCTGTGGTCTGAACTGCTAACCCCTTGGTTTTAATAGATGAGTTATGTCCCTGGACAATGACACAAAAATTTTAGTCCTATTTTCAGCATATCCCAATAAAATGAATTGTGATCTCTCCTCAGAACTATTTCAGAATGCTTCTGTCTGTCACTGCACTAACAAAAGATGAGGTTGACAATTTGCTTATCGGGGGCTCATTTTTCCGAGGTTCAGCATGGCTGTGTTCTAAGGAAAGGGATCCTGTCTCTAAATCCCAATTTGCGGAAAGCGCAGATAGGCATTGCTTTCCCCCCCTTCCCTGCTCTGTCACTAAAATTGCCAGTAAGTGCCTGGAACTTGTCCTCCAAAGCAAGAATAGTCCCTGTTCCATGGACCACTGAAGAACAGTAGAGATAGGGGGACATCTGCTTTAGTGGCCAAGTCAGCTTTAGGGAAGACCAAAATCAAAGAAAGGAGCAAGACAGGCCAGAGCTTGGCTGGAAGGTAAGAAAGAAGGGGGAAATGCCATTACCCTGGGAAAGAAGTTGATCAGGGGCCTAAGTGCCTCTTTCTTGCTTCACCAACCACATCACAGAACAAGTTACAGCAGGGAAGTTGTAGGAGCTCCTTTCCTCTCCACTTTGTGATCCAAAGCACTCTCAGTACAGTCAGAAGTCACCCAGTCTGGATGGTTATTCACGAGCCTTTGCTGGGCACCAACAAGAAATCAAGCACATAAATTACATCCTGAGCAGTACACTCCTGAGCACAACTCCCAGGGACGCAATACCCATAGAACAGAAGGGTTATGCAACACAGTCTAAGATAATGTCAAAAATTCTGAAAGAGCACAACTCCAGAGGAGCCCATGCTTTCGAGTATGCTTTGGGTGTGATGATTTTATTGCTGTTTGTAGGGGGGAAAAAAGGAAATATTTATTTTGAGCTAAACATCTCCAGCATTTGTAGTCTAGAATACAGATTTCAGAACAGTCCTTGCTCAGAGACTTTACAGATAAGACCACAATAATTTATTCCTCTCTTTGTCTGACAACTTATGAAACATCTTTCTCCCCAAAAGTGTACAACTTTCGATAACTAAATCTTCTTAAAAGTGCATAGGAAAAAAAAAACTGCTTTGAGATACAATGTATTAATTGGCAATTGTGGGGGGTGAGGATACTAAGTGTCTAGAGATTTGGAATTTTTATGACATGGACCCAGATTCACAAGAAAATTTTGATATATGTAGGTTGGGGCGGGGGGATTTACAAAGTGTGTAAGTGCTAGTGTTCACAATATGCTGTCCAAGTTTTTTATAGCAACTTGAAGCCAGAATTTATAGAGTGCTATTAAAATGTCTTGGTTGTAATGTGCTAGACCTTGATAGCAGCTGGATTAGCCTTAATTTTTGTATTTTTTATAGGACGAAGAAGAATGTGGCTGTGCATCCCAGCATGTGAGCGAGTTTATCAAATACAAGGCAGCAGCCAGAACAACAGGAAATCGCATAAGAAAGCCCAACTCCTGGTTGGCAGAAGCACATTGACCTCTCCTTCATGTCACTGGGTTTAATACTCCAACTTTGTTGTAAAAGCTTCTTCCCCGAGCCTGGGTTCATAAACGTGTTAGTGGTCCTTGATGTTCCCAGCAGAGGACAGTAAGGAAAACACAGCCCTGAATAGCTCACATTGATTGCAGCAAATACAGAGCAGAAGGGTCAGAACCATTTCCCAGCCCAGAGCCAGGGCCGTAGAACTGAGCAGCTATTCATAGCCACTGGATCCTCTCCAAGCCGTGAGTGTAGATTTTCTTGTATCATCTTTGCAGAGAGGAACTGTAGTCCCCAATGCCTCCCGCTTGATTTGGATAGACGGTTTATTTGTTTAGTCCTGTAATGATATTATCCACAGGGCTAGAGCCACACAGGGAGGATTAGGAATTCCTGGGGGAGAAGCCGTGTGTTTATTACCCTGACAGCCCCGTGTGACACAAGCCAACAGTTATTTGTAGTTGTTCTTCCCCTCTGAAAACTTGGAGCTTGCAGCCGTGGGGTGAAGGTGTCGGATTGATCTCGCAGAGGCACAAGGCGAAGAGGCTGACACAGGGAAAGTGGTGGGATTATCATGCTAGAAAGTGCTTGCTCGACTATCTACAAACAGCTCTACCTCTGGATGTTTTTAAATGTAAATGACGGGGGGGTGGGGGGGGCGACGACATCAGAGACCGGAGTCTTTCAAACAACCATAACACTCCCAAACTTGTGCATTTAACTTCCCTTTCAAGGGCATTTATTAAGTCATCCAACTCAGATTGTAGCCGGCTTTTTTTTTTTTTTTAATTAAAAAAAAAAATTTAAAAAGCCCTGCGTTTTTAAAACAACAAATAAAAAAGCACTGGCACAAAAAGCGCTTGCAAGTATGTGCATAAACCCAGGGAAAGGGGAAGAGGGACCAAGGGGGAGGAAAAAGGTTTTTGGTTTGGGGTTTTCTTCCTACTATTTTTCTTTATAAAAAAATCGTTTCCTATTTTAATAAATATTTAATCATGGAAAGGGAGGGGAAAGGCCAAAAGTAACAAAGAACTGTAGGTTGTTTAGATTGCTTGGGAACTCCCTCTTTGCAGCTGACCACTGCTACATGTAGGTTAATTTCCACATGGAGCTGGAGAAACTCTATCCCCGGTTTGTGAAGTATGGGTCAGCCGAAGCATGTTAATCTGTTTAGCATGTGTGCTTCGTGGAGGTGCCAGACCACCGCCGTGCAAGAGCAGAAGCAGCAGCAACCATAGTCCTTAGGGGTAGTTAATAAAGACTTAAAGGGAAACAAGTTTATAAAGGTTTCAGTTCGTGTACCGTGCTAGCTTTGGACGTTACAGACTTCCAGCCCTGAGGATCAGAAAGCTGAGAAATCCCCGGGCTATTCATCGCAGCCCTAGAAGGCAAAGCGCCGGTGACGCAGCCTGCGCAGCCGGGGGAAGAGCGGGAAGAGCCGTGGTGCTACTTCTCCCCGGGAAAAGGGGGCACCAGCCAAGTCTTCCCAACCCTCTAGGGCCGCCCCGAGCTCCCGTAGCCCCGCACACAAGTGAATCTTCACTGCTTTGGGTAGATAGAGATGGTTTTGGATCCTCTGTTTTAACCTGCACCCTTCCCGATGCAGAACCTCACACCCAGCTGGAGGCTTGAAGAGTCGTACGAGACACTGAATGAGATAATAGCAAATAAAACTCCATGTTATTCCTACAACCCCTCTCAATGCAGACTAATCAACGTCTCGTCCCTCGCTCGGGGATGAGCTGCGAGACATGTGGCGCTCGGGCTGACACGCCACTTCTCTCATCAGTTTTTTTAAATTTTCCTTTGAAATTCTAGACACTTATTAAAGCATTTTTAAATAATCAAAATATTTGCTGATGAGTATTTATTTTGACAAGGGTTTTGGTTTGGCTTTCGACTTTCCGTTCAACTATATAGACTGCAGTATTAATTTACTGTAAAACCAAATGTGGTTGAGATTATTCTGCCTCGACGCTGGACTTCAGTCATTCGGGATAAGTTTTTCTAGTAGATTAAATGAACGGTCACAAATAGATCTCGTTCCATTTTCCAGCGTGCTTTGCCATGTGTTCTTCAGAGCCAAAGGAAGTCGTGCACTGATCGACAGGAAAAATATCCGCGAATGATACATACCGTGGTCGTATCCTGGAAACAAGGGAATTCATGCAGTCCCATGGTGTCGCTGTCCTCGCCGTATTTAAAGCGGCCGAGTGGGCGCTGCACGTCGAAGATCAGAAGCCGCGAACTGGGACGGGGTTAGTCCCAGCAGTCCGGTACCGAGCTACTCCACCCCGCAGGAGTTCTGGGGGTGCTCTTTCACTGCTGGGCACTCAAACCCCAGCTGGGGGAAGGAACCCCGTGTTTGGACAATCTCCGCCCGATAAGCCCTTTTTTGTCCTCAGGCCTTGAGGCTCGTTCCTGTTACATAATGCATTGACGGCGATAAGATCACAAGTAAGGGGACAGAGCCAGAAGCAGCCGCGACGTAAATGCAGCTGCCTGGAGAAGCCTCTGCCCGCTCTCCGTCTGCCTGGCAGACCGGCTCCCAGCCGTCCCTCCAGTAATAATACCACGTGCATTATTTCCCTTGTTTCTTCTTCACTTGCAGGGAGCAGGGGCAGTGGTCACACTCGGGTGTCTGCTGGCACCGGCTCATCACCGGCTTGGGGTCGGGCTCCTCTCAGCGGATACAGCTCCCTTCAAGAGACGAAGCTCAGTACCAAAAAGCCTCCTCTGTTAGGTTTCCTGGCCTTTTGTGACATCTTCAGTAGTTTACTTTCCCCCGAAAGGTGGGGTTATTTTTCTTTAATATTTTGTCGGTTTAGGTGGTTGGCTGGTTGGTGTGTGGACATTGTTGTTTTACAGCCTTGCATGCACTTTTCTCGTTACGTTTTTTATTAATGCTGAAAGAATTGGTCGAAATCTAAACTGTGAGCTATCTTTTATGCTGGCACTCCTTGCCCTCACTGTTACCTGTACTGACAGAAGACACGGTCACTTTCACGGGCGGCAGCTCCATGGCTTGACGTCGCTTCTGAAACCAACCTAACACGTCAGTAAAACTCACTGACACTGACATCGAGCGCCCTTAGGCCGAGGCGTGCAGGGGGAAAGTGTCAACTATTTCAGAACAGGATATCCCTCCCAGTTAGTGCTTGTGGGGTGAGCACACGCACACACAGAGATGTTTTTAAATTTTTCTGGGGGAAAAAACCTCTGTTCCCTGCTTTTCCCCGCTGAAATCTTTTACAGAATGTTATTTTCTTGAGGAGCGTCGGGGGGTGGGGCGGGAAGGGCGGTAGTACTCCTGGATTAGCACTGTCGATTAACGTGAGAAGCCCTTCTCTGTTTTAGGGCGTTTAATGCTCTGAAGCCCTGTCCTCCTCGAGGGGAAGCAGAGAGCTCCCCTCAACCACTGCTCCTTGTACAGGCCTGTTCTGGCTCCTCCAACTGGGCACGGAGCACGTGGGGAGATGACAGTGTCATTTCAAGCCACTAAAATCCTTCTTACTGCTCTAATGACCTACAACCTATTTTCTTTCTCTGAAGGATCCAGTAAGACCTATTCTGTTTGAACCAGTCGCTGCGCATTCTGATCGCAGGCCAAGTAAGAGTCCTGCCAGAGGAAGTTTAACAATGAGTTTCAAAGAGATGTGTGTATTTTGCACTTGATATATGCTCCTGGCCAGAAACCCGGGCGTTCCTCGCGCAGCAGCTCCCGGTCATCTCTGCTTCTTTTGGAGCAAGGGACTATCACCTCGGTCATTAACGCCAAACCAGGAAAATGAGCTTGCAGTGGCTCATGAATAATCGCGATAATTAAACGGCATCTGACTCGCAGACCTGTTACACCCAGTAACGGCATCCAGTCGGTCTTCTCAGAGACAGAGGCATGGCATAATTGTGTGCAGATACCAGGCTGGCTTTCCAGTAGTAAGGAAAGCTCAGTCGCCTTCGAGCCTGCACTGGCGCAGCCGCAGCGGCAGCGGGGGTGGGACTGTGTGGACCGGGAAGGTCCACATTTAAAGGCAACCCGCACGGAAGGGACAGGAAAAGGGTGACGACGGCTTCTTCGTGCAGCTGCAGAGTGCGTGCTAGGTGGGGGGAGCTCCCCAGGCACGATGCCAGGAGGCCCGGAGCACCCCTCACGCCGAGGCGAGGCCACCCACTCGCGGAGGGCGAGGGGAGGGGGGCGCGGAGACACTTAGCGTTGAAAAGAGTCATTCCCCGGCTGCGAATCTGGCGGGGAGCACTGATGCGTTTTAGAGGCAAGGCAGTGCCAGCGCTGGGAGATGCTTCTCCGCCCGTGCCGAGACGAGAGGACGGGAGCCTGGCTCACATGGAAGGGCCAAAGCGGAGGGCGTACCCAGATCACCGGGCTTTCGGAACAGCCCGACATCACCGAAATGTCGAGTGGGAGCACCCTCACGGTGACCATCCCGCTGGGACGCTCCCCTCCCTGGCCAACAAGGCTGAAGAAAAAACAAAGAAACAGCAACAAAACAAACAAAAAATCTCCACAACCCAAAACAACTATACAAAAAATGCACCAAAAAAGCCCCTCCAAATAACCCACCTCCCTTCAGATCAGAACGTGAAATTAGGATTTCACCAGGAGGCAGGGCAGGCACGCATCAGCTTCCATGCATAGGCCGGGGCCGATGTAACCTTCCCGAGCCGCTGGAAAGCCATCGCCCGCGGGGCTCCTACTTGCCGGCTGGCTCCGCACGGGAGCAACAGGAGGATCCCACCTCCTCGGCTTTACCAGCCGAGGGCAGAGGATTTCCGTGGCAGGACGTGGCTGCTCCTTTCCCTCGGCCGGCGCGGGGCACGCGTGGGCCCGGGGGACACGCGTGGGAGCAGGCCAGGCCCTCCCGCCGCACTGCCGGCTCCAGGCCCACTCGCCGTGGTTTCTGCCGGCCTCGGGCCGAGCGGCATTACAAAATGCAGTACCGCGGGCCAATAAATTCCCCCAGCTCGACGCAGAGTAGGCTTCCCCCTTTAGAAGCTCTCCACGTGTAAAGAGGTATGGGTTGTCTCCGAAATAATAAATCCTAACAGCAGACAATAAAATTTACTATCACAGGAGTAACAGAAGCCTAAAATATTCTGAACATATTCCCTGAACAAATAACATAATCCCTGGCACACTAGAACACATGGTTTGCTTCAAACATGTTTCATTTTGTCATCGCATTGAGTGTACAGTATTTCTCTTTGGGTGCAAGAGTGATTGATATCTTTGGAAGAATTGTTTGCAAGAACATGAAAGTTGCCAAAGCAAACACGTTGGAGGGAAGTGTGCAGAAGGGGGAGCAGAAGTATTTGGAGTAGATCTGGGTTTGGGGAGTTCACACAGAGGTGAGACAGCTAAAACTAGAACAAATAAAAACATTCTGCACACTTCATCTAAATAAATTATATACAAAAATTGCCCTTTTGTAGCCGGCAACAGCAAGGTTACCATGCTTCCCTCCTGCCCCTATAGAATGTGGGCTGGAAGCCAACTTTCTTCAGCTAATGATTTGTAACTTTTGCTCCACTTGAATGAGTCTATTAATATTTAGATCTCTCCAATTCTGCTCCATACAAGCTGTCAGCATTGTTAAACAAAATAATCTATTTACCTTCCGTTGTACGTGTCCAGCAGTGGCTTGCGTGGCTCCATGATGTACAGTAATATGTTTTTCTTACGCTCCACTGATCTGGCCAAAGGCAGAACCTCACATATTCTGTTCTGTCTTTTTAAAAAATAATGTTTGACAAAACTCCTCAGATAGCGCAAACTTTGGGGTGTTAATTTAATAACTTCCATTCCTGAAGGACAAATATTTATCTCAATTTTCTTTTTATCTCTTTCTGCCATCAACATCTGGGGAAAGCTGTTGTTCTGACTGGTTGAGATGGCCGGATCACAAGGGTACTTTGGCGGGAGATGGCGAGGAGTGCGTGTTTTCAGACACGCAGATCTCTGTCCCTCTGAAATCTCCCTTACTAATGCCCCTGACCCTTCGCGCCTCACCATGACTGCGGCAGCGGCCGCCGGGGCCCTGGGAAAGGCCGTCCCCCAGCGGGGCGGGGTGGCGTGGGGCCCCTTGCATCAACCTGCTTCTATCCGAAGCACCCGCTGGGGGAAAAAATAAATAAATAAATAAATNAAGAAATGTCCACATCTTCCCCACGGAGCGGCTATGACTCTGTACCCCTTCCTCTGTGGAATTTTCACTGAGGTCTGGATTTCTGGATTTCAGAGAAGCCTAATCCATCTTCTACCCTCATCCTTCCCCTCTCTCTTCCCCGCTCCCCCCTCAAAAACATCTAATTTCCCACCACTTGCCTTCTAGACCAGCCTGGGGTGAATGGCACAACTGCACAAAAGATATCCGAGGCAAAGGCATAGCCCAGTCCAGAAGGAATAGAGGAGTGGATCAGTGTCAGGGCACAGGTTTCAGCTAAAGCTCTCATCCCAGAGCTCTGCCTCTCTGCTGCTTGCAGAAATTCCACACGTGAATTTATTAAACAAACAAACAAGGGAAAAGAACAAGAAAAATGAGAGAAAATCCCAAGGCTAACAAGGAAACTTGCTGTATAACGCCCACGAGGAAAATAATGCGGAACAGGTAAAGTGTAGACAAACAGCTCAGCCACCTGCTGATTGCGATGGACTACCAGGCACACAGCTGCAGCTGCCCTGGGTCTGGACACGAAGCTCTGTCCTTATCTGCTTGTTTTCCAAAAGAGAGAGGTCACCAGCATCCTAGGGCTCTAGAAATGCAGAGAGTGGTCCTGGGAAGATCCTGTACTCTAAAATTAAGAAATTCTAAAACTCAGAAAACTCAGCAAAACTCAGCAAACTCTCAACTACCTGTCATGCCCTTCTTTGATCCTTGAAGTCCGGGCACTCTTCCTGACTGCATCTTGGAGACCCCTGGACTTGCGTGTCGTGATGCAGCTCCCTAGGTGCTGTCCGTGCTGGAGGGGTGTAGACAGGGGCACAGCCCCTGAGCAGGGGCAAGACACAAGCCTGCCTTTTGGAGGGGGTATGTGTGTGCTCTCTCTTACACCCTCAGTAAGGGGCCAGTGCGACCAAGCAGCTATGAAAAAGTCTCCTGGTCGTCCCACAGGAGCAAATTCCTCCCGCTGATGGAGAAGGTCTTCCCTCTCAATCCCGCAGGTGGGTCTCTCAAAGTGAGTCTCTCAACCCGCGGTCCCCAGTGGAGAAGGGGTGAGATCCTCCGAGAACATTTTATGAAGGGATACGCTCTCTGCAGCCGAAAAAATCTGTCCTCTGAGCAGGACTCGCTTTTGGAGGGGAAAATAAATGAATAAAGTAGATTCTATGTCCCTAAGGGAAGTATTTGATCGGTTTTGTCCTTGGGACTCGTCCTGTTGTGTTCACTGGAATTAGACATGATACAGCGTGAGCAGCTCCCCGTATGTTCCTAAGGGAAATATTTGATCGGTTTTGTCCTTGGGACTCGTCCTGTTGAGTTCACTGGGATTAGACATGGTACAGCGTGAGCAGCCCCCCGCCTGGCTGAGGAAGAGCGCGGCAGAGCCGGGACACTGCTGGAGCTACCCCGCTTCCCACCTGCCGGTTCATCCGGGTCTCGAGCTAGTCCTTCCCCCGCTGGTAACGTCACCTGACTACCGGGACGAGGAGGAGCAGATCCTCTCAATTCTCTTCTGTCCCCCTCCCCTGCAGAGGGTTTCAGGATAAGGTGACTCTGGAGGCTTGAAAGAAAAGGAAGATGTCAACTGGATTTCTCTGCCTGCCACCCCCGTGCATCTTTCTCTCAGGAGATCCCACCTGCCAGAGGCTCAGAGGGGCCTCTCCTGGGGCAATACGGGGATAATGGGATGCGGATATGTTTCCCTGGTAGATTGGATAGTTTATCCAAAACGCCCACCGTATCATTCCCAAGAAGAAGACGAGCAACATAATAATAATAATTAAAAAAAAAAAAAAATTCCCAACTTTATTCCCCTCTGTCGATACTTGGTGCGCTGTAATCACCAAAGGCCAAGGGGTGAAATCCGCAACACCAACCCCTTACGGACCCGATGGTACCGACGGGGCCACCGCTGCAGCCTTGTTTGCCGCCGCAAGGACGGTGAGCTCCCGTGGGTCAGAGCCCGCTGTCGCGGGCTCGTCGCCTGCCGAGTCGAGTGTGAGCTCTTTTCAGGCACTTTTGGTCATATCTATCCCGCAAATTAACCCATCTGTGTAACAGGCTTGTGTTAATGAAGAGAACGTTTTCCTCATCCCTTCCCCCGTCAGCACCAATCGTTGACTCGCCTTTATGAGGACAAAATGTATCTCTGCCGTACGGGGAAGAAACGGCACCGCAAATTCGCGAGGAGCCCGACCCTAGAGTGCTCGGCTGAGGCTGCCTTTCCCGGGAGCAGGGCGACCCGAGGGCTGTCCGCGCACCCCGCGGGCGCACAGAAACGCGTGTGTGCGTACATAGGTGTTCTCAGATTAGAGACGGAGGCAGAAGGTATCCCAGGGAGGGATTTCCAACCGCCCTTCCTTCACTCAGCCCGGCAGCCTGTTGGAAACTGCTGCTCTGCCTTGGGCTTCCTGCAAGCATCGTTTGGGGGACCGGAGCCGTCACTTCTGTGGGTGATTTTTTGCCACCCTCCATCCTCCGGTTTTTGACTGCGCTGCTCTTTCTGAACAAGGCCGGCGGGGCACAGCGAGGAGGGCAGCGGGGCAAGAAGGGAGCCGGGCTATGCGCTCCCACCTGTGCGTGCGAGGGGAGGAGGGCGGCGGCCTTTCCCCTTCCCCAAGACTGACTGGCTTGCAGCAGGCAGCGGAGAAGGAGCTGCCGAACCTTAACCTACCCTGACCGCTGAAGAGGAATTCAGGAAGAAGAGCCTATGCCTGCCGCCAGGAAAACCGGGACCAAACGAAACACTTGGGGAGAAAGATCTTGGCCTAGGGCCATTTCTCTGCCCCCGTTTTTATAGCTCCGTTATCTTCTTCTCTCCTTTCCAACCTGCCCAGCCCCTCCTTCTTTCTCTTTTGGAGGTGGGGGCGGGGTTGTGGGGAGAGAAGAAATTTTGCTGAACAGAAAAGCCAAGCCCGGGAAGGAGTTCCTTTTGACTGCTCAGGGTGATCTATCCAGGACCTCTAATTAGAGAGGGATCCAGGGTGGCATTAGTTTCCAAACATTTTAATCGAGCTTTAAGCAGAGCTCTTTTCAATAGCAGGAGATAAATGTAGCAACTGTTACCGTACCCTTGAATGGCCACCTCCCATGGCGGGCATTCAGCTTTCCTTTCAGAAACCCTAAGCAGTTTAGTCTATGGACCCAGCAACACTCCACATATCTTCTAATTAGTCTAATTAGAAAGGTGGATTGATAGATGCAAGGAAGACACAGTTAAGTTAGGAAGATGCTCAATGCTCCCAGTCTGTGCCGGGGAGACGCTTGTTCTCAGTGTGAGGAAAAAATAGATAAAGGGGGAAAAAGAAGAAGAAGAAGAAGAAAAAAGGAAGCAAGAGAGGGAGAGAAAGAAGAAATAAAAACGAAGAAAGAAGACGGAAGAAAGAAGAAAGGAGAAAGGAGAATCCCGGAGCCTGACAGGAAGAACAAGTCCGGAGAAATACGACGAGAAGGAGCTGCTGTCTCTTAATTGAAGGAGAGACATAACTGAGGTGCTTCTCCTGGCTGAGTTTTCTTCCGATCCGGGTTGGACGCACTCCTCGCTGCCCGGCACAGCCCCGACCGGGTCGTGCCATTGGACACAGCTCCGGCCCCCGCCGGCCTTTTCCTGGGACACGGCGCCCTGGGCTCACACAAATACGGAGGGGAAGGAAGAGAGACAGAAGGGGCCGAAAAAAGGCCACCTCGACCCATCAGCTCCCGTGGAGACGTCACCCGCGGAGACCCGTCGAGGACAGGCAGCACGGGCGGCTTGGGGAAGGCTGAACCTTTAATTGGGCGATAAATCAGGGAGAGGAGCATGGGGCAGTGAGCGCAGGTGTCAAAACAGAGGAAAAAGTCGGCCGGTCAGCATGACAGGGCAGGGCCTCCTCGCTCCCTCCCCCGTTAATGTCTCCGCGTTAACTCTCCTGCCCTCAGACGGGAGGGGAAGAGGAGAAGAGAGGGACAAAGCAGAGCCCGCGGATCTCGAGTCATCTCGGGCCACGGTGGGGAACGGGGCCGCACGTGTTGTATTCCACGCTCTGTGTTCCGAGCAGGCTTGTGCACCTGTGGGCCTTCTCTTTCTTCTGCCAGGCCGGTACAAAAGCCAGCAAGTGAAGCTTGGGAAATGTCCCCACCTCTCATTTCGGCATTCTGTGGTAATTGAGTTCCCACTCCTCTCCGCCCCGCTCTCCTTGCTCCTTCTTCCCCTACCTGCCTTTCTCCGCACTTGCTCGATTTCTGGCAGAATGAGATTACGGACCAAATTACGAACTACTTCAAATTCAATACTTATCTCGGGAAAAGGGTGTATGTGTGTGTGTCTGTGATTACAATCCAGCCTGTCAAAGTCCCTAATCAAACTGCTGGCGAAAGGGGATTCGTAGACAAAAGGAAACAATGGAAGTCTCGTTAGATCATTTTTCTGGACATTGTTTATGGTCTGGAAGGGATCAATCGTTTCAAAATGTTACGAGTAAAAATGATCCTGTGTGGAATGCAGCTAATCCTTTTAAGTTCCTGTCAACTGTTTCCACTCAAAGAATCCGATTTTCCAAATCAAAGGTGCAGAACTCAATTGCCGAGGGATTTATAGCGTCGGCACCGGGCTCCCCTCACCCCACACGCCCCCGCGCGCCCCACGGTGGGTGTCGACGGCAGGACAGGACTGGGCCGAGGGTTGTCCTCGTCGGGGGGAGTTATGAATCCAGAGTGCTCCGTCAGCGGCAGCAGCGGTCTGCCCTACCGGCGGGCGTCCGAGACAGCCCTGCGAGGACGGCAGCGTACCTGGGGCCGGGTGGAAGCCCAGAGCCGGGTCCCTCCTGCCGCTCTGCCAGCAGCGCCCCCGGCTCCGCCCCGGCACGGCCGCGGGGGTTTGTGCCGCTTACCCGGGCGAACCACGCCGTCTTGCAGCCGCAGGCGCAGCAGCATCTCCGGGACCGGCCTCAAAATTTCTTGTGGAAACGCTATGTTTGGCTTGCCCGTGTGTGTTAGCAAGTTCTTGCGGACTCCTTCTGGGTGGGGAGGAGGCTGTAGGGGAAGAGAATCTTTTTAAAAGAAAACACATCCACACCACACCTCTTGTCGGTAGCCCCGCTGCGGTGCGCGGGACGGGGCGTCTGCCTTAGAGGCGGACGGACGGAACTGGGGATTCCACAGAAAATCATGTCCCGGCAGACAGATATCTGAGCACCAGGAGGAGAGACATCGGGATGGAAATAGTGCTGAAAGCGATTTAAAGCGGTTAATTTTCAGAGATGGGCCACCCTTTGGCTTCTCGTACAAAAGCGAAAAGTAGAGGGGAAGAGGTCTGCGGTATGGTGTTAGCGGGGCCCCCGGCTGCCGAGCGCTTGCGGAACAGTGCGAGGATACACACTTGCGTGCGCTGCCGTCTACACGGAGAGAGACAGGTTAAGGAGGGAGGGATGTTTGACAGAGCCCACCGAGCAGCCCCAGACGGCATTTTGTGCAATCAGAGGCAGGCTGGAAAGAAAGTATAAATTATTTTTTCTATGGTCCGCAATTTCCGATCCCTCCACTTTCGAGCAAAGTCACCTGATTTATCTGTTCCTCCTCGCTCGGCACTGGACATCTTTTCTCTCTTTTTTTTCTTTTTTTTTTTTCCCCTCAACAATGGTCCTTTTAATCGTCTATTTATTCGAAGACGCTGTTCTCCTCTGCCTGCCCCCCCCCCCCCCCCCCCCCCCCCCCCCCACCGGCCCCCCAGCCCCCCCAGGGCAGCGGGGCAGGNCCCCACCCTTGTGCAGCCGACAGGTGGAATTTCACTGTCTACCCGTATATCAGAAAGTTATCTGTTTCGTCTGGTTGTTGCTGAATAAGCAGACGTGACAGTGTTTATTTTATGAAAAGAAAACCCAGGGAAGTCACCTCATTAATCTTGATTGTGTGTATTTAATATATCTCGTGTATACAGGTGTGCATGTACTCTCCTGCAATGAAACTAGAGAAGCAGTCCTACGACCACTGCGGTACGAAGAGACATTCACGGGTTTTAAAAGGACTTGCCAAAGCCCGGGCGTTAGCAGGAGCGATGTCCGCAGTGCTACAGTTGTGCGGACACTGGATGGTGGTGTCACTGAGTGCAAGACAAACACTCCTATATGTTCACACGCGGTTGATGCACTCACATGGTTTTCTATTGCACTCAGAGGACAGAAATACCTTCGGATTGACCGTAGAAAAGGCTTTCCCAGTCTTAAGAAACGAATTAATGCAACAACGGAATTATCTAATTATCCTGTTGCTTCTAACATAAATTGCGTAATCTCTCATCTAAATATGAGGGCCCACAGATTTCTGCATGTCATTTTACTGCATCAGCGAAAGGGAAACAGAATCAATTCAACAGGTCTCCAGTGGCTTGGAGGAAGGGAAAGTTTAATTATTTTGATTAGAAAAATAAAAAACACAACCACAAATTTCCTCCTGAATTCAGTTCAGCGGTAGAATTTCTGAAATTGACGAGACACCGCGCTAAATAAAATAAAAAAAAATTTAAAAAAAGAAAGAAAAAATAAAAACCCCCTTTCGTCCAGTCCAGTCCATATGTTTTTGTACATTTTGGGCACTACGGTGCCTAGCGATAAGTCTCTCCATGGCGCAGAGCGCAGCGGGTGCCTCTGTGTCTCTCACTGCGACAGCTGGCGGAGCAGGAGCGCTGCACTAAGGGCACATCTTCGTACGCTA
>WBNO01030647.1:0-49004 GCA_013400575.1 Peucedramus taeniatus
TCCCTTCCAACTCAGAATATTCTGCAAATCTGTGATTCCTCCACCCCAGCTACTGCCCTTCAGTGGGACCCAATCTCAGGCCAGGAAGCCTCTCCTGGTCCTGTCCCATGGGTGTGGCTGCTCTTGTCCTCTTTCCAGCCAGCAGCAGGATTGCACGCTCATTCCAAAACAGCATGGTTAAACACAGTCAGAATACTGACACAGACAGCTACAGAGACAGTGTCTTTACTGACACCTACTTAAAACACCAGCAATGTGCACCTACAACAAAAACACTCCAGGCTTTTTTCCTCTTTGACTGATTTGTGTTGAAATCCATTTACAAAAAAATACATGCTCTCTGTGGTTTCACAAACTTATCTTAATTCATAATATCCCTGTACTGGTTTTGGCCAGGATTGAGTTATTTTTTTCTTAATATCTTGTATATTGCTATGTTTTGAGTTTACTATTAAGTCATTGTTGACAATGTAGGGAAGTTTTTGTTATTGCTGAACAGGGCTTATCAGTACAAAGCCTTTTGTGTTGTTCACATCCACCAGCGAGGGGGTGCACAAGGTATTGGGAGGGGGCACATCTGGAACAGCTGACCCCGACTGACCAAATGGCCATTCCATGCCATATGGCATCATGGTCAGCAATAAAAGTTGCAGGGAAGGAGGAGGGACACAGCATTCAGAATTATGGCATTTGTCTTCCCATAACCTCATTTTGATGGAGCTCTGCTTCCCTGGAGATGGCTGAATATTTGCCTGCCAATGAAAAGTAGTTTTATAATGAAAACAAAATAAGGAATTCATTCTCTATCTCTATCTCAGACCATGAGTTTTCTCAATTTCACACTTTCAATTCTCTTCTCTGTCCCACTGTAGTGGTGTGAGCAAGCAGCTGTGTGGGGCTTAGCTGCTTACCAAGGTTAAACCAAAACAGTCGCAAATTTCAGCACAAACTCAACAACCCCCTAAAACACAGTTTAGAGATTCTGGATGCCTTATGCAGCCACTGCTTCAGACCTTGAGTCTTCCAATATGCAGGTCTCCTTCTACTTGCTTGTGAGCTCAATTTGACATCTGCTAGCACATTACATGTACTCACATAGAGAATTGCAAAACCCTAAGGAAACACAAACCATCTGCCTTCAGTAGACCTACAGTCGTCACCACCCACAGCCATTTCTCCAGTGACAGACCTTTCAACCATTCATCCCCTCCAGCTACTGGCATTTAGATCTTGGAGCACATGCACAGATTACCTCACATGGAAAATACTTAAGACCAGGATTATTAAGAAGATAGGATACACTGAAGTGGACAGGTACTGGGTGCTTTGTCAGCAGAAGAGTACTGAGCAGCAGCTGTTTATTTGCAACTGGCCCCTTTTATCAAACTTCTCTCCTTTTCCTCATGTTTGTACAATCACTACCATCCCATACTATACCTTTGGCCTTCCATTTCTCCACCCTGGTCTCCTCCCAAACAACCAACCTGCTCCCAACTGCTTTACTCCCTGTCAGTCTCAGTTGGACTTCATCCATATTCAAATCCTGTAGTTCTGACACTATTACCTAGGTCACCTTGGTCTTCCATGACAATACTACTGTTCTTGCAAGATAGCACTCCCACAAGGTCACATAATACTCTTCTCCATCTCCTTAAAAAGGTCAGACATTCCCTACTTGACTGATTTGTCATAGCAGTACCTCTGCCATCCTCTCACTGTGTTATGGAACCTGTGTTACATCCCATAGTTTTGCATTCTCCATTCATTCACCTAACTCTCATGGCCAGGGCCTAATCCTTTCCCTGCCTGTCCCAACAGTACCTACACACACACACAGAGACACACAGACACAGACACAGACACAGACACAGACACACACACACACACACACACACCTGCCTTCAACTCTCTGAGCTGCTCTCAGTCAGCCTCTGAGGGAAGAGCTTTGAACACAGCTACCCTACAAGGTAGCAAGGAGGCTTTCCTTCATTCTTCAAGATCCTTCTCCACTACTAAGCATCTGACTCCCCTAGAAACAGCTGCTCCTACTCTTGATGGATGTAAATTACAGTGGATTGCTGCAGTGACTGCTGAGAGGTTGGAAAATCTTCGCTAGTTGAGCCCTGGGAAGATTAAAAATGAAACACCATGTTTCCTGCAGAGAAACAGTTGCTAAGTAGGGTACTACTCTTCTGGTCTAGGGAGCTCTCCTACGAGTTGCTGCTCTGTTTCAGAATTAGCATTCTGATCCCAGCAGCAAGTCACAGAGGAAAAGCTTCATCCTTTTGGTTAGGTCATGCTCCAGTATGCTAACAACAGGCTGAAGCCTTGAGACAATTAATACATTTGAAGATCCTTTTGTAGTGCTAAAACAGCATACGGAGACCTTAATGAAAGTGAAAGTTGCATTACTTTTTGATTAATATTGCTGCCAAAAGCACAAGTCTCTGTTTTGGCACAGAAAGAAAGCATCAGTGCATTTGTTTTCTGAAATTAAATTAAGTTTATTAGACAGGAAAAAGAACAACTAAATGTGACTTAATAGGAAAAGCAGGATGAAACTCAAGATCCAAAAAGGCAGCAATGTCTAATTGCAAGGGTTTGGAAAAAAGCTGCCGTTTCTGAGTATGACCTATATTAGGATCTATAAATTATGACATCTGTTTTCTTCTCCAAGAGTAAGTATCTACTAATAAATTAATAACTTTTGTCTCCATTAAAGTCCTGTGAGGTCACCCTATGCAGTATATTGAATTTATTAGTCTGGACTAGAGTTCATCTATGTCAAGTGCAGGACGGCCAAATGTCAGAATATCTATTGACTATGCCCCTGGAATCTTAACACTAAACTGAAACCCACAAGAGGAACTCAGCTTCAGTCCACCCAAATGAAATCATAACTTACCTGCTTAAACTACTGGAACACTGGAAGAACTAATCTGCCACCAAGCAACATAAATTGAAGCAGATCAAGACTAGTTGCAAATAGGCCCATTATCCTAATATCTGCTGAGAATGTTTGCCATTGTTAATCCATTCCCAGATGGATTGATGTCCACAAGTCAGAATGAATGATTTATGAATGATCTCTAGAATTTAAGGACTTACAGGACCAATGGACATTTTTGAAGGTTTTAGTAAAACCAAGTTACTAGCAGCCTGGAAAAGTTTCAGAATATCCAAAATGCTGTGGAGATCCTCATCAGGAGAAATAGCTTCCCATGGAGCAGTTATGATTTCATAGATACAAATATTTTCTGCAAGGAAAGCAAAAAAAAAAAAAAAAGACCACAGAAATCTCTAGCTAGATGTTTTTACAGAGCTTCTCTTGCAAAAACTGTTCTAAAAGCCATTAAGTGTGAAATAGGGATGAGATATGGATATACATGATAGTGATACACGTATTTGGAATATGAACGAGGAAAAAAATTAGCTTGTCACCAAATTCTCTTGGGACTTTCAATCTGAACTTGGTTAACAAATATTATCTGAAAGAGTTTTAATATAACTGAAGTTATAAAACCCAGAACCAAAAAGTTATAATGAAAATTCCAAAGCAATGTGTACTAGAGCAGCAGCAGATACTGCTATAAACCAGTTTTCTCTGTGATTTAGAAATAATTCTGATTTCTTTTTCTTAGTGTCATTTACTCTTAAATGTGGTATTCTACACTTAAAATTTATTTATTAGATTTAATTCAACGACATACATTAAAAAATAAATCAATTAAATAGAATCATCTTATAAATTAAACAAGTTTTCATTCTAAATGTCCTTATGTGAACTGAAAGAGTTTTCACTTTCCCAGTGAAGATTTTTATATTTTCTTAAGCATATGTTACCTCTTCTTAAAGCCAGTCAGACTTCTTGAGGTCAGGAAAGGGAGGATGACTGCACCTTCAAATACTGACAACAAAAATCAGTTGGAGAAGTGAGTTGGACTCGCTAATTTTTTTCTAGATTTAAAACAGGTAACACACCATTGAGGGTCAGCCATTAGTAGCATTAGTAATGAAGTCAGAGTGGTAGACATGATTTGAAAAGCAGTTCTGTTTTGAAAGCAGATCCTTGCAATTTCTTACTAGCACTGTAACAAAAAATACCAAGGCAAATTATATTGAGACTATAAATTCCTGCACAATGGTGTCCTGCCAAATTCTTGCTTGCTTTTCACCAGAATCATTCAGGTTGCATAAGACCATTCCTTTCCTTTGGATTTCTCCTTCAGATTGTTCATAATTCCACATGTTCCTAGATGATTTAGTGCTGATGCAGTGTTTCACAAAATATTTCTTCATCCATACAAAAGATTACCTTTCTGACAACGTTCTCCTTCTTTGCACCTACATATACATTCTCATATCACAATAAGAAATCATTTTTATTTCATTTTAACTATGAATCAAATAGTTTTTAAAACCATCCCTCTGCATCTGTCCTGTTATTACTGAAAGATGTTTCATGAATTTTGGATCATCCCTCCTGACTTTTTGCACATGGAGAACATTTTGGCAATGGTGCTCACCATATCTGCCCATTTTTTTAATCTGATATTAGAGAAAATGTCAATTTACATAGGCCATTTTTCTTCTTGAGAATTCCTACACTAATGTGCAACTTGCAACATTTTGTTTCCTACTGCTTGAGAAATTAAACCAATTTTTTCCTCCAGCCCAGTGCTGCTTTATTTTTGGTTGTTTGCTTGTTTGTTGGAGTTTTTTTCAGGTTTGCTTTTCTTCTTTTTTTTTTAATTTTTTTTGGTTGTTTTTCCCCTATAGATCATGTCCCACACTAAAGAACATAAGGTTTGTCAGGATTTTAAATTAGTGACATAGAATGAGATTTAAAGAACACATCCATGCTTTTATTTAACTTAAATTCAATGCCTGAATTCTTTTGCAACTTATCCTCACATTTGGTGGTACCACTAGCAAAAGAGGGACAACATGTTACTCGTCTGAACAGGATTTTAGTTAATGCCCCTTTGAAAACATTCTGCTTTTGTAAGGAGAAACAGATTAGATCTACACAGTGTTGTACTATCTTCATCTCTCAAAGGGCAGATAAACACAGAATGCCAAAGAGATAAATACTATTACATAAATCTTTCCTGTAAGCAACCTAAACACAGAGTTTCAAACCTGACATCTTTGTCCAAATAGAAAATGGAACCTGGTGTATAATTTACTTGTATTGCTGCTCTTATAAGCCTAAACATTTTTTAATTTTGATCAAAAGTTCTATTCAATGAAAATTTAGCAAGATAAAAAGGATGGACTTGGATTCTAAGTAGAATTAAGTTCCTGACACTCTGCCTGGTCTTAAGGTCACTGAGTCAAGCATCAAGTCCTCAGCTGCAGGAAGAGGACAGCATCTTCATGTTCCCCAGCTACAAGCTACCACAAACATGGGCAACAAAAGGAAACAGAGGCAACTCATCACAGCAACAGTTTCGAGGGTGATTCTGTACAAAACCCTAACACTTTGTTGCCCATTATGCAGGCAAACCATTCTAATTTACACCTAACAACCCATAGCTGGAAATATAGGAAAAAGAACAACTAGCTAGAAATGTGGCCTTTGTCCAGTCAAGGGTGAGCACACTACAACACATCATGTTTGTTACCACCAATCTGATCTTTCTCATACGCCACAAAGTTACCTCCTTGCAGAGAAGCTGCACATTTCATACTTGTTTTTCAGAAAATGTGAAGACCCTGACAATCTCTCATAGTCCAAATGTTGTTTTAAAAATAAATAATCAGTAATGCAAAGATTTCTGGGAGGTTTGGGGGGCGTGAGTAGAAAAGCTTGGTATCAGAAAAGTAATGCTGCTCTTCATATGTTTCAGTGTTCTAATATATGCACAGGAACTTATACAGGGAGAAGCAGGAGGCAGTTTAGGTCTCAGCCAACAGAATTATAGTAGAAAGTGCTAAAAGATCAGAATGCATTAAACAGATGAAATTAAAAGTTGTACTATCAAAAATATGTCTCAATGGTATCACTAGGACATAGTATAAGCCAGATTCAGGTTACATTTTATTTTGCTAGATATGTTCAGTGGTTCCTTTCTTTTTGTTTGTTTGTTGGGTTGGTTTTTTTTTCTCTCCAGGATGTGTCTTATAATGAACAGCATAACTATTATTAAAATTTTTCGCTTTCTCTACCTCCTGTTTTCTCTCTTTGTAAGAGCACTATAAGTCTTCATCTGAGTACACTATCAAATATTAGGGACACACCTGGAGCAATGGCACAAATAATCCCTCTACATAAACTACTTGGGTTACACTTATCTGATATTGTTTAGGTTTCTTCTTCCCTTACCCACATAACTAAATCTTCTAATCATGCCTACTTTCACAATTTTTATTTTCCTGCAAGACAAGGACATCCTCTTACACTTCAGTTTAAAAAGAGAAGTAGCTAACAAACACCCCCAAACCTACTCTAGTACTTACTTTAAAAAAAAAAAAAAGCTGATTTTATACAATTGTGTGAAAGTATCAAAGGTAAACACAGACAAATAGAGTCCAGAGCTGTAGAATTTAAATGTTCTGAATGAAAGTGGATGAAACTGTCAAAAGATATGAAGTCAACAAGATTTCTCTTCACTTCTTGTGTTTTTTTTAACAACAGTGTCACAGTCACGTTGCCCAGAGGATGCTGAGAATGATAGCATCCATCAGTGAAGAAGAAAAAAAGATCTCTTAATTGGTCTGATATATATATATAAAAAAAAAAAAAAAAAAAAAAAAAAAAGTGTATTTCAGACTAACAAGAGTTACAACTTCTACATACATACACTGTTCCTGTTTTATGTTTCTACAATACCATATTGGGTCATTTACAAGGGTTCATATTGTCCAATAAGTCAAACCCACTGAATAACTGATGCTTACAGTGAATTAACTTGTTGAGTGGAGTCAACAAGAACATGGTTTCACTTAAACACTGCAACCCACTGGGGTGCCCAGGTACCCTGTTCTGCACCCCCTTGGCAGGTAGGAAGCATCCCACAGTCACCACCCCCCCTGGCTGCAGGGACCAGCTGTTGGTACAGTTTAAAACCCAGAAGACAGCAAGGGAGAACAGCAGCAGAAAACACTCTGGGTTTCAGTAAAGCATTTTTCAGCCTGCTCAGGGACTGAAGGGATGGATGCTGTGCAATGCTGTTCCAAAGGAAAAACAGGCCCTGGAGGAACTGGTCAATCTTCAAGAACAACCTCTTCAGAGCACACTAACTAGCCTACTCCAGCATGCAAGAAAACAGGAAACCAAAGTGTGAATTCACAGGTTACACAGGGATGAGCAACAGTGTTCAAGCTTCAGGGCAGCCATTAATTCAATAGAAGGATGAACCTAAAAGAAGAGTATATTTATTAGTGAATCCACTGAATGAGAACACATTTCCTGTTTATCAAATGTTACAACACTGATTCAAATCTATCATTGTACATAAATGCAGCAGAGGTACAAAGTTAACAGCGGAAGCAAACAAGCAGAGAACGTGTTTTTACATTCAGTACTGAAAATTCATGTAGGAATTTGTGCTTGTGGAGTTTTAGGATTTCTTTTTTCCATGCAGTTTCCAGCAGTTATGGCCCATTCTCAAAACAAAAAACAAAGAATAGAACAGTACAACTAATTCCTTTCACATTTGGATGAATTCTATCCTTTGCAGATTTGACTCACTGAGTCAGCTAAGATGAAAATTAGATGATAAAAAAGAATAGAATGAATTTTAAATTGTTAAGTCATGTGTATTCATCAATATTTCTTTTTTCGGCTTTAAGAGATCAAATTATTCAGAAGGCAGACTCAAAATCCATTAGCAGCACTTAAAAATATGCTGTTATATAAACTTCTATATAAATGTGGTAAAGAGATCTTATTTATAACTAGTAGTTAATAACCTAATAAAAGCAAGGAAACAAAAAAGGGAAAAGTGAGCTAAAAGAAATATATCACCTTCAATTACAGTCCCAGGAGACTCTCTGGTGTTTCACTTTGGCATTGTGCTATCAGCAACTTCACTGTTACAAGATGGTATTTGACTGGTTATACACATAGTTTGTTTTGAAGCTCATCTTCCCATCTCTAAAGAAAATATTTTACTTTACAATATCCTTCTAGAATTAGTAGAAAAAAGAGTAATGTTTTGAGGCTTTTTTTCATTTTTATGTTTGCCTATTTAAGCCAAAAGTCAATTCAACATGACAGCCTCACTAACTTAGTCCAAAAATGTTAAACTTTATAACACAGATGGTGTTCTAAACATTGTTTTATGACAGAGCAGGATGGTAAACTAGGCCATCCAGGGGACTCCTGGAGTACTGAAGGAGTGATAGATAACCCTACCAGAGAGGATGTGATATTGGATATGATGGTCACCAGCACAAGTGAGCTAATCAGTGACATCAGGACTGGAGGCAGCCTAGGCTGCAGTGGTCATGCATTGGTGCAGTTTTCAAAATGTGGATGAAACTGAAGTTGGCAAGGGATGCAAAGAATAAGAGGGGCTTCTATAGCTATGTCAGTCAGAAAGTATGGTCAAAGAAAGCATTCTTTGATGAACACAGCTGGAAAATTGGTAACAGTAGATGAAAAGAAGGCTAAGGTATCAACAACTTTTTCATCTCACTTCCCACATCTCTTGAGTGGATGGACTGGAAGACTAGTAGACTGGAGAAGTAAATTCCTTCACACTGCAAGAGATCAGATTTGTGATCACCTGAAAAACCTGAACATATAAAAGTCTATGGGATGCATCTCATCAGGTCCCAGAGTCATGAGGGAATTGTCAAGCCATTCTCCATGATATTTGAAAAGTCACAGCAGTCAGGAGAAGAACCTGGTGACTGGAAATAGGGAAACATTTCACTCATTTTTCAAAGGGTTAGGAAGGGGAAACCTGACAACCTGTCAGCCTCACTTCTGTGCCTGGGAAGATCATGGAACAGATTCTCCTAGGAGCTATGCTGAGGCAAGGAGGTGGTTTGAGACAGCCAGTAGAGCTTCACCAAGGACAAAACCTGCCTAACCAAACTAGTGGCCTCCTATGAAAGAATGATTGCAAGAGTGAACAAAGGAAGAACTACAAATGTCATCTAACTGGACCTCTGTGCGGCCTTTGTTGTGGGTGTTTTTTCCCCACAAACTCCTTCTTTATAAATTGAAAATATATGGATTTGATTAATGGACTGGTCAGTGGATGCGGAATTGTCTGGATGGATGCAGCCAGAATGTAGTAGTGAACAGCTCATTTGAGTAGGTGAAGATCAGTGAAGAGTGGTGTCCCTCAGGGATCCATATTTGGACCAGTACTCTTTAATGTCTTCATCAGTGTCACAGACAGTGGGATCAGTGCACCCTCAGCAACTTTGTAGATGACACCAAGCTGAATGGTGTGACTGACATGCCTGAAGGATGGGATGTCATCCAGAGGGATCTTGACAAGCTTGAGAAGTGGGTCCATGGGAATCTCATGCAGTTTAACAAGTACAAGTGCAAGCTGCCACACCTGGATCAGGGCAACTCCTGATTGGCTGGGGGAATGAAGGGATTGAGGGCAGCTCTGCTGAGAAGGACTTGGAGGTAGACGTGGATGAAAAGCTGGACGTAAGCTGGCAATGTGCACTTGTAGCTCAGGAAGCCATCTGCATCTTGGTCTGAATCAAAAGCCAGCAGGCTGAGGGAGGTGATTCTGTCCTTCTACTCCTGTCCAATGAGACCCCTCCTGGACTATTGTGTCTATCTCTGAAGTCTTCAGCACAGAAAAAACATGGACCTTTTAGAATAGGTCAAAAAAGGTCTGTGAAGATGATCAGAGGAGTGGAGGAGCTATCCTATGAAGACAGGCTGAAAGAGGTTGTTCAGCCTGAAGAACAGAAGGCTCTCGGGAGATCTTATAATGGCTTTTCAGTACTTAAAGGGGGTTTGTAAGAAACATGGAGACAAACAATTTCATGGCATTTTGCAGTAGGACAAAAGGTAATGATTTAGACTAGATTAAAGGAAGAAATGGTGAAACACTGGAAGAGGCTGCCCAGGGAAGTGGGAGATGCACCATCCCCAGACACATTTAAAGTCAGACTGGACTCATTGCTTGGTGATTGGGCAAGATGTCCTTCAAAGGTCCCTTCCAACAAAAGTAATTCTATGATTCAATCTAACAGTTTCCATGGCAGCACATGGTTATTTTAAAGTCAGATTAAATGTCAGGATTTTAATGTCAGGAATCACTCAAATTCAGAGAACAATTCGGGTTTCTGTAATCACTGTTAAGAAGTATCTCACTCTCCCTCCACACAAGCTGATAAGAATGAATTGGCAATGGGAGAGCATTTTGATGTCAGGACTACATACCAGATTCTGTTTGGATGGAGTTCGTTTTCCCCATAGTAGCCTATACATAGCCTTCACAGTAGTGTTCTGCAGGGAATTTGAGACAAAACCAGTATTGATAAAACTCCAGTGTTTTTACTGCTGCTGAGCAGTGTGTGCACGTGTCAAGGGCTATTCCCTACCTGCCACCCCATGCACTATGCCTCCTCAGCAGGTAGGCTGGAAGTGCTGAAATTGCCAGGGAACACAACCAGGACAACTGACCCAAAGTGACCAATACTGTGTGACTTCCATACCCCATGGCATCATGCTCAGCAGCAGAACTCGAAGAAGGGAAGATGGGGGAATGTATATACTTACCACATTTGACTTCCCCAGTAACTGCCACATATGCTGAGGCCCTGCCAAAAACTGGCTCTGCGTCTGCCTGCTAACACAAGGCACTGAATATTTGTCTTTGCTTGTATGCACAGCTTTATTTAACATATTTAACTGTTGTTATTTCAATCCCTGAATTTTCTTCTTTTTGCCGTTCCAATTCTTTCTCCTCCATTCCACTGACAGGGATAGAAGTAGTGGAAGGTCCCAGAACTTAAAATTACAATGATATGTTTTCTGGTCATCAAAACACCCTGAAGACTTGTTAGGCTCAAAATAAAACCCATAACATTGCATTGTTTTAGAGGTATAACACAGGAAGTTTTCTATTTCTCTAAAAAACTTTAAGAGTAAACAAATAGAGGAAATGATGGCAAGTTAAAAAGAAAACTCCAAGTAAGACCTTGAGAATTATTAGTGAGAACTGCAATAGTCAATGTCTCACAGGTTTTCTCATAGTCCAAACTGCCCAGGTCAAAGCCTTTCAAAAGGCCTGGCTGTATCACAATTGTGAATAAGAGCTATAAAATGTTAATGTTAGATGTAAATGTGAGTGTTAATAAATACTCTATACGTTATCTGAGGAACATATGGGATCTATTAAGTAGTAGGACACTGCATATTTCCTTGCTCTCTTAGATGTGTCTATGAAACCAATGCTTTTTTAAATTCATATTTTCCTTCAATCCATCTATAAATATGGTTTCTTAATGCTAAAAATATCCAAACCACTAAGAGTCTAAGACTTTGGAGTTGTACTGCTGGTTTAACAGATTTCTCTAGCACTTTGGAAGTTGTGATTTTAATGAAATGTGACAGCAACATACTTTGATTAGATGAAGGTTGCTATGCCTTTTTTATTTCTACTTTATTTTACCAATATCTATGCAGATCAAATGTAAAATATTAAATTAAAGGCAGAGACTTTCTTCCTCCTTTCCACTTACTGATCAAGAAGTAATGACTGAATTATCACTGGCACTTTGTTTAGAAGCTTGAGTAAGTTAAATAGCGCCGTTCATCCTTCCTACTCCATTCTTCTAAAGAAGTGAGCCAATATCTGCTTCTCAGTCCTCCCTTACTCAAAGTAGGTTTAGTCAACAAAATATAAAAAAGTGACTCAGGCTATTAAAAAAAAGAAAAGTTAAAAATCAGTGGGTTTAATAGTCTGTATTCTCTTTTACATAAACACAAGCTTCATTGTAATTTTCTACGTCCCCCCACACACTCAAAACCCCCACAAAAATACAAATCAACCAACCCTAACACATTTGAAGATATTGTTGTTGGATTTTGTTCCTACACAGAGAAATTCTAGTCTCCTTCATTAGAAAAGAGCTATTTTACTTAATGAGAACTTCCACTGGTGTCACTGGAGATACCAATGAAGCTTACTTAAAATACCAAAATTTCTTAAATCTGGAAAGGGAAAATAAACTATATAAGATTCTGTGAGGAAGGACATTGAAAGCCTAAATATGGAGGAATGCAGCCCACCTATCAAAAACCTGCATCTAACTAAAGCAGAAACCTGAAGTATGAAATTATAGGAGGCTTCAGTTAAAGGGACAGCCCAAGATGTTGCTTCTCTAAGCACAAAGATGTATCTTCAACCTTCAAGAGCATTATAATTTAGTCCAGAACTAAAAAGATGTTTTTGATCATTCAGTGCCTAAGAGACTACATTTGAATGCACACACCATAGCAGGAAGTATCAAAAATACACCGAATAAGAACATTAAGATAATTACACTATAAGAGTTTTGAAAAACTGATAATGCATCACATACTGTGATACAGCTTTCTGGCTCTTGTGGGAAAATGATTGGTCTTTTAAGAATAGGTAGTTCCTTTTCAGTAATCACATCCTGCAGTTATTCTCCATTCAATATGCAAGCCAGAAATGTTAAAAAAGGTTTTCACACCTTTTGCTTCAGTACCTTTCTGGAATGTGTGCTGTACTATCTATGGCAACCAGCTGTGCTCACATTGGATATCCTCAGTTAAGCAGGATCAGATTTTGGCACTTCTATTGTTAGCTGTAAACATTTGTTTGTTTCATTAGTTCATTCATCAATTATGCCCAGTAGGGACACAAAAAGTCACATAGTGATCCACGAGGATTTAATAAATAAGCTTGTATCAGTGAAAAATTTTCCATCAAGATGTGAGAAAGCCCTGTATTTTAATTTTTTTTATTTCTCAAAATGTTACAGTTAACTTTTGAACAAGAAAAATCTGACTTTTTAGACATTTGAGCCTCCAACCTACTTTCAGATTAGTTGTGAATGTGGACAAATTATTAAATAGCAATCTACAAATTTCACCAAACAGTTCCTCATTTCAAGATAAAGAAGCCTTCCTGCTTCTTGTCTACCATGACTAAGCCTTTCAGCTTACTGACTTGGAATCTGACATAAAAATACTTCTTTGTGTATCTAACAAGACTACAGTGCTAACTGAAACACTAGGAGTTTTGGCTTCACAAAGCTCAACTATACAGACATCTGGAGCTAAAGTTGAAGTTAGCCAAAAAAAACAAGTACAAAAATCCCCTGTTTTATATTATCCTGGAATAAACCTTGAGATCTGGATAGGAATAAGAACAAACAATTCAGACAAATCACTGTAAACTGCTGAAAGCATCAAGCACTAAATTCCATCTCAAAAACTCAGTCTTCAGAGAAGAGTAGAAGTACTAAGATAGAACTCCTTTGGCTTCAGATGATTCCATACTAGGAAATGTGGAGGGAAAAAAAGAGAAAATAAGACTTGCTTTTTTATAGCTGATTGAGATCTTAAATAGTATTGAAACTTTTCACCATAAACCCACAACTTGTTCAACAGGACAGGATGCTCACTGTGCTAAGCACA
This sequence comes from Peucedramus taeniatus, assembly GCA_013400575.1. Lineage (NCBI taxonomy): Eukaryota > Metazoa > Chordata > Aves > Passeriformes > Fringillidae > Peucedramus > Peucedramus taeniatus. The sequence continues at coordinate 13,601 of WBNO01030647.1, forward strand.
GTTGGCAAAGGCCATTTAAATTGTCAAACACCAAGGGTTTGTCAAGCATGTTATGACTTCATTCAACACTTTCTGGCCAAAGACACAAGTTAGAAAATATCTCCAGATTAGAGTTTTTCTTCCTGAGACCAGCAGTACAGAGCTTGGGAAGCACTTGGTCTATATGTTTTAGTATTAAATAATAATAAATATATAAAAAGACAACTTGAAAGTTTTGATTTTAGTATTTGAGGAAACTTCATATTTGTAACTCAAGAGGCAGATATTGTGAAAGCAATGGAGGGTGACACACTGATAACTACTGAGAGCTCAGGCTGTCTTCCAATTAGAGAGTTTTGCTGGGTCTTTATATACCTATAACTCTCACTACCAAGTATAAACCTTGATCTCAGCAATCGCAATGAAAATTCTGAACCACCAAACAAACAAGAATTAGGTGACTAATTTCCATCAACAATCTGAGCCAAAATTATTCTCCTTCTTTTAAAAAACTAAGCAATCAAACAAATAAAAAAATTCATACAAAAACTACCCTCCTCCCAAAAAAAGAATTAAAAAAAAACTGAAAAAGAAAAACGAAAACCAACTTATTCCTGAACAAACCCTATATGACATGAACTGTGGCAACACCATTTGGGGAAATCTGGTTGTCCTGATGACCTTCTTAATTCCTACTAAAAAGCATTGAAGCTAATTAGAATCTAGTAAGGGGGAAAAAAATCCAAACAATTTTTTGTGGGCTATATTTAAAAAACAAGTGGTCAGTAATGAAAAAAAAGTTTAATTCAAATGTTCCAATGTTGCATCTTAAACTGAATCATATTTTCCCCTTAATGTAAAGAAAAAATTACAAAATGCTTCAAAAAATAGCCACGCCTGTGACTCTCTATAAAACAGAGTACGAATCTTTTTTCTTACTTTATTTACACTTGTATAGGTGCAGGAATTGGAAAGCTCAAAAAAAGGCTATTTTGGGGAGAATAATCTGTTTCATAAAATATCATCTGCATGGGATATTTATTCAATCCTTTTATAAGAAGAGATTTGGCATGTGAACATTATGTATGACAGACTTCTTTCACACCATCTGTTATCTGCAGCAAATCAGAAAGCATTTCTTCATTATTTTTTGAGAAGAATTCTCAGTGCAGTTCAGAACACTTCAGAAAAGTATTTGCTATTTTTTAGAGGAGGAATACTGGCAGTGGCCATTCAGTTCCAGGGCTTAAGTGCTTTGTTCTTCAGGGATCCTGCTCAACAGTAGGCTAGTTCACAATGAGTTAGAAATTTTTAAGGGTACAGAAAAGGGAAAAAAAAACCTCTGTTTTTCTTTCTAATGTACTCCCTAACCCAATTATCTTTCATACGATCTTCATTCACAGAGAAAGTAAACTAGGCTCTAGTGAGGCACTGCATTAACTCCAGATGCCCACATTGAACAATTTCTTCAGCTGTTGACTTTGTTAGCATGAACATTCATTGATACCGAAATGTAACTTTATTTCACAGTGTGTGTTCCTTTCCTGGACTGGAGCTCGCTTTTCAATGAATATAAGTTTATGAATAAAACTAGAAACCAGGAAAAATGGAAAAAAAACGCCATCATGCACACACACAAAATCTTAAAAATCAAAACACAAAAGCAAAACCAGACCAGACAAACAAACAAAAAACAAAACAAAACAAAACAAAACAAAACAAAACAAAACAAAACAAAACAAAACAAAACAAAACAAAACAAAACAAAACAAAACAAAACAAAACAAAACAAAACAAAAAAAAAACCAAAACAAAAAAAAAAAAAAACCAAAAAAAACCAAACTAAACTGAAACCAAAACCAAACAAGACAAAATCAAAACCAAGAACTCTGAAACATTATTTTTATATTGTGGGGTTTTTTTAGATTTTTGAGATGTGTCTATTTTCTCAGTATCATGCCTCATAAAATTCAACATGTTTCTTTCAATAACACAAAGTTACAAACACAAGTTTTAGGTGTAGAAATTATTCTGAAACAGATTTACTATTCTACTTCCATCTTTGCCATGACACAAAACTAAAACACATTCAGAAGTGCTTTAGCCTTTGAAAGTAGTCATAGAGTCACAGAATACGCTGAGATGGAAGGGACCCACAGTGATTATCAAGTCTACCTCCTGGCCCTGCACAGTACAACCCCAAGACTGACACCATGTGCCTGAGAGCATTGTCCAAACACTTAGCTCTGGCAAACTTGATGCTGCGACCAAGCTGGGGAGGAGCTAAAACATAAGACTCATATTGTTTTTACATAAGTCATGATGAGATCATAACATTTCCTGGAGCAAAAGCTGCAACTAGGAAGGAAATAAAAAGTTTCAGAAACACTGACCTCACATATGATCCACCCAACCGAATTAATTTGGTAAATAATATTTCACACTGATAAGTTACCTTTGCTAAACTAACTAAAGTCACTGAAAATTTCTTGGAAATTTGGAAATAAGAACAGATTAGTAGAGCAAAAGAGGATCAAGGCAAGCTTCTGATCTTTTTTTTGTGAACATTATTAGCTAGACTATGTTTTTCCTCTACCCATCAGGGTGGATGCTGCTAGTTGATATTCTCTATGTACAAATATATGTACCTGTATTGTTCTTAGAAACCAAATTTATCCAGTAGTTAGCCCCAGATCCTCTGGTCTCCCTACTTATTAGTGCCCGGCTGTAGAAGTCCTTGAATTTGCAGACACACTCTTCTTGTATGTCAGACCCCCTCTTGCTCTGTACATACCTCCCTCACTCCACAGTAAGTCATCCCAGACCTATGGCTTTCTCAGAAGATGACTGTCAGGCTATCTGCCCCAGAAGGTGAAAGAACTACCTGGCCAACCACATATCTGACTGTCAGACTGCTGGTGTCTCCATTGTCTGGCACCCAAACCTACTCTCTCCTATAACTTGCTGCCAGACCTCTTATCCCATGCAGCATCTAATTTGGCTTGAAATTATCTGGTGAAGTGCACACTGCAACACTGAAATTCCCCAGGGAAACATTCACATTCTTTCCAGTTACGGGCATTTAGACCTCAACACACAAACACCACACAGGACTCTACTGAAGAAAACAGAAACAGCATTTAACATGCAGAAATGAAAGATTTTGGGGATCAGGTCTAGTGCTCAGCCAAACCTATTGACCAGAAGTCTGTTTAAACAGAAGCCTTTTCTCCCTGCCTGCTTCACCCTGCCTCCTTGTCTCGCCATTTGCATGTGCTTGTTCCCCCAATTCACTCTTATTCCTCCCTTTCTCCACCTTTGGTCCTTCTGTAAATATCTCATTACAGCTTTGACAGTGCCACTACCCCCTTAAAATGTTCTACAGCATTGATTACACAAGCCCAAAATGGCCCTCCTCCTGCATTCCATCAAGAGTCCCATATTCCTCTAGGCAATTAAATACCCTTCAATCTTTGAGGCACTTGCACTCATTAGGATACAGCATCCCTCCACTTACTGTGTATTTGCATTTTTGGTGATTAGCCTGCAATTATATTACCAATTAATTATTAGTTGTTATTCTCCTAGAAATCAAGATGATTAAACTGTGCTCTTTTTCCTAAGACTGACAGCAACTTGGTTTAGATTTCCTTCTCTTTTCTGCTTTACTTTTAATCCTATTGATTCTTAATGCCAACTGTCCCATTTGAGTTATAGTTAGAAAATATTCAATATTAAATTTCTTTTAAACCTAAGTGATTTTTAATCTGAGTGTTGAAGTCCATAGGTTGTTTTTATACCTCCTGGTCCTCCTAAGAGAGACTTTGAAGGTCTAATGCCAGCTGGATTGATCCCTAGACCTTGACAAAAAGTAATGAAAAACTTAGCAAGAACTCCCCCAAACAAGCCTGACTTCCTTGGTTTTTGAATTCTTTAGAAGCCCTAAAATGAAACTAGTTGCGTAACAATTCAGAAACTTTCAACAGCACTATGTTGAACAGAAGTAGACTTTTCAATTTATAGTTTAAAAGAAACAAGTTGCTCTTTGAAAGAAATGCAAATACTATCAACAAATTCTGTTGTACTTTTACAAAATATATATATGAATGCTAGCTTAAGAATTGAATTAAACACACTGCTATCTCATGAAAAGCAATCTACAGATTCCTTTTGCATGTTTGTGTGTCCTGCAACTTGAAAAGCATCTGGATGCTATAGTCTGGCAACCGATTCTGTCAGATGTAATAGAAAGTCTTATGAAGACTTAAAAAACAGAAATTACAATCACAAGAGGCTGTTTCATGATCCAAAGACGTCTGTAACTAAGATTGTTTTGGGGTATCTAACTTCCTTGTCCCCCTCCAAAAAGTCAACATTTATTCAAGAGGTATTTTCCATTAAAAACAGTATTTTATCCCTACAGGGATCCTGCCTCATAAATACTATCAGTTTTTGTCTATTTATTGTCTTAGAAAGACATAATCCTTTTCATAGGAGATTTCATACCCTGCAGCAATATGTCTGTTTTCATCACCCAGCTCTCTATTTTAATGCACACACTTACTTCTCTGGTCTTGATGAGCTTGCAAATTAAACCACAGGCTGTCCTTTCATTATCTATATATGAAGCCAAAGTTATAATACAACTAGGATCCATTTTGACAAAATATATTTGACTCCTTTATATTGTGAGAATGAGGAAACTTTTTTATTCTTTCTGTATCCAGGCTTTTATACTCATGTAGTCCCTCAGCTGCGCCTGCTTCTGTTCCTAAGATGATCACTTCTCATTAGCAATTTTCATTTCTAACTCATTTCCTCAGTGATTCTTTAACCCTTAGGCTATTTAAAAACAGACAAAATCCAAAACATATACTCACACTCAAATGCTGTAACATGAGAATTCAAGCTCTCTTCCTCATCTGCCTAAAGCTAAAGGAGGGGCAGATCAGGGACATGAAACCTTCAGTGCAGTTCTGGGACCATTCTTAGCTCTTCTTTCTCCTTCAGAAGCAGGAAAGAATATATGTATTTTTTACTTTAATATAGAGGAAGACTAGCTGCACATTAGAAACATATTTTGAATCTCATTTGATAGTATATTTTTATATTGATGTTTATACATGTTCCAGGATAATCCATCATTCAGATATCACCATGACTAAGAGTATCCCAAGATGTGTTTGCATGAAGGAGAAATTGAAAATTCCTAGGGTGTCTTTTGTCTGTTTAGAACATGAAGAGAAATCATATGTTTGCATCAGATAATTTTTCTGAACTTACAAATATAGTGCATGAACAGGTATTTTTTAGCATTCAAGCTGAAAAGTTTTCCTTTCATTCCTAGGAAACAAGACTTTCCAGTAGACCTAACTAAACCTTTTTCTTTATCAGTTGTGACTGGCATAGTTATATCTAGTGTGGGATCTAATCCTCGTTGTCTCCCTGTGGTCATTCCAATCAGCCATCATGTCACCAGCTACAGCATGTCTAGACAATATAGCCCTTCATTAAGCCACATCATCTCCCTGGAATAACCATTGTTTTCAAGAGAAAAATACAAGTTTCAGTATAAGTTTTTAATATCAAGACTGTAATGCTTTCATGTTTTCCAGAAACTGTGCAAGCTAGTTACATTTCCTGGAAAACAAGACCATTCTGTCCTCCTTTTTCATCATCCTGCTGTCATTCATGGTTCCTGGAGCCTAACTCTCTATCAAGAGAAGCCTCTATTTCAAAAACTGAAGCAATTTAGTCAAAAATTATGTAACTATCCTGTCCATTTTAATATTTGATTTTCATAAAGTTTGTAACTCAAAATCGTGGGTGGATCTCAAGCCATTTTTTACTCACCACTAAAAAGCTTAAGATCAAAGTGCAGGTCTTGTAGGAAGGACTGAATTGTCAAATCTGCCAGAATATTTAACCCGGTGATAAAATCTTAGCACTCAATAGGCACATTTATTAGATAAGAAAACAGAATTCATATGGTTTGACTGCTCTTCCCCTACAATGGGGAAGCTGTATAAGATAAAGCTTGAGGTCTTAATTCCTGTTACTTTCAATAAGTGTCACCAGTCAAATTACTAACCATGAATGACAAGCCACAGGCTAATAGATACCATAATGAAAATGTTCAAAATCAAGACAGCATTCTCCATAAGAAAATTTGCACAAAACTTGGAATAACAGAAAAAGATGGAAAAGTATCATTTTGGGGAAGAAAAGTCAAAAAACCTATTTGTTAAATCTACCTCATATAAGCTATATCTCTAATATATTCGTATTCATATTCCTTATGATGAATTTAGCGCTTTTCACACCTGAAAAATAAATTAACTCATATTCAAATAAATTTTATTTGTAAAATTATGGTCACATTATCTTAGATGTATTTTATTGGAATTTCAGAGACTGTAAACAACTTTGAATAAAAATAATCCAACCTCTTAAATGAAGTATCAAAATTTCCTAATAAAAGATAACCAAGATATATATCATTATGACTTCTGGAAACATTCCAATCAAATAAAATAAGATATAAAAGGGGTTTTTTTTACTACTAATAGGACATTTTTCCCTACTTCCTGAATACCTGAAAATTGCTTCCAACTATACACATAACACAGAAGCCTACTTCCTTCTAACTTTCACTGAAATGATTTCTTAAAAAAAAAATTGTTATAGAACCAACATAGAGCATCTTAAGACTATTTTGTGAAATATATAGTCCCATAGCTATGTTGTATAATGGACTTCTTGAAAGTGAGGTCTACACGCTACCTAGCCCATAAAAAACAAATACAGTTCTTACTTACTAGTTAGTTTGATACCTATTCCCCAAAGACCAGTTATTATCTGCACACTAATGGGTATCAGGTATTTTAGATATCACTTTTGTGACTGGCTGCAAAATGATCTGCAGCTTCTAGGGCAGAGTTTGTGGCCTACAAGAGTATTTTAAAACTGAGAGTGAACCTTGTCATATTTCCAGGAAAAGTTAAGTCAACTAGAAAGAAAAAAATTACGGACATAGTAAGCAACTTGCTAGCTTGAAGTCCTTAATAATCTAGAACTTAAAAGAAAACATAAACGTTACACAACTGTCATGGTTTAACCCCAGCTGTCAACTAAGACCCACAGAGCCTCTCACTCACTACTCCGCAGTGGAATGGGGAGAGCATAGGAAGAGAAAAAGTGAGATTTGTAGATTGAGACAAAAGTTAAATAGGAAAAGCAAAATCTGCAAGCACAAGTCACCAAAAACAATGAATTCATTTACTATTTCCCAAGGGCAGAGAGGTGTTCAGCCATATCCAGGAAAGCAGGGCACACATCACACATCACAGTAACTTGGGAAGGAAAACATCACAAACTCTGCCTGTGTCCCCACCACTTTATTTTTCCCCCAGCTTTATATGCTGAACACAATGACGTATGGAATGGAATATCCTTTTGGTTAGTCAGGGTTAGCTGTCCTGTGTCCCCTCCTGAATTGCCATGTATTCCCAGCCTCCTCACTCGTGGGGCAGTGTGAGGAGCAGAAAAGGCCTTAACTCAGTGGGAGCACTGCCCAACAGTAGCAAAAACATCCTTGTGCTAATTACAGTATTTAGCACAAAACCAAAACGTGGTTCCATAGTAGCTACTACAAAGAAAATAATCCCTGTCAAAACCTGCACAACTCTACAAGAAAATGCTGATGAATCCCAGGAGTTTTGTTCTGTCTACATAAAGAATCAATATTCTGAACACTAGACTCATCCTTCATCTCCTCCTGGCACTCACTTCCCATTTGTAAGTCTTTGGATTTCAAGTGCCTGTCTATTGATAATTCTTCCTCACAATATTTTTAAGTGAACAATGGGGAAGCATGGCTGGTTCTTGCAGCACAATTGGAGAAATGATCTTGTTCATCTAGAGGGGATCTGATTCAGCTCACAGGCATAGCTTAGCATAAGAACTGGAAGAAGTGTTTCTACAACAGCATTCTACTCTCATATAAAGCTGGTAGGAGGAATGTTGTGCAGCTGGAATATAAATCAGTGTGTGGAGATGATCAGAATAGTTCTGTACAGCGGAATAGATGGACATTTTTTGATTAGAGATATTGAGACAAATCCCATTTCCAAACACAGGAGTAAAATTTCAGAACATAGTATAGTTGGTCTTAATTTCCTCTTATAGGAAAAAAGAAGCATGAATAATAAATGCAGTTATTTAAATACTTGCTTTGAGGTCTTATTTTCTGATTTTTAATCACTTAACAGAAGCAGTCCCCTTCTAAGCTCAGAAAAGCCTGAGCAAGATTCAGTTACTGCAAAATGAGCATCATAGAGTCATGGAATGTTAAGGGGTTGACACAGACCTTAGAGACCATCTAGTCCCAGCCCTCCCTGTCTGGGCTGTTGAGGGCACACTGCTGGTTCATGATCAAGCAGCACCCCCAACTCTTTCTCTGTGGAGTGGCTCTCATTTCTCTGCTCAACCTGTAGGTGTGCCTGGGAATGTCCCAGGTGTAGGACCTTGAGTTTCACTTTGTTGAACTTCACAAGGCTTCATGACCCTGTCCAGGTCCCTCTGGATGGTGTTCCTTCCCTTCAGAATTTGGTGTTGTCACTGAACTTGCTGAGGATGCCCTTGATCCCACTGTCTGTGTCACTGACAAGAGGCTAAACAGTATCAGCCCCACTACTGCCTCCAGGGACATAATTTTTTACTGGACAGAGCATTTGAATATTCTAGTCCTTCCCATTAAAAGTTTCATTTTAAAGACTTTCTACTTGCTTTTCTTTTATCACCTCTTAAGCTATCCTCTTAGGATCAGAGCTAAAATTCCTGAAGCTGATCTCTAAATATAGGAAACCAAGTCTTTTCTTCAGCTGCTAAAGAACAAGACATTTTCCTAATGCAAAGAATCCAAAGCTCCATAGGCAGAGAAGTTCAGTCTGGTTATTCTGCTACCTAATCTAAATAGATTGAAGGGCCTCATATTTAAAGGGAAATATTCAAACACAGATGGCTAAGCAGCATCAGGTCTAAAATTCCAGTTCTTTTATCTCTCTAAGCATCAACCAACATCAAGCAGAAATCTGGGCCAAAATGAATCACAAAAAAATGGCCCTTCATATTCATTAGGCCTGAAATTACCTTTTAAATCCAAACTTCTAGGGCAAGCTGAACATTTACTGAAGTGCCAGAAAATAAGCTACACATTTCATACTGTTATACAAGCTGCAGTAAAGTGAAAGGTTCCAAGAAAGAATAGCCATTACCTTTTATGAGTCTTGAACTGAAGAAAAAATCTCTGAAATATCAATATCAATGATATCATCTTGACTGCACTACTGGCATATAAACAGTGCACCTGAAAAAGTAAATCAACTCTGCTTAGAAGCTATTTTCATATAGTAGTTTTCAGAGAATTCTCCAGTCACGTGAAAGAGGCCATTCAGTTCCTTAAGGGGAACTGAGGGAAAGAATAAAGTCTCTATTTGAGGGAGGGTTACAAGAAGAAATTAGATTTTTAAAACGAGTTTATTTTCAATAAAATGAGTGAAATAAATGGCTTCTCTTAATTGGAATGTGTACATGTTAAAAAAAAAATTAGCTGTAAGTCTATACAGAACAAAGTGCAACCTTGTACTCAAACCTGTCTTCCAAACAAATTTGCTGTTTGAAGGAGGCCTAGTACTTGCCCAGGGAGTGGATCCTGAACCTTGCAGAGACTACTGGAACTCATCTACCTCTTGAGTTACTGCTCCTTGTTGCCCATTGTTGCAACCACATAAGAATGAAAAATACTGCTCAGGGACAATGAGATCAAGGTTGATGATATGTCTCTGAGGACTGTGGTGAAGAGGACATGGATCTGTGGGAGATTCCCAATCAAATCAAGGAGAAAGCCTAGCCTACAGGAGGAACAGATATTTGCTGTCAGTGAATCCATTGCTCTCAAGCTGCCAAAGCGCTTTGGTTCCTACAAAACCATAATGATCTTCAAAGAACAGACTGCTGTCAAGGAACCTGTGATACCTGACAAAAATGGGGCAACAAATCAGAAAAGCAAGATGGGATAGTTTTTATGAATGAAGATGTTAGACAGATGGATACATGATTTTCAGGAAAAAGGGAAGAAAAATTATTTCATTCTACATAAAGGAACAAAAAGAATACATGGAGCTCTCCTTTAGAATGATAACCTGAAACAGGATCTGTAAAATGTCAAAGACATCTATTAAGGAATGACTGTGGCAGCTATCAAAAAGTAGAAAACATAACACTGAGCATTATTCAAGATATACTAAGCATCATCCAGACAGCTGGAAGATGCTCCAGTCACAAATCTTCATTCTGATAGAGGAATTTTACCACTTCAATATCCATTGAAACACACCTAATCCAGAAAGTTTTAAAAGTGTGTTATTTTTTCCCCAAAAGTTAGGGGATAGACCAGCCAGGAAGGTGCTCTACAACACAGCGAGAACTGGTTAGGAATATGATAGTCACTGACAATCTATGCTGCTGTGACCTGTAGACGGAATAATTAAAGATCTTGATGTAAGACAGGGAAGCAAGCAGCAGGAGAACAGACAGGGAAGCAAGCAGCAGGAGGATGTTAAGACTTCAGAACTGTTTTCAATCTGTTCAGTGAACTGCTGGCAGGATGTCATAAGTTGCATAGAAGATCGATGAACTCACAAAGTCTGATTGATCTTCAGGGGTAGTTTCCTTAAAGCACAAAGGTTATCAAAAAAGTGAGTCAAGTTTTGAATAAAATTATTTAAGTGCAAGAAAATGAGCTGTCATAGCAGAAAATCTCCAGACAGGTTAAAGAGTCCCAACTAAGCTCAAATGCAAGGAGAGAGGCTCAAAGAAGTGCAGGTATCCATATATTTATTACAAAGATAAACTCAAGGAGCATTTGAAAGGCCAATGCTTCACTGGAGTGAAAATTGGAAGGGTAAGTGAGGGCCAGTGGGAAGGTACTGGTGTACACTGAAGCAAAAGGAAAGCCAAGAAAGGCTTTGGCTGAGTAGTCAGTGTGCTGGGTATTCTAGTAATGAAGCAAAGACTGCTGTATTTGGCCTCTCTTCTCCCTGCAGGTTTTCAGTGCCAAGTTGGTGTCCTAAGTCCATATGCTTGGCAGCAGAGATTGGAGAAGAAGGATGCGATTATAAAAAAGTTTAGTCAGGGGCTGCTTGAATAAGATAAACATGTACATACAGGTCCAGAGTTTCTAACCAAATATTCAGCATTACAGAGTAACCTGGCTAAAGTCATCACAAAGATGTTTCACCACCTTGGAAAGACAGCAGTGAACAGAATAAGTTCTCAGAATTAGAAAAATCAACTCAGAAAATATCAATTTTATATACCATAGAGGGCATAGAGAAGGATGTGGGAAACAAGTCAGTCACTCCTCCATTCCCATGATCACAGGTGCCCCCAAAATAATTTCTAGGCATGTGAAAGGCATGGAATAGGCCTGAACAGATTTACCAAGCACAAAGCCTTTGTGTGACACAAACTGAATTCAGCAATACAACCACAAAGTAATTAAAATAGATAATTAATAGCTCAAAGTAGAATAAAAATAAACACTTAGAAAACTGTGCTAATTTTCAAATTATCCTTGACAAAAAAATTCCTCAGTTTTCTTATTTTCAATTTAGATACCATCTTCTTGCTTAAATCCCCCAATATTGTTTTAGTTTGCCATAATCTACATCAGTTTTTACAGTAGAGTCAGGACAAGTGTCTCACAATAACCAAAATACTAGTGTTCACATACAGGCCATTCATACACTGGAGCTTGTCTCAAACACCTTTTCTCCCTCAGAAATAAATACTATGTTAAAATACCTAGGGCTAGAAAACCTACTTAGCATTAGGACGTAATTTCTATTTGCTCAGTATTTTCAGACATATGATCTACAGCTTTGCTCATTTTCAAGGACTAGTCAATTTGTTAACAACACTTTTTCAAACCTGGCTCAGTTCCTACCCATAGTGTAAGTATTGAATTACAGGTATTACTAATGCAATCAGGCTGAGTGTGTGTCAGTTTGCATAACATTCTAGAGGAAAAGTTACCCAAGTGTTCTCACCCAAATGATTTTTAACTCTTGAAATTTTCAGGCTTTTCTTCCTGCTTCAGCTGCTGTCACTTCCACTTCCATTATCCAGTCTCCTTGCTTTAAGTTTGATTTTATCACCAGTCTTAACCCAAAATAGTTATTCTCAACCCAAAACAATGAACTTCATTCTAGACAAACATTTCTCCTCCTTACTTTGCTTGGACCATATGGCTAGGGACACTTAAGAGCAAGTAAAGTTACAGAGTAAAGAGACCTTGCAAAGGAGGTTTTATTACTATCTTTCATCATTTTATTTTTGCACGCTTATAACACAGGTTTTCATTCCCTAAAATTCACACAGTGTGAAAAGGCAAAGAAGATCCAAAAGATTCTTTCCTGGATTTCCCAGAAATTTCCACAGCATGAATTCTTCTACTAAAGGTCCCTCATTTCTCCATAACAGAGCACACTTATAGGCAGGTGTTGCAGGCAGGATGCTCCTGAATGTTGCTTTGGTTAATTTACTAGCAATTCACATGAGCCTTCGGCCAGAGGCTGGGCACAGGAGCAGATACTCCAGGGCATAGTTTTCAGTTTTACTGTCAGTTTAATTATAATTACTTTAATTTTCTTCTATTACATCAATGACAAAATAGAAAGAGAGAGGAATGACACTGGGAGTCAACCCAGACAAGCATGGTTCAGGTGTAAAATGGTCTAAAGGCAATCCATACATTTTGAGTGCTTTCCCAGGCAATGGGATGACAAGAAGGAAAGCACTCTGAAGAGAATCAGCTTTGTTAATAGTTTTCAATGTAACAGCAGAATATGATTTTATTATTTTCCAGCTCAGAAAGTAGTGTTTATGCCTGAAAAGAGGTATTGCCAGAGATGCAAATAGCTCTCTGAAGTTCATCTGAAAAACATTAAAACTGCTTGAAATTCTTATTTATAAACACAGCTGTGATGCAATTACAATGGTTATGCAAAATACAGTAAAAAATTAGAGTTATAGCAAAAAACATCTACTGGAGTAAATACTCCATCTGTGCAGGATTTCCAAACTGTCATTCATATGAAAAAGACTTTTCCAAACCTCCACCATTGATCAGAAGTGAGATCGAATTTCTGAGAAAGCAGAGGTTTTGAGAGGTATCACGGTAACTGAATTTTTCCTTCACAGAAAAATATGCATGGACCACCTCTGTGGTATTGATTTAACATTTTTCATTTATGACTAAGTCTTTTATTTATGTTCCCTTCTTCCATTTTTGTCAATTTGCATTTGAGTACAGAGAGGTTTTAATTTTATTTCTCTAATTGAATAGTATTGATCGGTACACCTGTGACAGTGACTTAGCCCTCTTTGTAGAAACTTTTCACTGCAACAATTTAAGTGTGTTGTCTTCCTCTATACCACTTAAATGAACATCTAATAAAATTTTGTCTAAATCTTCGGTCAGTTGAGATATCTTCCTTTTTCTCTTTTTGTTTTGTTTTGTTTTGTTTTATTTTGTAGAATCATAGAATTTCCCGAGTAGGAAGGGATCACATTGAAGGAATGCTAAGTAAGTTTGCCAATGGCATTAAATTGGAAGGAGCTGTTGACTCCCTTGAAGTCAGGAAGGGTCTGCAGAGAAACCTCAACAAAGCAATCTGAAGTCTGTTCTCCTCAGGTTCAGGGTTAAAGTTTTGTTGGCTCTTTTCTTCCTGTCAACAGAGCATCTTGGTGCTCTCCTGGGGCTCCCCTGGTTCTAGAAATTCACCTTGCTCTGTGGAATGTGTCTGCACCAGAACTGTTCACTTTGGTGAGTGATGGTTATAAGATTACCTTAATTTTTGTGCTCTTATACATACAACAGTACCCTATTGCAACACTGATTAAGTGTTTCAACTTTAATCTTATCATGACCACAGCAGAACTGTTATGAGACGGAAGAAAAAGGAAGAAACAAAGGCATATGAAAAACTTTCACAACCTGACAGAATATATGGGACAATTCAACCAACTTTATTTTGACCCAAAGTCTTCTACAGAAATAAAAAGACATGCCAGAACTCTCATGATCTTTGTGAATATAAATTATTTACAATATCAGTCAACTTGTCTCGTTCCTGAGTCAGACTAGAACAAGAGGAGGCAATAAAGCAAGAAGAGAAAACCTTGAAATGAGGTCTGAAAGGGAAGAAGTTTAAATAGGGAACAAAGAAGGGGACTCTAGAATAGAAATTTCATTTTAGTGCACAAGAACCAGCTCATTCTTGAAAGAAGAAAGTATTTCAGTTGATCAATCTGATCCCCTGCAAGATAGGTCAGGTAACCTAATCAAGTCATAATCAATCTCTGCTCCCACAGACAAAAAGCAGGTGACTAAGGCTACCTTGCTCTGAAACCAGTCTCAGTGACACAGTTCAAAGGGCAGCAAGAATAGTCTGTTCTGTGTGTGCCTTCGTCTTCCTGGTGTGAGACCTTCAGAGCTTTTATACATTAGACTTCAAGCATTCACTGTTTCAGCCAAATTCAATGGGAATCAGTGTCCTGAACCTGTGTAATCACCACAATACAAAGCAGCATGAATCAAGTTGCCTACAATTATGGAGTATTTGTAACCTAAATTTCCTCTCGTATCCTAACCCATGCCATAGGCATAGGAAGACTTTCTCTTTGGAATGATACTACAAATAAGTTAGTTTGAAATGAGTCACTGTGATCACAGGAAATTCTAACAAAAGAAAATTTAACTCAATTTTCAAACAGTACAAGTGGTGTTCAGAAAGTGGTTTAGGGTCATACTTGAAAACAGACCAGTTTGAGAAAAGACTCTGTTCTGTGAAAAAAAAACACAGACACACAGCAAAAATAAGATCCCATGATCACTCCATTGAATTCTATTATAATGAACAGACAAAGAAGCATGTTAATTTTATTGTCTGCACTGGTATTGCAAAGTCTTGTGAATCATGAATTTTTGTAAGTGAAATAACTTCCAAGTGTTCCTTGCATTATTTTTAGACAATGTGTCACTTTATAAATGTCACTAACACAAGTAGAAATTATTTCATCTATTTTTAAAGAATGTTTTAGTGTTCTTTTTCCACCCTGGTATAACATAATATATCCCAATATATTTTCACAGTGCACTGTGCTATTATTCTCACTCAGAAGAGATGGTACATACAAAGCAAATGTTTAATCTCTCCTGGGTGAGAGGTTACTTTCATGGGAAATTCATTTCATAACGATTTCATATCTGTGATACTTAAGAATGATCTTCCAGGATCATACAATGAAACAGAAATCTTCTTGGGAAATGATACTACATATCCCGTTAAGATTTAGGTCAGCTATGTTTTGAAGAACTTCCATCAGGATGTAAAGGTGTCCTCAGTGAATTGAAAAGGGCACAATAATAAAACTATCTGAACTGGGGAATGTGTGCAATAGGAAATAATTTCAGTAGGACACAATGGAACGTAAATTGAAGGTTAGAAATGGAAGAATTACGATAACTTTCAAGAAAATAATAAAGTACCAGATACATATCACAAATTATCATGTTATGAGAGAAAAGCTAGAGAAAGGAGAAAAAGGAAAGAGATATTTGAAATGCAAGAGAAACATTTCTACAAATGACCTTGTATCCTCCGAAAAATTTTCAGACTGATCTACTTTTTCTGCTGCTTCATATCAATGAGAAGGCAGTGAGGCCCTACAAAGAATATACAGTACTATTTTGGAATGCAAGATCAAAAGACTACTGATAGCTCACAAGGATTCCAGTTTGGAAATCTCAGATTTATTGGTTTTCAATTCCTGTTATTATAAAGGGACTGATAATGAACTTCATACAGAAGAAATAACTTGGAGAACCATGAAAACAACAGTTTATGAGAATTTTTGTGCACTTTATGCAGGAAGAGAAGTGTATTTAAGGGACTTCAGCAAGATGTATTCTTTTTATCCTTGTTATTCTATTATTTTCCCACTTTAAATGGTGCTTCTCCAAGACATAAGCAAATTAAACCAAACAGAAAAACCAATAAAATATTCTGTTCTTGATCTGAGTATTTTAGATTAAGTTTAGAATGACAGCAGTAAACAGAAAACACTTTTACCCAAAACACTTATAAGTCAGAGATCAAATTATTTGTTCCAGATGAAAGCATTCTTCATATGAAGCAGAAATGTTGAAAAAAAATCAAACCCCAAAAAAGATAAAGTAATCTGCATTTCAACATTAGATAATTGCAATTTTTACCTTCTGCAAGACTCATGTTTACATAGAGCTGATATTTTGTTGTTGAAGACCATTGAGTAGGCAAGTAAACACAGTGCTGTATTTCCTCTTCTGTATTGTCAGGTCTTCAGACTCAGATTTTATGATTCAAACTATCTTGGGGACAAGCATGACTGAGACACATTCCATCATCAAACATGTTATTTAGCAAAATAGGGCTCCTAAGTCACAGAGCAGATGATGTATCTATATCTGGAGTAGTGTATCCCAATGTACTATCATAAAATGTAATGTTTTCTCTTACTACCATAGCCAGAGTGATAAAAGGTCAATGCCAATAAAAAAAAAAGCTCATTATTTTTAAAAGAGGACTTTTTTTCCCATAAAATACATACCTAATTTTAAGTACATTTTATCCTTGGATCACATCATCATGTTAGTATTTCCATACAGTAAGCTCCATAAATATTTGTGTCTTTTACACTAGTAGAAATAAATGCATGAACAGTATCAGAGTCTACCCGTGAAACTGCTTTTTGCTGGCATTTCAAGTTTATGTTGAATTATGAGTGTGTGAAAATAATATAAAAATTTGAATATAATAGAGTAATTTAGGTCAGAAAAGATCCTTGGAATGGAGTTCAACCATAAACTTAGTGCCGCCACTACTAAAACAAATCCCCAAGTGTCACATCTACACATCTTTTAAATACCTTGAGGGATGGTGACCCAATCCTTTTCCTGGGCAGCCTGTTCCAGTGCTTAATAACCCTTTCCACAAGGAAACATTTCTTATATCTTATCTGAACATCCCCTTGTGCAGCCTGAAGCTATTTCCTTTTGTCCATCACTTGTTACCAGAGACAAGAGGCCAATCCCCACCTCACTACAATCTCCTTTCAGGTAGTTGTTGATAGCAATAAGGTCTCCCCTGAGATTCTTTTCCTTCAGGCTAAACACCCCTTACTTCCTCAACTGCTTTTCATCAGACTTGTCCTCCAGACCCTTCACCAGCCCCACTGCCCTTCTCTGGAAATGCTCAAGCACCTCAATGTCTTTCTTATTGTGAGGGGTTCAGAACTGGATGCAGGATTCAAGGTATGGCCTTGCCTGTGCCAAGTATAGGGGAACAATCCCTGTCCTGGTCCTTCTGATCACACTATTGCTGATACAGGCCAGGATGCCATTGTCCTTCTTGACTAACTGGGAGCACAGCTGGCTCATGTTCAGCTGTTGAAGCCCCTGGTCCTTTTCCACCAAGCAGCTTTTCAGCCACTCTTCCCCCGGCCTGTATCACTTTCTGGGGTTGTTGTTACCCAAAGGAAGGATGGGGCACTTGGTGTTGTTCAATTTCGTTCAACTGGCCTCAGCCCATCAATCCACCCTGTCCAGACCCATCTGCAGAGCCTTTCTATGCTCCAGCAGATCAACATTCCTGTCCAATTTGATGTTGTCTCTATGCCCTCATCCAGATACTTGATAAAGATATGAAATAGAACTGTACCACAATAGTGAGAATTCTAGGGAGACCCACTTGTATTTGGCTGCCAACTGGATTTCACTCCTTTCACCATCACTCCCAGGGCTCAGCCATCCAATTTTTATCTAGTAGAAAGTACACCTGTCCAAGCCATGAGCAGTCATCTTCTCCAGGAGAATGAAATGGACAGTGGTGTTTGGGTTACCAACATCCACAGCTTTGCCATCATAGAGTCATCGAGCATGAGAAAGACCTCTAAGATTGAGTACAACTCTCAACCTAACACTTTCAGGTCCACCACTAAATTATTTACCAAAGCACCACATCTACAAGATTTCTGAACCCTTCCAGGGGCGGTGATTCCATCATTTCCCTGTGCAGCCTGTTCCAATTGCTGATCACCCTTGTCATCCACACTAAGCTGCTCAAATAAATTAATTTATCAGGCTGATCAGTTCCACAGTTTTACACTAGCACAACATCAGTTTTTAGACATGGGTTTTTTGGTGTACTCCATACAGTCAGTAGAACTGTTCCAACTTACACAGTCCAAAACCACCCTGTCCATGGCTGCTATATGACTGAAGAAACATATTCAGTTTGATAAAATTCTCATATCTTTAGCTAAACAAATTTTGCAAGTCTGATGATTTGGGGTTTAAAAATTACTTTCTAGGAATATATTTAATGGATTACTATTTTCAGAGTAAACTTTTTAAAATAAAGGTTATTTCATAAAAATACTCCTAATCTATAGCTAATTCTCTTAGAAGAATCTTAACACAGTACCATTAAAAATTTAATATGCAGAAGTAGAGTTGTACATATAGAGAATTTGCCCCAAAATAGATTTTGTATTGTATCTGGTGCATTTTGAAGAAATCTTCTACTTCTCTTTTTCTGTAATGACCCCATGACAGGTATGCCAGAGGAAATGTTACTTACACATAAAACCCGTGCAAATTAAATACATGCTTGTACAAGAAGTACTTTTTACTCCTTTTTGTGTAGAAACTACTCATATATATATAGATAAAACTAATTTTTAGGTCTAATTTGTAAAGTTCTAAGAGGCCAAGGCAATGTTAATTAGGAAACTGAAAAAAGAAAGATTATCCCTTGTGATTAAATTCCTTGTTTAAACAGTTACTGCAAACACCAAGAATAATTTCCCTTTTCAGTGTTTCAGATCAGCAGGGTTCATTGCATGCTGAGTTTGAGGACTCTTAGTAAGTAAGCAAAATGCATGAATTAGAACTGTTAGATTTGCTTTCAAGCTGCATAATGTAGAAATGCATTAAATAAATTCTTTGAAACTACTTCCAGTCTCAAAAGTGTAACATTTTCTAAAAACTGTAAGATGTATTCCTACATGAAAAAGAATTCACCTTCTGGTTAAAAAGAGTTCCAAAAAATAAACAACTTTCCTACAGGTGGCTGATCTGAAAATTGTCTTTCTCTGTCTTCCATAGCCTAGATGGAGAGGATAATTACAGCTGTTGGGATTGGAATGCTGACTTTGTCGTGTTTGCCACTGTTTTCTGCTTCAGTCAACTTTTTCCTGCCACTGTTTTTGGCAGCGGTGGACACAAGGAATTCAGCTTCTTCCCCTTGGAAACTAGAGAATAACAGGGAAAGATCTGGAGTTCTCCTTTCAAAAGCCCACAACGAGTAAAATTTGTTTATACAGTATGCATGCCTCATGCTAAAGGAGAGCAGCCAGCCAAGAAGGAAGTCTATTTACGGTCAGAAAGAGGTAAACTACTGTTTCTGGGAGAGAGACAAGAGTACAGCAAGCATATAATTCTTCTTTCTCAACACCAAATTAACCTACAATAAAACTTCACAGCACTGATTTTGACCTATGAGCCCTCACCTTTACTATTGGGAGCTATTTTTCTTTCTTTCTATATGTGTATGGAAAAGTTAGTCCAGGCAATGCTCAATCCAGTCTTATCTCTGGAGAGATGAAAAACATCATTGTTCCCTGGTTCCCTAGAAAAAATAAAGGTGTGGAGTTGTTCTCAGATCACTCTCTTTCATATTCATTTTAAGTAGTCACTGTTGGCTATTACAGACTCGAGTTGTGCAAAATAATTATGACCTTCTTTTTGTCTCTACCCCAACAGCAGTGTTTCCCAGATGATCCGTCATTGTACAGATGACTACAGGTTTGGTGGGATTCAGGCCAGACTCAGTGATATTCTCTCACAAAGAGTCCCACACTTCATCTTATCATCTGAAACATTTAGTAGCACTTCTGCTAAGGGAATACCAAACCAACCAAAAACCAAAATTTTGTCTAGTACTTGTCTTCTTGCACATAATAACATCAATTCTACTACTGCAGTTCATGCATTTTTTTTTAAGTTAAACTTCAACACACTCTGCTTTTACATCTCACTTCAATATCCTCATTAGTACCAGCAGCAGTACTAAGCTTTATACTGGTTAATTATTACATTCAGTATCAACCTAAGATGCTAGAATGTCTACTCAAGGTGCTTTATTGCCTATATAGAGTTTAAATTGCATCCTAAAAACCAGAATTCATAGCCCAGATGCAGAAAGGCATACAAAGAGCTAAATGGCCAAATACCTAAATATTGTGACACTAATGATTTTGTGTGCGTTCTCAACAATTTAGACAACCCTGAAAGGTGTGTCTCAGTTACAGCTGAGTTACATAGCACTTTATGCACTTTGATGTACCAAGACATCACTTAATCCATAAAAAAATGCTGCCTTCTATGGCAGGAGACTCCACCAAACATGAAACATCATGGATGTTTCCTGTATGGTCTATTCCCTCAGGAGCAGAAAAAATAGGTACTTTCAAAATTCTTTTATAGCACTTCAGTGAAGAAAAGAAAGCCAGAATACAATGGCTCTCATCTTTCTAAATGCTGTGGTTTTGGGAACATCCTACATTGCATCTCTATAAAGCCATGCATTTTCACTTACTGCAAGTTTTACTGCTTACAAGCACCAAAATAATGGATGTCATGACTAATTTTTTTCCCTCATAACATATTCTAGTTCACAGTCACCTTCAGAATAATTTGTGCTGTCGTTTAGACTCAAAGGTCATTACATAGCTACATTTTGCATGTGGTGGTTTAGTTCTTTACCGAAAAATCTAATGAAGTTGTCTTAAATTTCAATTTAAAGTGATCTCTACACTGGTTTTAGAATCTGCCCTTCAGAATAATATGTTGCTATTTTTAATCACTATATTAGCCTTTGCTTATAGTCCTTCAGTCAGTTTTCACTTCATTGATTCTGAATGGAAAGCAAAATTAAGATATATTTGAATAGAAGCTCTACCTTAAAATAAAAATCAACAAACCAAACACCAGAACCCTCAAACTAGTTTTATCCACTTTACAGTGGAAGTGGATACATAATTATGAGTTTGAAAGAGCAGAAGATCATTTCAATAGTGAGTATGCTAGGGCATTAACCTTGGACAGCTGCCAGACAACTACCCAGCTGCGCTGTCACTACTCTTCTTCAGCAGGATAGGAGGACACAATAACAAGACAA
This sequence comes from Peucedramus taeniatus, assembly GCA_013400575.1. NCBI lineage: Eukaryota > Metazoa > Chordata > Aves > Passeriformes > Fringillidae > Peucedramus > Peucedramus taeniatus. The sequence goes on from WBNO01030647.1 coordinate 34,924, forward strand.
GGAAAAACTCACGAACTGAGATAAAGACAAGGAAACTCCTTACCAAATACTATGACGGGCAAAACAGACTTGACTTGGGGAAAATTTGGGTTCCTGTCAGTTAAATTAAGGTTGGTTTAAGAAACAAAGGCAAAATCGAAAACACCTTCCCTTACCATATTCCCTTTTTTCAAGGCTCAGCTTAACTGCTTCATTCCTGTTTCTTCTAACTCTTCCCCCCAGTCTATATTTAGCTTAATGCACATTTAAGTGTATAATAATGGACAGCACAAAATAAATTTCTACAAGAATTGAAGACCAACTTGAATCCTGAATCAGTCCAGTATTTTACTTCCAGGAAAATTTAATCATCGCAAAAGTCCAGTTAAAATAAGATTCTGAAAGTAGCAGATAGGGGGCAAAAAGGACAATAGTCAATTATTCTCATTTCTGCTTTGACATTAAATTAACACAGTATTAATATCAGAGCCTCTTGAGTCCTCATTAATGTAAGCTAGCTTAAGTTAAACTCTCCACTTTTTTTCTTCAACACTGGAATGCCATTTGTATTTCTTATATTTTCACAGCTCTTACTACTGTTAGTTTCTAAATTTAAACAGAATGTAGTACAGACCTTTGAAGACTTACTGTTTAATGTTTAACAGTCTTCTACAAGTGACATAAGAAACAGAAATATAGAACTCTGAAAATGGAGCAAATTCTTTCAGATGGGCTGATATTACCATAAGCAGCCAAGCAAATATTTTGAGCGTTCTAGTAGTGCATTACTTCATTCTGACATGACATATACCAAAACAGTGTATTAGCTACTTTATCTCTGAAGCCTGCTTCTGGTTTCTTTTACTGAAAAAAAGTATTCTCATCCATACAATCATGGTCCCAGACAAACATTTAGACAGCAGGTTATTAAATTTGTGTCTTGGTTTTGGCTGGGATAGACTTAATTTTTTTCCTAGTAGCTGGTGTAGTGATGTGTTTTGGATTTAGGATGAGAAGATGTTGACAAAAAACTGATGTTTTAGCTGCTGTTGAGCAGTGGTTATATGAAGCCAAGGACTTCTCAGTTTCTCATACTGCACTGCCAGCAAATAGGTTGGGGGTGCACAAAAAAATTGAGAGGAGACATAGCCAGGACAGCTGAACCCAACTGGCCAGTGGGATATTCTAGACCATATATTGTCATGCTCAAAAAAACCCTGGGGGAGCAGCTGGAGAATACACTTAGGGACTGGCTGGGCATGAGTCTCTGGGTGGTAAGCAATTGCATTGTGCATCACTTGGCTTGTATATTCTCTTAGCATTTTTATAAGTTTCCCTTCCCTTTCTATCCTGTTAAACTCTTTATCTTGACCCATTAGTTCAATATTTTTTTTCAGATTCTTTCCTCATCCCACTGTGGGGGGTGTAAACAAATGGCTGTGCGGTGTTCAACTGCCTGATGGAATAAACAACAACAGTTCAAAACATATTTTCAGTATCAAGCTCTATTTAGAAACACCAAAGGTGATAAATATTTTGGCAGAATCTTTATCCTTATGCTCTTGAGAATGTCTAGTGTCAGAACAAAGCATACTCCAATATACTTGACAGTGTGCCTCATACAACTTTTCCTTGCTCTATAGGTCATGTCTGTCTTTCTTATGTCAGTAACATCTTTATGGAAGAGCATTCCACGATGCAGTCCAAGCAAGCCATGTAATTTTTCTCACTTTTCTTACAAATTATTACCTTTATAAACATACTATAGTATTGACAGCATCAATGAAGACTGTTAAAGTTACTGCAAAACAAGAACTCTAAGTTGAGACTTACAGAGCAAAGATATGTTTCTTATTATTTAAATGCTTACACAGGAAATTCCAAGGACTATTTTACACCAGTGTTGCAGAACCAATCTTTATCTCTGCAAGAAGTCTCAGTTTAGATGCGTACCTTCAGTTTACCAGTCTGCCACAAGATATAAGGGTCTATGATGATTGACATCATGCAAATGCACTAAAACTTGCTGTGGAAGCTTAAAGTTAACTCTGAGGAACCATGCAATTCTGTTTTTATGTCCTCTTTCAGTAGAAAAGCAATTGCCAAAAATTTCTTACTGAAAAACACAGACTTAGGAAATGAGAAACATGGACACCCATTCTCCAAGGAAAACAAAATCTGAAGCAACTGTAGTGCTGGAAAATGTTACATGCATTAACTGTGTAACTTCAATATTATATTGTTTGTGCCTGGTAAACTAATTAAAATGAATTGATAACAGCTCACTGAGATCATATGTAGTACAACTCAATCTAATAAAATGTTCTTTATAATAATTTATGTTTTGTTTTGGGTGCTTTTCACCTTAAAGACTGGCTGTTTATCTTCCACTGCTCAAGCCTATAAATCAACTGTGAACAGTATTTTCTAACAATTCATGCAGTATTATTGATAAAAGGTATCTGCTAAAAAAAAAAACAATTTAGCTTAAATTCAGCTTCATTTTTCTGTAAGCAAGGAGAAGAATAAACCAGACTGATCTTTGACAATCACAGATTTTAACAATCATTTGCATAACTTACTCAGATGACTGAACGGGTGTGTAATAAGGAATACAGTTTACATCTTGATGCCTGTAGAGCTGCCATACTGACTCATTCCTCTCCATCCATCCTGTGCAAGGCTGATGCAGTTGCTAAGGTGAATGGCAAGTACTCGACATTAAGAACAGCCCTTTGTAAAACTTTCAATAAATACCTGTATTTGCCTTTAGCACTCTGAGGACAACAGGATCTGGAATATATTAATCCAATGCTGTAAATAGATGCCTGTAACACAGCATATCTATTGACTGGTAACATTTGTGTTGATTTTCTTAGTATTGACTATTTTGTTTTACCTCAACTTGTATTGTATTCCTTTAGGAAGGGAGATGAGTTGCAATGAAGTACTTAGAAAGAAGAGAGGGCACTTTCTGGGGAACTTAGCAGTATACATAGGAGTATTTATATGGCAATATGTGCTACCCACAACACCTGAAGAGATAGAAACACATAGAAAATACACAACTATGTCCCAGAGGCAATTGATTATCTTCTAGGTGCTAAAATAATTTTTTTTCAGTTCACTGCAGATCAAGAAGCACAGTCTGAAATCAAGCCTAATCATAACAATTATTACTTCTGAATTTCTGTTCTCTCTGACCAGTCACTGAGTTGCCTCCATTTTAAAATTACTATAATTCTTTTAAACTGTATTATATTAATGTTGAGAACCCCTTTTTCATCTTTGAGGAACCTATTAAAAAGAAGTCTATATAGGTATGCTGTAACTCTCTGACCAAGCTATGTCCACACTATTTTTTTAGCATCTCATGACGGACAACAACTAATTTGGACTTCATTCCCTGAATTATGTTATGTCATCAAACTTGGAATAAATATTTTATAAGAAGTCAGACAGAACTGGCAAAGAATTCAAAGGAGAGAGACACTGACAACTGTTAGAATTCGAGAGTCATCACAATGTCAGTCACTACCAAGGGGCCCGAGAACCACATTCTCAAGCCCACTGTGAGAAAAAAAAAAAAAAAAAAAGGACAAAAGAACAACCATGCAACACCTTTGCTGCAGAAAGTCAAGACATCAGAGTTACAAAGCATTAGGTTGTATGGTGCAAACAGAAGCATACACAGGATATATATAAAATCTGAGGGACAAATAAAACCAGTAGAATACTGTCATTTTCATCTGGCCACATCCAGTCCAGATTTTTCCATTGTTAACCATCTCAAAATCCCAGCTTCTGGGATCCTAAATTCAAAACCACATCCACTCTTTAAGATAAGAGTCTTTTAAAGCACAAGAAAAATGATACTGACCTTCAGATAGCTGTTTTGATTTCTTCATTTTGCTTCCAAAACAGGAAAAAAAAAACCCAAAGCATTTGTATTCATATAATTTTATTACAATATAGGTGTAATAAGTGTCACCCAAGATGACAGGAAAACTTTTGCTATGTTAAAACTTCTGAGCAAGCCCAACCCTATATTTGGGAGGAATAGCAGTCTCTTTAGGCTGGTTTAGCCTTTAGAGATCTGTGACTAAAAACACTTGCAGGTTAACAAGTTATCAAAATGAGTTCACTTTAAAATATAGTGACCTGGTATCACAAAACTTCATTAGAAACATGATTAGTATGTGTGGAAAGAAGTGTTACCTTGAATAATGCAATTAGGCTCCACCAATCAGGTGTTTTTATTGGTCATAGAACCAACTGTTGCAGCCTGAATTGCTGCTAGTAAAGTCCAGGGTAAAGAAGCAAAAAGGGCCTTTGCATAATATCCACAGATGTTTAATTTGGCTGTGCGGTGAGATGTTCAGAGTCCCAGACACACACACATCTCGGGTCCAGGTCACTCTAACCCGAGGGCTTGGGGGGAGACCCCAGTCTCAGGGCAGTTCAAAGATGAGGACCAATCAGAGAATAGGGAGGGAGTGGCTCAGGGGCATAGGAACAGACACAGGAACTGGGAAAAGTAGCCAATCGGGTTCAACAGCCTTTTGAGGGAAGCTTCTTGTGTCTTCCTAAACCAGGGAATGCCCCCCATGGCCCCTAGAACCAACCACTGGTGAATGAGAATCCTGTTTTGCATTGCAATGGCTCACTTCACCATGCTTCATACACATGAGCTACACACAGTTGAACACATGGAAATTCAAGATGGACCCAGGGAAGGACAGCCCAAGGACAATATTTAAAAGTAGTTGAAGGAAGAAGCACTTGATCTGATTTTTTTGTTATCTTGCATATGTTCTTAACAAAGTACTCATATTCACTCAGCTGATATTAAGGAGCATTTTCCACTGAACCTGCATGGAACAATGATGACTCAGTGAATGATTATGCAAATCACACATCAGTATTCCCAATAGGTGTTACACAGCATAAATCCCAGGCTCCTTCCTGTTAAGAAACAACTACTGAGAAAATGAATCAGCCAAGTATCACCTGTTTCAAACATTTCAAGTTTTCTACATTTGAAGTATAATTAAACTGCCTTGAACTTGCATTGAAAAAGCATTATCAAAATACTTCTATGGTTATTTACAACGTTGATAGTTCTTTACTTGGCATATATTGTGCTTGTGTATCAAAACCCTGTTTTAACAGAGCTATGCAGATTATGATAATGACAATACACTGCTGGACTAGAAGCAGATATAATACTTTAATCCTTCACTGTGACACTTGAGCAGTGAAAAAAACCCATGGTTTTGGTTTGGTGACTGCTTGGCTGTCAGAGCAGGATTACACAACCCACACTCCCTGTCCCCAAGCATTTGCAATTCTGAAAAAAAGCTAAGGTCAGAATATGACTGAAGCAGAAGATGCTGAGAAAATTATAATTTCTTTTTTCTCCCTTGGGAGCAGCATGGCGACTGCATTGTAGCTTTTCTGCTGCACCATGGCTTCCATCTCCTCCTGTTTGATACCCATGCTGGGTGCACTGGTGCAGATGGTTCAGCTGGGCTGCTGATTTTGCCCCCAACACTGGCAAGCTGTCCCCAGGCTCATGTCTATCGAGCCTGGTCTTATACCCTTCAAAACTAATTTACAGTCCTCTCAATCAGCCTGCCAACTCATGGACTAGAGTTCTTTTCCCCTTTTTAGACAAGTGAACCCTATCTGCCTCCAACACGCCCAGTGAATAAGAAAGAAACAAGGATAAACAAAAGCATATGAACACCTAAAAAGCTTCAAACCAAGTTACTGCGCTTAAGATTGATACAGAAAATTACAGACAATTCTCTCAACAATCTTTCCAATGAAGAAGTACTGAATACTTAACCCATTTTCTTACAGGTATCTAAACTCAAATAAACAATCCCTACATAAGCATAATTTTCACCAGCAAAGGTTGTTTATGTAAAGAAAAGGTGTATATAAGGACTTTTCATTAAAAACTGATATAAAGTGTATTTATATGGAGAATGTTCAAGTGAAATGAGTTTGAGGTTATTACCACCCTAGCACAATTTAAAAAAATTTAAGCATAACATAATTTTCTCTAAATAAAAATCACCTTTAGAATAGTTTATATGGCTACTAAAAATCACCTTTAGAATAGTTTTACTATGGCTTCCCTGTAAAATACAAATACCACTTTGATTATTCTAATAACATTACAGCTATCTAATTAAGTTTTAAATGAACCTGATTTTTTGGCAAAGAACTTTTTCCTTTGTGTTTATTCCTTCTTTTCTTGTATGTTGATCTCATTTGAATAGTTTTCTTAGATTAGCTGATTAGCTAAGATATTACTACACGAGTATTCATTAATCTCTAATTAGCATTTTTAAATCCTTATATTTTGATTTAAACATGCGTGAAGTCTAATCTCTGTAACTGCAATTAGAATCGCTAAATTAATAAATTTTGAACTAATCAGTGTATTGTTTTAAAATTATTTATCATCATATATGTCACAAAAAATGAGATTGTAAAAGTTCATGACAATACTCTTGGAAGACTTTTTTAGCAGCCAGGTGGTCTTGGTCAATTTTGCGGTTTTTTGGTTTTTTTTTTTTTTTTTTCTTCTAATTTGGTGTAAAATCAATGGTAGCTCCAGTTTATCCAACTATCTCAGTATTATAAGGAGTGATAGATGTTTTTCAGCTATAGAGGTAATTCTGCCATGAAGTTGTGGCTGTGACATTTCTGCTTATTAAAAAGAACCAAAGAGTCTTATTCTCTTCTGTTAACTAATAATAATTTTTAAAACAATGAGGAGTTTGTACACTGGTGTAAACCTCACTGGTAGAGTTGGTGGAGTTCTGCTTACTTCCTGGTTTTAAGACAATGAAATTCAGGCCAAATAACAGCAAATTTCACTGTAAAAGTCCTTTTATATAGTGAAAATCACCAGGGCCAAAAATGGTGCAAATATGTATTTAACATCATGATAATAACAAGATAATATAGACAAGATATTTAACAAGATAATGTAGAAGTGTTGAATTTAGAGACAATTAAGTCAGAGCCAGATCTGATATCCACATTTCCTAAGGACAGGTCTGATCAGTCTGTTCTCCTTCACTATACCATGGCTGATATTTACATTTTAGACTTTAACTGAGGAGTGAGAAAAATTAAAGTTAACTGTTAACCTGGCCAACTTATTGGTCAGGAAAGCTCAAGAGAGAGGAATAAGTTTAAGGTGCCTGGGTGCTCTGGTGTGCACCTTGTCTTTTGACCAGTGCAAGGATACACCAAGGAGGCCATGCCTGCAGCTTGAACAGCTGTGCCAGTGGGCCTTCACCATTTGGATGATTTCTTTGTCACTTGGAAGAGCCCAGCTTCTCAACTGGTTGTTTGTGGAGCATGATGATGATAATAAGGATGGATCGGTCATTCACCTGTTAGATTTAACTCTTGGGTAGCCCTATATTTCAGTATTAGCATTGCCAGCAACTGCCCATAGGCTGAGTGTTTGCAAGACCTGAGGACCGAGCTTTGTCACAATTGCTACGTTTTACTTTTTCTTGACCTACCTACAGCATTTTTTCACTTGGTTTAGCCGTGACTTTTTTTTTAGTTAACCAGGTGTCCCTTGCTGATTTTTTTTTTTTTTTTGCTTCTTTTGTCTTTACATTGTGCAATCACAACTTATATACAAAGTCACAAATATCTATTCTCTACAAATATATCATTGTTCTTTATACTAACATAACAAGGTACAGAAAGAAAAGAGTACTGACAGGAAAGCAGAGGCCTTGATTTGTGATTATCTCCACAAATGCAACCTCAAGTTCAGCATGCAGTCTCATCCTCTCAAGCCTATCTTATCAAGCATATCCTGTAGTATGCAAAGTGTGTTCAGACATCAAATTTGCTGGATTTCCCATATGTCTATTAAACATGAAAAAGACTCATCAATAGTGTTTGCAGTGCCTCTCCTCCTGATTTCCTTGTAACCTTTATTCTGATTTTGGCTCAAGAGCAGCAAGTTGCAGTTGCATCTGAACTACCTGGGATACTGCTCAGGAATCTACAGACAAGCATACAGCACAGAACAAGCCCTCCTATAGCTGGGTGTCTTCATTTGTCTTTGCTGTTGAACGGTATATAACACTTCAGCTTGTGTAAAGCAGCCGAAGAATATTAAGGGACATTCTGCTGATGAACAAGGTTAAGCTCCAATTTAAGAAGGAAGCTGGAGTGAAGTTTTCCAGGTTTTGTTTTTGGTATTTTGTACTTTGTCATGATAGTGTTTGCATTAGGGAGTTTTGAAAGTGTTCAGTAGACCAATTCTTAAGAGAAGAGTGAGTGAAGGGAAAAGTTTGGGAGTCTAATTAACATTTTAGGGTGAAAACCAGCTCTTTTCTCATTCAATGTTTTCTATAATAAAAAAAAAAAAGACAACTAGAAGTACCTTAATTGAAAATGCTTCCATTAATATTTCAGCTAAGCTTCACAGCAAGACATATCTCTTCATAAGTACATGAAGAGGTTGTTAAAAATGCTTGCAATGTAACGGTTTTGCTGATAATAGTAAAATGTGCAGCTGAGCTCAACAGGATTGATTCAAGTACAAGGCATGTTGCCGAAGGTGTGTGAAAGTCAAACTAGTGAAAAACATGGAAATTAATACTTCAATCAGCTTAGCATAAAGTTCATGCAAAATCTTGTTAGTAATTTGTGAACCTATCCTCCCTCCATCTGCAGTGAACTTGCAGAATTTAGCTAACAAAAGCTCCTTTATTCTCTGTGTGAGTCCTGAATATTTTGTAGGATTTCATTCAATTCTTCAAAAACTTTGAAAATCCAATAACCTACATATATATTATACTGAAATCATACAAACAGTGTCTGAAGAGTTTGAGAATCTCAAACTGAGAATCCTCACAGCACTGAGAATCCTTATAGCATCTTCCAAAATTTGACACAAAGCTCAACTTAGATGTGCAAGACTTAGATGTGTCTAACTAAAACTGCTTATATTAAACATTTTATCAAAACCCCTTATATTTTCCTTATTCTTAGCCTTGGGTGTGTGGGAGTTGGGGATTCCTTGAATAAGGGAGGCTGAAAAATGTATTTTTAATAGAAAATGCTTCTGTTGTATTTGAAAGACACAATGTTAGCAGATCCTGTATTTTCTCATAACTGTACTATGAAAGTGTAGATAGAGAAGTCATCACAACTGCTGTTACAATTCAAATCTCTTATCCAGCTCCAACGCAGCCCTTACAACAATGTCTTGGTGCCTCACATAGATTTACTAATTTTGTGCATGTACACAACATAGATGACACAAAGATTATCATTATCATCTTTACTTAAATATAGGAAACAAAAGCACAGGTGCCAAGAACAAGATCAACAAAAGGACTAGCAGGTTGCTAGATTGGATATTATGCAGTATTTTCCAGGAATTGTTTTTTTTTTTTAATTCCCCTTTTTGGACAAGCATTGCTGTGGTTAGACCTGTCAGATATGGGAGATCTGGCTCTTCAGTAACTGTTCTCCCAACTTGCACACACTGAAGTGATTCCAATACTCCAGCAATGTGTTGTGTAAAGGAGCAAACACTCTTAGACTGGCTTATAATATATTTCCGAACTTAGGAAGCCACCCTCTAACCTCTGTGGCCAACCAAATAAGTTCCATGAAGGTAAATTTTGTACTTTTATGTTTATGTGTGATAATGCTGCAGCTTGGACAAAAGAAAAGAAAACCAGGATGGCTGTAGAAGCACCCTCTCTCCACTCCATCCTTTCTTCATCTCCCATCATAAACAAAGCCTGGAAAAATTGTTACTGGTCCCGAAAAGAATGTAACCTTGAGCACTAGACATTTAAAGACTAACAAAGAGCATATATCCATCATCCATGGATTTTGTTGGGAAATAGGACAAAGAAGAAAGTGAAATTCTAGTCATGACCTGACAGTTATAGCAACTAAGAAAGAAGAGAGGAATTACTCCAACATAATCTGTCACAGCTCAGGACACAAGGCTAAATCAACATTTCTGCTTAAATCATAGACTAATTCATTGTGGGAGGACAGCTAGGGCTGAAATTAGAGAAAACTGGGAAGTTATATTTACATTCCACCAGAAGTTATAACTTGATCCCATAATCCCATATATAGAATTAAAGCCCTCTGAAAGTTCTTCATTTTTAAATGTACTTCTCACAATTTTTTGCTACCACAGACTCAGCAAACATAAGTAATTTTGGAATTTAAAATGCCCTCTCACATTTTCATATCACCTTTCCCCAAGGCAGTGATGGATGCCACAGAACTGTGTCAGTGTGAATTCTGCTGCAACATGTGGATTATTATACTTTCATTCCACTTGTCTTTTGGGCTAGATAACTAGGCCTAAAACTGTGTAAGTATTTAAGTCTCTTCCATAAATCAGTTCATATTGCTGATTTACCACCTGGGCAATACTTACTATACAAGTATTGACATGGATTCACACATAAATTGTTTAGGAAAACATTTGGTGTTCAAGTTGACTGCATATATTCCAGAAGATAGCAGTTGTTTTGCAGTACCTCAGTGTATAGCACCCCTGGAAACAGAAATATGATGAAAAGAGTAGTTTGTGTCAACCTCAACAGACAGTACTAACAAAAGCCATAACTATTATTAGAAACAAAGCTAGGAATGCTGCAGAGCCTTATGAACAATGAAACATCATCAGCTCCTGCTATTTGTCATAACGTGGCCCAATGCAGTGTAAGATCAATACAGTAGGCACTGAATCCCTGGGGTAAGATTTCAGTGCAAAAACACAGTGATTTCTCTGTGGAGACAACCAACCACATGAAGAATCCTTTGTTATATCAAAAACCCTCTTCATCGTGGACAGCAGATGAAAAGTAGAACTTTGTGCTGTTCAGTTCTCCTTTATTTGGCAAAACTATTGAAAGTTTACTCTTAACTACAGGAACAATATAGGTTTACTTCAATGAGCATGGATTTTTGAATCAGCAAATAATAATTGGAGAAATTTTTGGAGAGACTGATTTTTCCCAGTAGCTTTTATAGGGCAGTCAAAGAGTGCAAGTCCCAAGGCTCCACCTGATTATTTGAGAGATAGATTTAGAAAATGCAGATGACAACAGATATTCAATAAGAATGAGGCAAGATTTTTGCATACATGTACCACGAAGAACTTCTGTCAGTGAGAAATGTAAACATCAAAACTAAAGCTGAATAGTCATTATGGTCTTGAATATTTTGAACTGATGCTACTGGTAATTTTGAGTACAGCCCTACACTAGTTTACCATTTACAAAATTGAAAGGTGAGTAAAAGGTTAAGTTTACACACTTATCTGTTCACTAACAATTGAACACAAAGCCTGGCTTAATTTCCAAGTTACATAACACTGTTTAACAGACTGTTTTTGCTAAAATACTAGGCAACTTTTGCTGTGTTAATACTCTGATATTTGAAACCTTGCTGATTCTAGTTAATGCACCAAGGCATCCAGCTCATCTTTATGATTTGCATCCAAACCTTCTACTTATGTTTTTGCCAAACAGTACCTCACTTTAGCAACTGCTATACAAGACTTAATTGCTAATTTTATAATGATTTATTTACAACAAATAAAGTGATTGACAAATCACACAAATCCTCAATATAATTATTTTTGCAAGAGCTTTAACATGCAATGTGCCCTTGAATACATTCTTGTGATATGGAACTTGACAACTGATAATACAATAAAAGGATTTTTTGGAAGGAATGAATCCACAGTTTTTAAAGCTTTGAAAAGAGAGGTTCAAGTAGTGACTATTGGACAAACTGTTGTGTTCGATAGAACTTGGATTTACCTAGAGCTAAATAAAAATTGGTGAAGCTAAGTTGCTGAAGAACAGCAAAGAGAAAATAATCTTGCAGAGAATAAGAATGTGCAACAAGAATGATTGAAGCTTGTTCTTACTAAAAATGGTAGATTGGTTTGTAATGAAAAGATATCATAATATGAACTGAAGTTAAAATTGTGATTAAAAAAAAAGATAAACCTATAAAAGAGCAATAGCCTCATCAAAATAGTTATCTCCCACAGAGTTTAAAACTTCGATACACCTAATGCTTTACTGTTTCCAGTGAAAGTATGCTGTCTTACACGTAGAATCAACAGTGGAGTAGGCAAGCCACAAAGGAAACATCAGTTGCTACTGATAACTAGACAACTACTCATCCATCTCTGCCAACCCCATGAGCTCTCTAGAGGAACTGAGAATATTTTTAAACATCAGGAATGTATTTACAGAAGTAGATTTTTTTTGAAGGTGCATTATTTTATTAGTTTTATTATCTGTGAACCTAGTAAAACTTAGTCATTGCTTTCATCAATTGAAATAATTTTTCATTAAATATGTGTGAATGTGGCAGGAAGTTTTGTCTAGGGGTTAGAAATTCCGTTATTTTCCAGTATATATAATCTATAAATGCATTTTTTATTTTCTGAAAAAAAGCTACCTTAGGGATGCATCTTCTAGCTTTAGAGACAGACTGTTACATGCAGGTTTGACCACAGAGTTGTGTGACCCACCCTGCTGTGGCTCCTGCTTGTAAGGGCTTTTGCATATTGGTTCTATGATTACCAGTTGAACAAAGCTAGCTCAAAACCAGCAGGGTCAGGTGCTAGTAAATATAGACAAAGTCACCCAATTAAACACTGTCTTTAGCCCCTATAAGACCAGCTGGGGTGTGTAAAGCTGCACAAGTCTTTTTCTAGATCTAATCCAAGCTATTTGTTCAGACACATGGAGTCATATAGTAGAGATTAATCCTTAGATTCATGTTTAAAACCATGTATTTCTAAACACACTGATAGCACAGCAGATACAGCCAGTAGGGTATTTATTTGGATAAAGTTTAGACATCAGTGTACATGAACATTAAAAAAAAAAAAAAAAGAAAAAGAAAAAAAGATATAATATAGAATGCATTGGACAGAAGTTCTGCCTCCAAGCAATGAACTGGTAAGACTGAGTATTTGCACAACTCTCACAAACATGAGCAAATTTAGCTCTTCATGCAAGTATAAAACTAAAAGCACAAACCCATGAAATTTACTTGCAATCTCTTACTAGCACAACAGCAGTTAGAAGTTTACCACCAATGACCAGATTTTTGTCTCAGCTTCATGCAAGCTTCATACTGAGAAAGACAGCTTCTTTTTGTCAGCCTCAAAACCACACAAACAGAAAGAAAAGTTCACAGCCTAGCAGAACACCAGCCAAAACCAATTCAGTACTAAAACAGAGACTACAAAGCACAAGCCTCTGTCTTTTATATTTAGTTAAGTAGTGCTACCTCAAGGAAGTCTTTATGGTTAACTCCTGAAGTTTCTCATTCCTTCTTTAGGATCTCAGCCACCACTCACTTGCATCATAAATGCCAGATCTGTTTTGACAGATTCAAATCCCAGGGGAAACCTGCACTACACCTTTCCCACACAGTCTTTGCGGGAAACCTGTCATGGAAGTCAGGTTTTCCTCCTACACTATATTTCAAAGAGAAAACACAGTTTCTTCTACAATAAATAAATGGATTTTTAAAAAGCAACAATAAACATCTTATTTGAATTTTCGCATGCAACGATGAGAACTTGATTCACCTCTTTTTTAACATACAGAATAAGCACTGTGCCAACCTACTCTTTCCTTTTTAAGTAATTGGAGACATCTGGTTACCACTTGCTAATGGAAAATAATCAACCAATTTATACTTTGTCAACAGATCTGTTTCTATATGCTAAGAGGCTTGGCTTGTTGAATGTATTTTGGTTGTATTGTATAGAAAAAACACAAGGCAGTTCTCTTACTGAGAAGGCATTGGATTTTATTTTCAAGTTTCATATTTTCTGTCTTTTATATACAGTAGTAGCATTTCCTGATCTTGCCTATTGAGTACTTTTTTGAATATTGCAGCGTTATCTACCGTGTCTGTCTTAGATAATAGTACTCACCATCAAATAGAAGATTAATAAAATATTGGGCTGAATTTTTTCCAGCCCAAACTCTTCATATAAGGATATAATTAAAATATATATATATTTTTTTTCT
>WBNO01030650.1:0-27690 GCA_013400575.1 Peucedramus taeniatus
TTGCTTCTTTTGAGAGCCATGCTGTGAAGATGCCTTGCCTTACATAAGCTACACTGGTTTTGAGAACATTGACTTTTATGCTTAGTAATAAAACAGCATGTGTGCTGTTCCCTCCAGGTTTGTTGGAGTGTAATTGGTAAATGACAGGTTTTGTTAAACACATTTTGTTAAACGTTTTTTCCAGAAAAACTTCACTTAAATATATTCTTGAATTGATTGAAAGGCTAGGTGGGAAGTCATATCTGAAAAATGTGCCAGTCAAGGCATTTGTTAAGAAAGTCGTGTAAAATCTGTTTATGACATTTCTTTAAATTCCTGTTTGTTTTGTTTTCCCATGTTCTAACCTTGTCTGATTTGAGCCTAGATACTTGCCTCACATATTGGCCTATGAATGTGTCCCAATTATCAGCCAACTTGAGATCTGTTCTTACTGAATGTATGTAACATTCAGTTGTTTCAGAAACAATGCATATCTGATACTGTTTATCCAGCAATATGAATCCATATAAAAATTGAATATATATGCCTGAGCTTTCTAGGTTCTTGGAGTAACTTTAGAATCAAATTTTCTACTTCCTGTATAAAAAAATATTAAAAACATTACATGATATTGTGAGTCCAGTGTCATTACCTAGCAAGGACAATTATATTGTTGACTGCTCTGACTTTATTATGGTAGTGGTATCCTTCAAAATAAATTCTCTTTATTTGTTTACATACATTAATTGGTTTGTGCAAACAATGTTCATATGTAAGCACTTGTTTTTTGTGCTACTGAGGTAGGTAAATATTACAGCAGAGAACTGTTTCTTAATTTAACTTTCAAAGGCAGTAAGCTGAGGTTGATACAAGTTCTAGTTCACTTTTTTAACCTTACCTAAAGAAGCAGTGGAAATGTTTCTGCATTTGGTCATTAGCCAGACTGACAAGAGTGATCAGCTGCATTTTGTCTTCTTTCTTACTGACTGCTGATGGGGACAGGGATCCCATGAAGTGATGTAAAGGACATGTGGACTGGGTGTGATGAAAGCCAGAATGACAGATACTTAAACTGATTTGCGCAGACAAGTGGCCAGTCTAGATTTTTTGTTTTGCCCAAATTTAGTCTTTGAGATACCAGCTTTAGCAAGGAAATGGTAGCTCAGTCCCAAAGTTTTCTTAGCCTTGATGCTAAGCTTGTAAACAAAAATGTAGAATTATTCTGGATACATTGTTCCTTTGAAATGTGCAAGTATGTTCTCTTCCCTGCTGTGAAGGTACCAAAGACAATGGGCACCCAGCAGCCATCAAATGGTGGAAAGGTTTGTCACTGTTCATTCTAGCTGATTTTTTTATTGTATTTCCAATGTTTCTGGGTTTAGGGTTTTTAAAATCAAAGTGAAGTACTTCCTTTAATAAGCAATTTCAATTTCTAAAGTATTTTATTATTTTATACAATTGAATATTTTATAGAAAATTCTGGCATCACTGTTGGAAATGAAACAAGAGAGTATGCTGTCCCTACCCCTGACAGGCTAATCTAGTTGTCTGAAAGTTTACTAACTGAGTTGATTGGGATGAGAGTAAGTCTTCAGCAGCACTGTCAACCTAAAAGGTGATACAAGGCAGAGCAGTTTTGTCAGGTTATTGCTGGCTTACTTCTGCTATGCATAAACAACATGTGTATTCAGCAAACCCAAGAAAACTGTTCCAAGATCTTAAAAAATGGACCCAACTGTTGCAGAGCTGTTCTCCTGTATTTTCACTGACTGTAATTGTGTCCTTTCTGACAGTGTGAAGGATGTGTCCTGAAATAGGCCTCAGATGAACCTAAACTTAATTTTGTATTTATGCCACTCCTTTAATGTCAGCTGACAGTTGCTTTTAACTTGCAAAATAGAATTAAATTCAGTAGCTACCACCTGTATGGTCAAACCTGCTAAGTTACATATGCTTTAACTCAAGCTTCCATTTCTTCAACTTGCATCTTCCTTTCTTTATATAAGTAAGGTNTGACCCTCCAAGAAGGAAGGGGTTTACATTAGGTAAACTGCACTAGCCCTTTTCATGAAAGAATCTGTTCCAAAAACTGATGCTTTGAAAAAAGGTGCAAAAGATGGTAGAGTGGGTTGCATGTACCATTTGACAGTAAAAGATCCTTGTTGAATAAAAGACAGTTATTAGAACAAATAGGAAAGATGGAGGCACCAGTTGACATCTGGTCATGTCACAACTGGTCGTGACAATAAGCCTTACAGCACATTTTTCCTTTAATGCCTCAGGATTTCTTGCAGCTGCTTTTAATAATTGTGTGTTACGTACTGAAGACGGAACAATGTGGTTGTTGTAATTTTATGCTTTATACAAGTAGTAAGACAATTTCTGCGAGAGGAAGTATAAACACTTTCAAGTTAAAGATTTTACCTGTATTTGTGCACTTCAGGTACCAACCCTGAGCAGCCCCTACCAACTTCTAAATGTGTATTTTTAAGTACTCTGCAACAGACAGAATTGTGATATTTTTAGAGGGTGGTTTACATGGTAGGCAAGCATAAAAACAGTACTTATGTTTATTTTAGTGCAAATATAATAGTGCTCATTTCACATAATGAGTTTAAATTGCATTGAAAAAGAATCAGTGTGAAAGAGTGATGTAGTCAAAGGGCTTTCATGAGATTATTGTAATAGTAGAGGAGTTGTCATCTAATAGAACTACATCTAAATGTTAATCCTGCCATTTACCTTGTTTTGCTAGATGTCTGCTGTGTACCTAAATGTTTCTGTATTCTGTTCTTTACTTTTTAAAAATTATTTTAGGAGGTATTTCTTAAAGGAAAATGTCTTCAATGAGCAATGTGTTAATGTTTTTGGGCATTTAATGTCATCTTCCATTGATACAAGCTGTAACTGTTGGTTTAGATAATCTGAACAATTGTCTTTGATTTTAACAGTGCCACTCTGGAATCATTGCTCTTTACTGCAGTTGGCTTACTATAGTGGGAAGCTAATAGCAGATATAGATTTGAAGTCTTTGTAGCATAGGCAAGTAATCGCAGTATTTTTCTTCCAACTGGCCTCTCAGTTGCTTTGGTTTTTCTTCCCTTTTTTTTTTCAATTGCTTTTGTAATACGTTTCAGTTCCAATGTGCTTTTTGGTACCTGTGATTTAATATGGAAAGCAGTTGTATAGTGGATAGTCTCATTGTCTTTGCTCTTCCGTGCCTGGCCTTTCTCCCCGTTTAGCAAGTATGTTTTGATTTGTATTCATCCACTAGGTGTTTAGGTATGGTCTTGATTCTGTTGAAACTGTTTGTATTGTCATGTGCTTGCTTTTTGAGATAAGGACTATATTCCATTTTTTTTTCCTTCCCCCCCGCCCCCGGTACATGGCTACCTGATACTAGGGATTGAGTGCTTAGCAGAAGTATATGAATAGGATACCGTCAGCTGAAATGGATTCATTCTGTTTCAGACTAAGAATCTAGGCAAGTGGTCAAGTTTTGTATGTTAGGTATATCTGAATGATTTACTGCCTGGCAACAGTTATGTAGTAGCCTACCTTCTATTTACCAGACTGTTCAATGTATTCAAACAATTAGATGGAGATTTAGGTAAAAGCATTTGCTCTTCTGACTTTGTTGCAGATTACTATGATTCAGCTGATCTGCTAAGTTGTGATAACTGAACTTGAGCTCAAGCATAATGGCATTAGAAACTGTACAGAAAAAAGGTGCTTCAAGAAGTTAAAATGAGAACAAGTGATGGGCCAAAAAAAATGTATGTAGTGAGTTGGAAGGACATTAGTATGAAAAGTTAAAGCCTGTCTCTTGCAAGCATCATAAATCAGAGGGGGAAATGGTGGCAACAAGGATAACTAGGGAGTAGAGTGTGGTGAGGAATTCATCATTCTGAATGTCAAAGCAGTGCTTATTCTATTCTTTCTGACTCTTAAATGGCTTAAATTTTTTTCTCATGCTGTGCCTCTAAAACTGTTAGTGAAAAAGGAGTAATAATACTTCGTGTTAATGCCACTTCAGTTGTAGAAGGGTTTATAATGGAGTTGAAAACTGTGAAGCTTTTAAATGTATTGAAAAAAAATAAAATGGGAGTTATTCTTTCTGGGTTTAAGTTACTGATTTCCTTTTGAAGAGAGATGAACCTTTTGAAGGGAAATGCGCTTCTGAGTCAGACATTGATCATCTGTTGGAAGGTAGAATTACTTCTGTTGTGCATATAGGCCACTTAGAATATGTGTTAACAATTATTTCCATCCTGAATCAGTCATAAAGTTAAATTCAGCTGTCTTGAATGTTACCCAAAAAATGCAAGGTAGAGAAAAATATGTAATAGCTCTGTTATGCCCTATTTATTCACTGACATACTGTAAAGCAGTTTAATCTGCAGGGGTTAGAAAGTATTTAACCATTGAACAAAAGTACTACCACCAAACCCCTCAAGCTAATGCAAATGCTTAGCATATCAGAGCTCAGGATCATCAGTATCTCTTCTGTAGCAAAATAACAATATACATAGAAATAGGGCAGAAAAACCCTTCTTGATGTTTAGAAGAATCAGAGAATAAAGATTACAGATAAAAACCAAAAAAAAAAAAAAAAACCCAAAAACCTAAAAAAAAAAACAAAAAAAAACCAAACAAAACCCTAAAACCTTAGAAATTATACTGAAAACTCTCTTTGGAAAAATCTGGAAATAATGAATGAAGTTATTCTTACTTGTGATTATCAGTGGTTCTTTGTTCACTGGTTTCTCATTTGTTTTTAATGCCTTGATTTGCGACTTTGCCTTTTCTGATAGAAATGTGCAAACACAGGTACAGTTGTGTAACTTAGTGAAAATGTTTAACAAAAACCTTGAAAGAGAAGTGAAGTACTCTGTAACTAAATAATTTTATTCTGGGTTTGCTACCTGGATGAGATAGTAAATAAAACCATTTTTGAGAAAAAAACCTCTTTATAGTAACTATACCACATGTCCACCATGTTTTGTTCTGATGACAAATGTATATAAGGATCTTAAAATTTCAGTTTTAATTCTACTGTAGAGTAATTAATGGAATATTTGTGTGGTAGGAAAGACAGAAGTTTGTAAGAGTAGTGTTCATCCATCCTGAAGAGACATTTAATGAACAAGTAATGGTGTAATAGAATTACTTGGTAATTTTTTAATTTCAAGTTTTGCACTTACTTTCACATATTGTAGGACACATTGTAAAGACTAAATTGGAAATAACACTGTGTTTAGGAAGTACTTGAAGTAATTATGGCACACTCTTATTTAGAAACTCAGCATTTCATGTTTACAACTTATATATTCCAAGCATGAGCAGAAGGCAGTTATTTTGGCCTTCAATTTTCACTATTTTTTTGCAACTTTGTAGCAATTTTTGGAGCACAAGGGTTCTTGCCCATATTCGTCAGTATTTCTGAAGGATCATAAATGTTTCATGCAGCTGGAGACCCCTGTCTGTGGGTTGGTTTAGGGTATTCTTTTAGATTGAAGAGGTAGGTAAACTGTTGGTTGTTGAACAGTATATGAAAAAGTTTGCCTTGTTTTATGCAGTTCTGTTCTGGTAAGAGCCAACCTGCAGTGAAATTCTTTCTAAAAAACATGAGTTCTGAATGTATCCATTTCTGATAAGTACATTGCCTATTTCTCGTTAGCCAGCAAGCAGAACTAGAAAAAAACTGCCACAAAGTTTACTTTTGAGAGACAGAGGCTTTTTTCTGGCATCTCCCCACAATTGCTGTTTGCAAGTACAGCATAATTGCTAATGTACATGGGGGCCTTCCATTTCAGCTACTCGGTGCCCTTATATGTGGAATTTAAATTTACTGTCACAGAGCTCTCCTTTATTTCTTCTGCTATGCCTTGGTCCCTCATTTTGCACCTGCAGTAATTTTGTGCAAATTGTGTACTGTAATATTACAGTGCAAAGAGGAAAATGTCTGCAGATTTTGAAATCCAAAGAGAGTCCCATCTGCAATGGACTGCACGTCCATTTTTGTGTTACATGGGACATTTATTCCAGGATTTATTAAAACTGGAGTTTTGGTTGGAGGTTTAGCTCAGTTCTTTATGTTTATTCCTCCTAATTCAGCAGTAAGGATTTCCAGAGTAGATGTCCTTTATAATGGCCTATCTCTGTGAGAGCTCAAATAAATTGTCCTGCAGTGAAACTGGACAGAATTACATTCAGTAAGAAGAAGAAAAAGCTTTAAATTTTTGATTTGTGTTGATAGTTTTGTCTTGACTGTTGAAAATTCTGTTTAAGCAAATGGCTTGTTTCCAGCTAATACTTGGATAGTCACATAAAAACAGTCTTGATTCTCACTTTTTTTTGGCCAGAATCTCTATAGAAACTTATCAGACTACCTCAAATTTATGACTTAGTCAACTGAAAGCATTGCATACCATCCAAATGTTATAGCAGCTATTATGGCTTTCTCTGAGATTCCTCTTCAAAAGAGTAATATATTCTGTTTTAAAGAGAATAATAACAGAAGTTGATTTACCCCTAATTAATAATTATGAAATATTTTTGTCAGGCTCTTGTTAGATTTATATTCTCATAGTGTAGACATTCTTACTTAGGCCATATGTGTGTAGCTGTGAAAACTGACAAACAGGTAGACATAACATTTTCTATCTGTAAATAATTTGCTGCCTCCTTTAGATCTGCAATCATATCTTTTTGCAAGGACTGAGTTTTTGGAAGTTTTTTTTCAGGACCCTGGTGTCATTTGTACAAGATGTCTGTGTCTCCTACCTACTTCCCTGCCCCCCAATTTTTCCTCTCTATTTTTTTTTTGTTTTGTTTTTGTTTGTTTGTTTGCTTGTTTGGGTTTTTTTTGGTTTTGTCTTGTTCTGTCTCTAGAGGTCTATATCATATCATTGTAGCAAATAATTCTTGGTTTATTCCCTTAATGATTTTTTCTTCTAATCCTGTGGAAGCACCAGGCATTAGACATTCCCAGCATGTCCCATGTAGAGCAGTCTAATCCTTTCATTCCCTTTTTCTTGTTTCAATGTGATGTGTAACATACACTATTGTGCACACCGAGCTTTGCTCATAGAGAATGGCTCATGACATTCACTCTGTTTCTGTCAAAGGCAGCAGCTGGCACCTGTGCAAGGTCACCTGTAGTTTAAGCATTCGTTTTTTCTACTGTTAGGGTGCTTTGTGAGACACCCAAATAAGTGGTCTAAGATAAGATGGTCTGGCCATCTTTGTAATCTCTTTCCATTGAATGACTTTGTCTTGCAGATGGTTGCCTGCTACTTTCATTTTCTGCTATTTCCTGAGAAGATGTTGGTGTGAGAAAGCAAAGACCTTTGTTATTACTAAGGGGTTATAGTGTAGGCAAAACCTAATAACTTTTAGGCACAAGTTGCTACCAGTGTTTCCCATGTGAAGTGTTAAGACTTAATCTGAAGAGTTGAAGTTCCAAAGTTTTGCTCTCTTGGAGGAAAATGAATGCTTCCCACTCCTTGGCGTCCTTCAGCTACCTCTTTCTTTCCCATGAAGGTAGCAAACGACTGTAGTAACAGGGAATTCACTAAGGTTCATGGAAACAGGTGAGAGAATTCTAAGGCCTTTGAGCCTTAGACATGAACTTTCTTGGACCAAGGTAGAGTAAAGAGCTTGTCATGGGAGCAGTCCCAAAAGAGTGATGGAGTTCAGGTAGAAGCAGAAAGTAATTTTGGATAGCCCATGGAACCTGTTGGTCTGTTGTAATCCTTATGGAGAGGTGAATTTCTTTTATTTCCAGCATATCTCTCAGAATGCAAAGTTTGCCTATGAGCAATTTACTGAGCAGTAATTTGCTGGAGTTTTTTGACAAACCTTTCTGTGATTTAATTGTGTTACTACTGACCTGTCTCCTTTGCTGTGGGCCACTGTTTAAGGATTGGAACGTGGTGTAAGACTGGTACAACAAATGTAGCCAACATATGCTACTCTTTGCAGCTTGGAAACTGCAGTAGAAATCTGCAAGATACAGGTTACTGTGTGTAACAACATGGATAAGGGCTGCAGCTGAAAGTGGAAAAAAGTTTTGTATTTCAATCTTTACCTCTTTTCTCATTTTGTTCTACTGCTTTTGCTTCTTTACCTGTTTCTTCCCACACTTATGGCAATTTCTGCCTTGGTCATATCATAATCCTAGTGGTATTCATAGGGGGGGATCATAGAGGGATTCATTTATCTGCTGAGTTATTTGGCAGGTTTGCTGCTGAGAGCTGCCTTATCTTTTTTAGCCTCATCAGTGTCAGGCAAATTGTCTTGCCACGTAGTGACTACCATAAATCTTGTTTGATCTCTTCCCACAAGCATGGAACTATCTTAAGCAGTCATGGGGGCGATTTGTGATGTCCTTGATGAAAACAATGGTAGCTGCCCAGTGGATTTCAGCAACTGAGAGACAGAAGACTGCAGTGTAATATAAACTTATAAAACAGTAAAGTTTATACAGAGTATATCACTTGGGTAGCATATTTTTAATACTGGCAGAATTGTACAGGTTATAGAACAGATTTCAGCCATTTGTAAGGAATATGTGAACTGAAGCATTAAGTTAATATGTAGCTGCAATCTGGCAACAGGGACATAGTGAACTTTCTAGTCATCTATTCTCTAAAGGACATAAATCATAAATCAGCATATCCCCCCTGAAACTTCCACTAATGCTTATTTTCACATTGTACTCCATAACTTTGAGAGGCAGCAAGAGAAGTCACACAGGTATGTGAGATTTATCTCGTCTAGAAGAACAGGGTATAAAATAGGGGGTGGAGAAAAGATGGGGTACTTTTGTGAAGAAGATCAATTTAACTTCTGTGGCATTGATTGCCATGGAGGTACACAAAAAGCAAGAACACCCCACCTTCACCAGGCCCTTCTCTCTCGGGGGTGCCTGTGTTTGCTTTGCCCAAAGTGTCACTAAAGGGTATCCAGTAGAAAAATCACTCCTTCACTCAGTCCCAGGAAGTGTCCTTGCCTGGCATCCCAGGGCTAAGGGAAGGGCTTCCCACCCCAGACCCACTACTCCCAGGAAAACCCCACTGTAGGAGGGTTTCTGGCAGGGTGCATATAACCTGGTCAGATTGGGGCTTGTGGTCGTGCATGGTAACAGTCAAGAAACTTCTCTGAGCCTCAGTGTGTCTGTGTGTATGTGTCCCTGTCACTAAAGAACGTCAGCATGAAGGGGAATTTGATGAGAGCATGTAAATGGGTTTAATGAGTTAGCTTAAAAGGAATTTTGTAATTGACACTGAAATTGGTTAATTTTATTCATTAGCTTTAGAAAACTCCTGTTGATGTTATAGGTGATGCTTTTCCTAGTTTGCATTTTAAGAGAATGTAAAGCTGTGGAAAGTACTTCCTTTAGGCAGAGATACTCGAAGTGGGTCAAGAATGGTGCAGGGTGCATCAGCAACTTCACCCTGGGGATGTCACCTTCAGACACAGGCAAGTAGCTCCCCAGTCATGTCCTTTCAGCTTTGCTTCTTTTAGAGATAGTAAGGATGATGCAGCAAGTTAGCATCATCATCCAGAAATTCCCCCCCACAGTAGTAGAAACCTGCAGTTTCATTAATTTCACATTTCTTCAGGTAACTGTGGGGAGAAATAGGTTTTGACATGCAAGAAATTCGTGCCTGTGTTGTCTGCTTTTCAGTTATGTGGCCTGTCTTATTATGTTGCCTTGAAGTTTATAAGGTAGCCTATCTTATCTGATAACGAAAGAGATCTGTGTTGAATTTTTTGGACTGAATTTTAACCAGTGACTTGAAAGGTGCTTTCTACAAAATATCTTTGAGTATTTATGCATATATCTCATTTAGATTTTCGTGAATAAATTCACCATCTGCTTTTCCCCAGGTCCCAGGGTTTTTTTCAGTGAGAATATTGACAGAAGAATATCTGTGGGAAAGGGTTTGATCCCAGCAGGACTTAAGTGATAAGCATAATTAAACATGTGAGCATACATTTGAAATGTGTGAAGTTCAGGCAATACATAATTTACGTTCTGTGTTCACATTTCCCTCATTGACTTTTTGAGAAGGTACATTCTTGTGTTCATTGGAAAATTTCTTGATCTTTGTAGCATTACATAGGAAGCACTTCAGTCATGTAATGTAATGAATGGTAAAATACATCTCCTTGTAATGGTTCACAATCAGATTATTGTGAGAAGGGTAATTTTGTGAGGTGTCTCTGAAAAACACTTTTTTTTCTGAGAAGTTTTATGATTGGAAATGGATGCTGAGAGGAATGCTAAAAGTAGCTGAGCTGCTGCTCCAGTTTTGCTGGGTTAGCTGAGCAAAACGAAGCGTTCATGTCCTTTTCCATTTTCCTTTTTCCAGTCAATGTATCCTGAAACTGCAGCAGTAAACCCAGGGTTAGTCAGGGAAATGTCCTTTCCGGATATCTACTCTCCCCATGTGGTTATGTAACTGCTCTCCCCATAGGGTTGCACTGATGAACAGTCTTCAGTTTGTAGGTCAGGATTATTTGGTGATATGTGCTTGGTTATCACTGCCCTAGAGTCAGTCATTGAAAAGCCAGTTACTGAGTGTGCAGTTCTAGTTCAAAGTCATTGTTGACCCTGGGGATTCTGCATTTTTGTCTGAATAATGTTTTCACAGATTTCGCAGAATATTCTGAGTTGGAAGGGACTCACATGGATCATCAAATCCAACTTTTAAGTGAATGGCCTCTACAGGGATAGAACAGGGATCGAACTTGTGACCTGTGGTGTTACTTAGCACCGTGCTCTAAACAGCTTTTTCAACAGCAATCCATCTACCCTCTAGCAGTTCCTATCTCCTCAGTGAATTCTATTCCAGACTTCTTATTTTCATTATACCTGAGTCAATCCCAGTGTTCCTTTATCCTGCTGCATTAATTTCTACAGGATATATAAAGAAACTTTCTTTGGGTGGAAGAGTCAGGGTGGTTCCACTGTAAAAAGTTTAAGTGGGGTCAGAGTTGGACTTTGCTTCTAAGGATTGCATAGAAAGTTGTTTGTATTTCACTTCCTATTGTTTCATTACTATGGTTGGAACAATTGCTCAGCTAATTTGAAGGAAGAGATTACTTTGAAGTGTTTCTTTTTCCAGAAGATCTTCATCAGTGAACCAACAATTTGTATAGATTATAAAATTCTTCATTGACCCTGCTGTGCAAATGACTTAGATATCTGTCTTTGATATCATAACAGAGTTTTTGTCTAGTTCTCCCTTAGAACTGCTGCCTTTTCTGTACCACATGAAGCTGGATAGATTCAGAAAATGTTCTGGTTCATTTAAAAACCTCAAAAAGGCAAAGTTTTGGGGGAGTAATCTCAAGTATTATTTTTAATATAGGGTTTGGAAAATATCATAATTTGTATTAAGCTTTTGGCAGTGCTGTCTTTAGCAAAGTGTTTCCTTAGTGTAGATTTGTAGAACTGTGTGTAGGCTCAAGGAAATACATAGCTATGGCAACACAGAGCTAATGTGTTTGTATAGGACTGTGTTGATACAATTTGGGAACTGGAAGCTAAGTATCAGCTTGGGTATTCTAACTATTCTGCACAGCACACAATGAAATGTTAAATAATTTGATTAAAAATAAAAAAGCAGCCCCAAGGCTGAAAAATTGTAAGCATTCTGAGTTATTAGAAAGTCCTCCTCCAGAATTAAAAAAAAAAAAAAAAATCTACAGGCTGCACTGATTCTGAAATTGATGTGCAGCATCTGAAGGTAGCCAAGGGACAATCTATTATGTATGTCATGAGGTTAAATGAGGCACAACTGTAATATGACAGAATTATACAATATTTCTTATGTGTGATAGACAATAGACAAGAATAGTCCAGTTTATGTTGAAGCCCAATAATGTGGCATAATGGATGTAACTTGCAGTAAGTAGATTAACCTTAAGTATGCAATGCCAGTGATAGCTTAAAGATGATTCTAGCAGGTTACAGTAAGAAATAAATGATTTTCTGAAATAAAAAAGCAAGATGTGCATTTCAGCAGCAAATTTCTGATAAGATGAAGACATGATAAATCATTATGGTGCTAGAGAAAATGCTCTGAAGAATAGATTATAAATATTATTGTAAAGAGTAGTAATAGTACTACTGAATTACAATAATCGTTTGGCTGCCCTGCTTCCATAAAATGACATACTCACTGTTCTAGTGTTAGGGAGTCATTGCATGCTGTATACTTCACTCAATCTGGCATTTGCATGGCTTGATTTGTTTCAGATGTTTTCTGTTGTGCATATGAGAATAATTTATTTTGGCAGCTGGAAAATACACTTAAATCCGTGGTATACATTGATTTGTAATTTTCTATTTTCTTGCATGCTGATGGCATTTAAAGACTTTGAATTGTTCACAGCAGTAGATGTTTATTCTAAGGGAGGTATAATAACATTCTTAAACACTCAGTTGGATCTTGTTACTGCGCCCTACTGGTTTTGGTATGTGTTTGAATAAATGGATAGATATTGGCAACACAGACTCATGCAAACTCATAATTACCTGCACTACATGAAATGTTTTAAACAATATTGTCTCAAAACCCCATTGTCAGACACTGCAGGGAATAAAGATAAAACTGCAGCACAAAACAGACTGCCTTTGGCCAGGGAGGAAGAGGTATATTTGTAGAGAACAAAAAGCTGCATCAGAGTTAGGGGGATACTCAATGAAAACACAGTCATCTGTCAGCCAAAAATTACTGCTCTGAAGGAGATAATCTAATCGTGTAAGTCTCTTATGCAGCCATCATGTTCTAGAATGTGACTGCATAGTGCTTCTTTCTCAGTGTACTTTGTAGTCTTTTTCCCACCTGGAAAAAATCTAGAGAGGGGAAGAGAAACTGCCTTCTCATTTTACACTAATAATATCCCATTGCCACTTTATGGAAAGCTTTATTTACATAGGTAGCTATGTTTAGTAATGTTTACCTCTAAATGCATAGTGAATATGCTGTTATCTCACACATTGAGTACAGATAATTATTTTGCCACTTCCTAAGGTATATCTATGTTCTGGGATCCACAGGAGGAAACCACCCCTTTAAGAAAAACGATTAAGCTGGAGGTGACTGGATTTCATGATTTTATATATATATAATTTTATATATAATATACATAATTTTATAAAAGCTGATCTGAAATTAACTCCTAAGAAAGTATTTACGCATGGTTGTAGAAGGCAACTGGTTCAAGGCTGTGATAACTGCAGCGCTTATATCCAGTCACTCTGTCAAGTGGCCAGGTTGTGTTGTAAGCTAACTTTTCCTGTGTCACTGCTTCTGATGCTGATGTCTTCAAGATGTTACGGTGTCCTCACAGGAAATACTTGAATTATCCTAAATCTTTCAAATAGGTATCTGTGTAAGGAGTAGTTGTGGGTGATGGTTGTCACTTCTTAAAATTTGCCATTTTCTGAAATGTCAGGACAGAATTTTTTAGTACAGAGTTTCATTTAACATTTTTCAACCTTTTTGTTTTTGCAAGGTACTGCTTTAAAATAAAATTACTAACATAATTGCTCCTTTGCCCATCCAAAAATAAAAAGCCATTGTCATGCAGATACTTATTGACATTTTAAAAATATGGGTGGTCAGAATGAAAAAATACTTTGATGTAAGTAGATCGACTTAATTAAACCTGTTCAGCTATTAAAATCTACCTTGTTAAGAAAAATAGATTCTAAGGAGTCTGACTTGTAGGAGAAAAAAAAGATTTTGATGTCTAGTGCAATGTACATGACATCACCGCAGCTGATCTTTTCTTAGTGCTTTTATTTGTGACCCTCTGTTTGCATTGCCAACAGTTCTCTCCAATTAAAATGAGTATTTTAGCATGGGCAGGGAATAAAATCTTTGTATTGAGGTAGATTCTTGTAATGCTTAATACCTTGTGGTTTTTATATCGGAATTACAGGAGTGGTGCGTTAACAGGCAGGTGACAGTTGTATTCTTCTGTTTGTCATTCCAGTGTTATAATAGTTGAGGAAAAAGAGTGAACTTGTGGAAAAGCTCAATGATAATAGATACATGTTTTAGTCAAGTATTTTGTGTGGCGCCTTTTAGAATGCAAATATATTAAAAATAGTTGCAATGATTAGAAGTGGTTGTGCCAGTCTTCCTCTTTATGGCAATTACTCACATTTTCAGAATGACTTCCATGACTTTCACCTCAGCATTAATACTTTAGCTGGGGGATATTTTATACTACATATCCCAGAACACTTATGTGGCTGACATCTGAATATTCTCCAGATAAATCATAATCTCTCATTTTGATGCCAGATTGATGGTTTATGACTTTCTCATGTAGTGTCATGATCAATTCTTCTACAAAGTGCCTTATTGTACAAAGCTGCATAATAATGTATAAAACTGTTTATTATTTATTATTTCCATCCTGAGGCCCTATTATTTCATTAACTCTTTGACCTTTCCTGTCAGATCTTATTGTTTCAGCAGAATATTTCTGCAGAATTAGAATTTTGATCTCAATATTGATATGTGTTCCTGTATTATTTCATTTATATGCAAATGGAGTTTCTGTAGTGTTTTTAGTAGGAACTACTTTTTTTTTTGCAGTTCTTTCAATTTCTGATAGTATTCCCTTGCTCACACAACCAAGACTGACAGAAGCTTTGATGTTTAACAAACAAAAGTTCTTGCTATGTATGAGTGAGAAGTGAAGGTCTGCTTAAAGTTTGTCTTGAACAAGACAAGTAAAATAAAATTTTTATAGTTAAGGACTCAAAGTCTTCCAGTGCAAACCAGGAAAATGTCTCAAAAAATGCTGTGCTGATTCTTGAAGTTTTGATTTCTAAGCAGGTTCGTCATTTAGGCATCATGACCTTTTCCTTCGATAGTTCTTAGTTTATACTAAAAGTACAGTAATTAGTGTATAAATGTTTTAAGGTGGCACTGATATATTAAATTAAAACTT
This sequence comes from Peucedramus taeniatus, assembly GCA_013400575.1. NCBI lineage: Eukaryota > Metazoa > Chordata > Aves > Passeriformes > Fringillidae > Peucedramus > Peucedramus taeniatus. The sequence continues at coordinate 14,968 of WBNO01030650.1, forward strand.
TGAGTGTTGAAACCACTCCTGTTTCCCAATATCCCCTCCTTCCCTCCTCTCCTTCCCAATTAAAACAGTGCAATAGAAAAGAGGATTGCTACCCTTTCTAATTTGGTGTTTATTACTTCTTCTAATCTGTGGTTATAACACATTTCAAAGCGTCTCCTGTGGAGAGAGCTGCTGCTTCACCATTCTTGCTTTTTCACTTGGTTGCTAATACAACATATTTGATCTCACTTGAAGGATGATTTTGCAGTTTACAGAAGAGCTGATGTAAAATCTCACAAATAAGACTTACCTAGGATTTAACAAAAAAAGCTGTACTGCAACCAGGCTCTGCAGTGCCATAGTATTTACAACATTCCTACTGAATCAGGTTCTATAAACAACAGTCCAGTCACAGCTGATAATATAGAAGCTACAGTTGCTTACTTTGGCCTTATTAGATATGGTTCATTAACAAAGTTGGGGTGGGAAATAAACAGGAAAGTAGTAAACTTTACTCTGAGGAAAGTGGAAAGAACTTTGATTTTTAAATGAGAACATTAGCAGAGCTAGGCTTTCTTACAGATTTCCTGTTTTATATAAAGTTTTCTCAAAGCAATATACTATAGGTGCCATTTAACTATTTGTTACTTTGATTGTAATCTCTCATACTTTATAATGAGGGCATGACAAGCTTTGTCTTTTCCTTGGCGATCACAGAACCACAGAATGAACTAGGTTGCAAAAGACCTTTGAGATCATCAAATCCAATCCATGACCTAACATCTCCTCATCAACTAAACCATGGCACTGAGTGCCACATCCAGTCTTCTTCTAAACATGTCCAGAGATGGTGACTCCACCACCTCCCTGGGTAGATGATTCCAGTGCCCAATCACTCTTTCAGTGAGGAATTTTTTCCTGATGTCTAAACTTTCCCTGGTGCAGCTAAGACTGTCCACTCATTCTGCCAGTGGTTGTCTGGGAGAAAAGACCAACCCCCACCTGACTACAGCTACCTTTCAGGCAGTTGTGGAGAGTGATAAGGTCACCTCTGAGTCTCCTTTTCTCCAGGCTAAACACTCCCAGCTCCCTCAGCCATTCCTCACAGGGCTTGTGTTCCAAGCCCCTCACCAGCCTCGTTGTCCTCCTCTGGACGCACTCGAGCATCTCAATGTCCTTCCCAAACTGAGGGGCCCAGAACTGGACACAGCACTCAAGGTGTGGCCTCACCAGTGTCGAGTACAGGGGGAGAATGACCTCTTGGCTCCTGCTGGCCACGTCATTCCTGATACAGGCCAGGATGCCATTGGCCTTCTTGGCCACCAGGGCACACTGCTGGCTCATGTTCAGCCGGTTGTCGAGCAGTACCCCCCAGGTCCCTTTCTGCCTGGGCACTGCCCAGCCACATTGTCCCACTGTAGCACTGCAGGGGGTTGTTGTGGCCAAAGTGGAGGACTCGGCACTTGGACTTGTAAAACTTCTTGTTGTTGGACTCTGCCCATCCATCCAACCATTCCAGGTTCCTTTGCAGAGCCCTCCTATGTTCCAACACATCAATGCATGCTCTCAGCTTGGTATCATCTGCAAGTTTACTGATGGTGAATTCAATCCTCTCATCTAGATCATCAATGAAGGTATTGAACAAAACTGGTCCCAGCACAGACCCCTGAGGGGCTGTCAGTCACCACTGGTGACTGGCCTCCAACTGGATGCAGCACTGTTCACCACCACTCTCTGGGCCTGGCTATCCAGCCAGTTCTTAACCCAGTGAACCTGTCCAAGCCGTGGGCTGCCAGCTTTTCCAGGAGTATGCTGTGGGAGACAGTGTCAAAGGCTTTGCTGGAGTCCAGGTAGACAACATCCACAGCCTTTCCCACATCCACCAGATAGATCATCTGGTCATAAAACGAGATCAGGTTGGTTCAAACACAACCTGCCCCTCCTAAACCCATGCTGGCTGGGTCTGATATCCTGGTGTAAGAGACTTAAATAGTTCATGCCTTAAACATTGATATAAAATTTTGCTCATTATAGCAAAAACTGTATAAAGAAGCTACAACCACAGAAACCTCCTTGAAGAACTTTGGACTGTAAGTCAAACTGCTGAGATTAGATGAAGAGAAACCCATTCATCAATCATCTCAGGCTTGAGGAGAAACCAACAAGGCTGAGGGAAAGAGAGCCAAAGGCTACAGAAACTCTCTCCTGTCTGCGTTTGGGGTGGGGAAGACCACAGCCCACATAAAGCTGGTTTACACAGCCTCCCCCTAAAACAGGGATGGAGGGAAGAGGTTTCAGGTATAACCTCTGGTTAGAGGCAGTGACCCATCCTCCCTTACACAAACTGGCCCCACTGTGAAATCCCCAGCCCTGGGAAGGTCACATCCACGGGACATTCCTGTGAGAGGCAGCTGAGGGGGTGTCACGATCCATCAAAGGCTCCCCAAAGTGCCCCCCAGAGTCATTCCTGAAGCCTTGCACCACAGGACTGCACGTGATGCAGCAAACCCAGAGGCTGTTGTAAGAGACAATGGCAAACTCCCCCTGCCCCGGGAGGTGCCTGGGTTTTGCTACTTAGCCTGAGCGTGTATTAACCCATCAGATCCTGTGCTTCCTGGGGGGACCTTCGCCACCAAGAAGACCAGCTGGAGAGGATCAGCAGAACATCATTGGGATCCATGGAATGATGATATTCTCTTTATTCTGTCTCTGTCAATGTCTTTCTGTCCCTCCAATCTCTTTTCTGTTTTTTCCTCTTGCTTTTTCTCTCTTCTCTCTTTCTCTCATATCTACTATCAAATAAAAAACCCATACAGTTGTCACTGGTATATGGTCTTATTTGCACCTTAATTAAGACAGAGGCATTTCTAATAACTTTAATAACTAGATCATGACACCCAGCCATCAGGTGCCGCATGATGGCACTCAAGATGACGTGTTCCTTAATCTTGCTGGGCACTGAGGTCAGGCTGACAGGCCTGTAGTTTCCTTGGTCTTCCTGGCCCTTCTTATGAATGGGCATGACACTGGCCAGCTTCCAGTCATCTGGGACCTCCCCACTGAGCCAGGACTGCTGGTAAATGATGGAGAGTGGCTTCGCAAGCTCATCTGCCAGCTCTCTCATCACACTAGGATGGATCCCATCTGGTCCCATAGATTTGTGAACATCTAAGTGGCTCAGCAGATTTCTGACTGCTTCCTCCTGGATAACAGGCAGCTATTCTGCACCCTGACTATCCACTGGCCCAGGAGGACATTCGTTCTGAGAACAACCTGTCTTTCTGATGAAAATTGAGGCAAAGAAGTACCTCTGCCTTTTCCTCATCTTTAGTTACTAAATTCCCTCCTGCATCTGATAGAGAATGGAGGTTGTCCTTGCCCTTTTGCCATTAATGTATTTATAAAAATATTTTTTTATTGTCCTTCACAGGAGCGGCCAGATTGAGTTTTAATTGGGCTTTTGGCTCTCTAATTTGTTTCCTACATGCCCTAGCAACACCCTTCCTGATATACCTCACGCTCCTTCCAAAGGTGATACACCCTGTTCCTTAGCTCCTTCAGAAGCTCCTTGCCCATCCAGGCCAGTTGTTTTCCTCATCGGCTCATCTTTCGGCACATAGGGACAGTCTCTTGCTGTGCCTTCAGGACTTCTGTTTTGAAGCATGCCCATCCTTCTTGCACTCCTTTGTTTTTGAGGGCTGCTTCCCAAGATACTTTCCAAATAATTCTCTTGAAAACGCCAAAGTCTGTCCTCTGGAAAGCCAGATGGCCTCCAACCACCACATCTCCCACCAGCCCATCTCTGTTTGCAAACAGCAGGTCTGGCGTAGTCCCTCCCTTGGTGGGCCCACTTACCAGCTCTGACAAGAGGCTCTCCTCCATATACTCTAACAAGCTCCCAGACTGTCTCTTCTCTGCTGTGTTGAGTTCCCAGCAGATATTTGGCAGGTTAAAATCTCGTACAAGAACAAGGGCTGGTGATCCTGGACCACTCTCTAACTACTTGTATAATAAGTTATCCACGTCTTCTTCCTAGTTGGGTGGTCTATAACAGACACCAACTAGGATGTCAGCCTTGTTGGTCTTCTGCCTGATTCTTGCCCATAGGCACTTGATTTTATCATCATTAATCTCAATTTCCATGGCATTGAGAGCTTCCCTAATATAAAGAGCCTTTTCTCCTCTCCACCTTTTCTCCCTTGCCTGTCTCTTCTGAAGAGCTTGTAGCCATCCATTTGCAGCGTTCCAGTTATGTGAGTCATCCCACAATGTTTTCATGATGGTGACTATGTCATAGTTTCTTGCTGTACCACAGCTTCCAGCTCCTCTTCTTTGTTACTCATGCTGCATGCATTAGTGTACATGCACTTCAACTGGGCTGCTGATTTCACCCCTGACTCTGACTTACCACCCTTGGGCCTGTTTCTGGAGAGCCTAATTGCATCCCCCTCCCTCTTCAAACCTAGTTTAAAGCCCTCTCGTGCAGTCCCTCTAATTCATGGGCTAGAACCCTTTTGCCCTTGATAGATAGATGAAGCGCATCTGGCTCCACCAGGCCAGGTGCCATAAAAATTGCCCCATGATCAAAGAACCCAAAAGTCTACTGATGGCGCCCAACCTTAAGCCACTTGTTGATAATGCAGGTTCTCTTGTTCTTTTCATCATTTGTTCCTGCCACGGAAGGGACTGAGCAGAACACCACCTGTGCTCCTGCCCCATCAACCACTCGACCCAGAGCCCTGAAATCCCTTCTTAATTGCCCTAGTGCTCTTCTTTTCAATCTCATTACTGCCAGCCTGGAGTGTCAGCAGTGGGTAATAATCAGAGAGCTGAATCAACTCAGGGAGTGTCCTGGTGATGTCCCATACCTGGACCCCAGGGAGGCAGCAGACCTCCCTGTGGGATGGGTCTGGTCAACATACGAGGCCCTCTCTTTCCTTCAGAAGGGTCACCTATTGACTACCCTTCTTTTTAATGCTAGAGGCAGTGATCTGTCTGACAGACAAGTCTAATTGGGAGGCTCTCTGGGCGGATTATTTTCTTCTATGTCATCTGGCTGACCCTCTGGATCCAGGGCCTCATACCTATTCTGAAGTGGTACCTAGGTAGGTGATAGGGGTCAGGAGGAATTTTTATTACCTCCCTCAGGGGGGTAATAAGAGGTCAGAGGTCAGCAGGGACCCATTTCCCAGACTCCCCTTCATCTACTAGGTCTCCTCCTTCTGCCTGGTGGTGGGAGGCATGGGAGTCTCTGGCTCCTGGTGGGCTTCTCTCAGGTATGGAAGGGCAAAACTTCACCAGTCTGTTTCCCTTTAACTTTCCCCAACCCCTTTCTACTTCCTCCTTAAGCTCAACCACCAGACAGAGGAGATCATTCACCTGTTTGCACCACAGGCAGGCATCCTTTGCACCATCCCGTGGTACTACTGACAGGCTCAAACACTCATTACAGGACGGGGTCTGGACAGATGCGTTGTTCTTGGGGAGTTCTCTTTGGGTTGGTACTTTTACTAGGTATGGCTTTTGATTGTTTGGGGACCATTGCTGTAAAAAAAACAAAACAAAGCAAAAAAAAACCCAAACTAAAAAAGAAAGAAACAAACAAAGCTCCAACACAAAATAAATACCCCAGTGGCAGGAGGATGACTGCAACCCTGCCTGCTTGCCCTGCCTGTGCAAACTACTGTGCCACACACCCTCAAAGATGTGCCACACTCCTGTTTGCCTGCTCCTGTTCACCTGCTCCCCAGAGCCCTCTTTTAATGGCACCTCTGATGACTGGAGGAAGCCCCTCCCAGCACCTGAATGGCTAACAAGAGAAGATCCCCATTTTTCATCATTAGGACATGACAGAACTTTCAAAATCTCTCTCTGACAAAATTCCCTGGTTTAATTCTGTGAAACATCTGTATTCTGTTATTTTCTGCATTAGGTGTAAGCCTATGTTATAGGAGTTCATTTGAAATTTCTAAAACTCAGAAATATTCTACATGCCCATCAATACATGGTGGCTGTTTAGAAATGCATGTATTCTTCTTCTGTGAACTTGACCACTTGAGTTTCTGTTGGCTTGGCTTGCTTTGTGTCAGAGTAAAATTAATTAGAAGTGAAGGCATTCTGAGTGACAAGTTGGGCATGCCAGGATGCTGCAGATGTAGAGGTGATGGAAATGTTCTATTTATATCTGATATTAATTCCAAAGTCACAAAATGCAAATTTCTCACAGGCTTTCAAGAGAGGTCAGTTGTGGAATGCTTTGGGGAGATATTTCTAAAATTATCAAGATTCGATTAAAAAAATTCAAGTCAAAATAATAGCTTCCAGGATGTGGGATTTTTTGGATGAACACTTGGTCTATATTGATCTACTAAGACTTTTATCATTGGAATGGAATATTACACTTTAGATAAGTTAAAAGGAATTAGAAAAATCCTGGCCCACTGCAATGAGCCCTTACAGAGCTGCAAAAAGAATTCTCTACTTGGACTTACATGCAAGGGGAAGTTTTTTCCATAGCACAAAATATCTGTCTTGTGAATTTGGTTTAGTTAAGGGAAACAGGAGAGCAGGTAGTAAGTTAGAAGGTACCTACAGAGAAGCTGGTAATAAATTTTCAAATAAGAATGGAAAGAATATATATGGGCTGGTTTGTGTGCTATAGCTACCCTAGTGAATTTATAATTCATGACACATCCTCACAGTTGGAAGTAGTTTTTGAAAGAAGAAGCCACTTTTTCTTTTACGAGATTATTAAAAAAAAGAGATTATTACTTTTGAAAGTGTAGGAATGGTAAGAAAGTACTTGCTTGGAAAGTAACTGCTGTGACTCAGCATGTAGCAGCAATGGCCTACTGGAGCTAAATGTAAAACAATCAATTGATGGCCTTGCATATCCTAAATTGTTACCTCCTGCAGACCTTGTAAAGTAGTCACTGTGGTGGCAGCACTTCTACTGAATTTAGAGTCCTCCAGCACTGCTCAAATGCAGGAGAACCATTGGAGTGAAAAGGATATGTAAGCAGACACACAGCTCTGAAGTTTCTTTGACAGTATGGCAGATCTGCATTCTGAGGTGGAAAAGGACTGCAGAATTGCCACTTTTTAAGTTTTAGATGAGACTCTCAGCTGCTCTCACCAATAAAAGTGGAAGTGCAGAACTTGCCTGCAAGACCTTGCTTTGGGCTGGATTTTAGTCTGAGTCTGATCATAGAGCCCACAATTTTTTTTTTTAATTTTAGAGTCTATAATACTTAGAGCCTGTAAATACTTTCTCCTAATTTCTCTCAAACCTTCATAAACTGCATTGCTGCTGCTTGATTTCATTCCTTTCCTGTTTGGTTTGCTTGTTTTTTTTTTTCTATTAGCTTATGTAGACTTGAGCTAAAGAGTGTAGTGTGGGTTTTTATTTTATTAAACAGCTTAAGGCAAAATCCCCTTATCCAATATCTAGACTTCCTGATCTTATTAGTAGTATCTTGTTCATACATCACACTATTTTATCATGCAGTACTAATGTACACTGTACTAATGTTGCTTGTTTATTCAGCTTTTACTATAATGCCTGGTAAATTGTAATGAACTCTGAGCTAAGTTACCATTTTAATAAAGCTGTGTCATGATATTTAAGGCACAAGTCTATGCCTGAGAATGCATCAGCCAAAGGCAGAATTTGTATTCCTGCACAGCATTTATTCCAAAAGTAAAAATTTCTGGTAATAAGAAAATGAAAATGAGATGATGTGCATTTAGACATTAGGGTCGTGGTTATGGAATGAATTGTTTGACTACAGTCCAAGTCTTTTTCAGCAGGCTGTCTTTGAAAAGTCTTTTTTTCTTCTGCTTTTCTCCCTTGACAGTGGCTAAAAGAGTGAGCTTTAGGGACAGCAGAAGGCTAGAGCAAGCCTGTAATGATTATTTGACAGAATATTCTCCCTCCCGCTAACCATATTCGCTGTAGGACTTCTAAAGCTGAATTTGGTTTCTATTCATTTAATAGCTCGCTTTGTTGTCAGGGAGCTGTCTGTGGAGGATCTACTGTCACTGTGCCTTCTGTTGCAGATTTCTTTTTGAGTCTCTCAAGCAATACTTCCCAATACCTCTGATTTCAAGGCTGCTCTGAGGAGAAAGACACTGACCTGATTTACTCTGATATTTAAAGAGTAAGTCTGTAAGTCCTCTGATACCAATACATACACCACTGAATGGATGAAAAGACACAAGAATAAACATCCTCAAAAACATCATTAGAGTGGATGAACAGTGAAACAATGCATTATTCAGTGTTTGCACACAGTAGAATATTGTGCTTGTGTTCTGTCATTCTCATTGTAGTAGATAATTGTGTGCCACATGTAAGTAGAGCAAGGTTGAAATACAGGCGTACCCAATGTCTGCAGTTTCAAGAAGAATGAACACTGTGTTTAGTTAGTGAATTTAATTCTGTTTCTGGAGGAAAAAAGAAGTGCAAGAATAATTTAATTTAGGAAAGTGAACAGGAACCTGAATTTCTTTGGAACTGAAGTCTTCCAAAGTTGCCTACTTTAAATAGTAAGTACCATATAAATATATCACTACTGCAGTGTTTTTTTTTTTCGTCTTAGTCTTTGCCCTGCAAGGATGCTTATATGCATATATATAAAAAAAGAGTTTATTACTTTTAAATTATAGTAGTAAACTGGTGATCTGATTTTGCAGCATGTGCCCATCATGTCTAAGCACACAAGCTATTTGTTGTAGTGTTAATGCACTGCTCATTTTCTGAAGTTACATGCATGTTCTTCACTGAAGAGCGGGCTGGGAACCTAAATCTTTGTGCTCAGTGGTTCCAGGAAGGTTGTGTGGATGCAGTCTGGCATCTTTATAGTGACAGATGCAGGACCTGTGTATCACCAGGAATAAACAATGAAATGGAAGTCTTCCTTGCAAAAGGAAGATGCTTTACTTAGCATCTTTTGAAAGCAGTTGCAGATAGCCTCCTCACTTACAGGCTTGCAATAATTTACAAGTTTTCTGTCTTTTTGAGTGTAGGATTTTCTCAGCCTTACAAAATAAGCTGTGAGAGATGGAGGAAGGAAGCATGAGAAATTCGAGTAGATTGTTTTAAAGCTTACTGTGTTTTTAAGCTTACTTAAACTCAGAATCTCAGGTTGTTGTTTTGCTAGAAATAAGAACAACTGATGTATGTTCCACTTTATTGGGATTTTCTTTGAAAACGTTTTTGCATGAGCTCAAGAAAACTGTGCATTTGCTAGTCAAAAGATAAATTAACCATTTTTCACTTGGTTACTATCCTGCAGATCACTGCAGTTAGGGAAGATACAAGGTAACACTGCACTTTCCAACTACTCCAAACTCCTCTGAATCAATTTTTTAGGCCATGTTTTTTTTAAAATTTTCTTGTTATTAGTGTCATTCTAGGGTACTATGTCTATTTATTTGAAGTAATATGCAAATTTTACCTCAAGTAGTTTGAGTTCAAATATTTCCAAGAACAACATTGGTTGCAGTGAATTCTGGCCACTCTTTGCTTAGGCTTATCTATAAAGAAACCACTTATTTGAGAGGAATCAATAGTTACTGAATCTTTTTTGTTTAAAACAAGTGAAAACCTTACCCCAAAGGCTACGCAGCTGCTTATCTTCTTACTGATTTGGGGGAAGTAATGTCATTGGAAGGGGTATTAAAATATGTGTTCAAACTGTTGGTGTAGTTTACAGAGGTTTTTTTTAACTTTATATTTCTCTTTTGGACATGGCTTAAATGTTTCAAAAAATATTTTAGTTGACAGATCTGATATTTACCTTGTTTCTTCCCTGATCACCACTAACAGAATCATGCAGACCTGTTTTTCCCTTGCAAATTAATTTCAATTAAATACAAATTCAAAGGACTTTTTGGCTTTTATCTACTTGGATATGCTTCTCATGAGGAGGCAAATTACTAACTTGTACCTACTATTTTTCTTGCTTTCTAAGGAAAAAGGATTTTGCTAAAGTATTTGAAAAGTATTTGAAACTCGTAAATGAAGCACGGGCATTGGTGGTGATGGCAGACATTTATTTCTCCACAATGACCTTTCTCTGCCTCTGGCCTTACCACTGGTTGTAGGAGAAGTTGGCTCTTTGGCCTTTACATTCATGGCTTCTTTATCAGGTTTTCTTGCTGATTTGACAATTGTTTCGAAGTCTGAGATTTAATTGTAGGAAGTTCATCATTCTTGTTTCACATCAGTTTTCAAGCTCTTCTGCTATCTCATAGATGCCTGGCATGGGCTCAGTTTAAACTCTTCATTTATATATTTCCCCAGGGTTTGGAAGAAAACACAGAACCAGCATACCCTGTGTGATTGTATTACAGTTTCTAGGATATCTAGACACTGCCAACAAACAGCCATTTCTACTGAGAATGATGTTCACTGTACCACATATTAGAGAACCAAACAGGCCATTTGCAGTCAATGGAAAAAAGTAGGATGCTAAGCTAAGCTTCAGTGAGCACTCAGATGATTGTGGATCAATTGTGCAAAGAATTTGAGGAAAGTTAAAACAGCTTTTAGTACACTGGCTGTTTACATGAGTTTAATGCAGTGGATAATCTGTTGATGCCTTTTGCAATTGCATTAGGCCCTGTATCCATTCCAATCTCCTTGGCCTTAGTGCAAGGATCAGCACAATGGTGTTTGTCTCTTCTGCAGCGCTCATCTCAAAACTGGCAGGGCTTGTCTAATGAACATGGCTGCTGTCTCTTACAGGATGGGGCAAACCTTAGTTGGGAATGCAGGCAAGGTGCAACTGGGTGTAGCACAGGGGTATTTATTCTGCGAGTTAGGCAGCAGACTGGTTTTCTGAGAGACTGGGAGGAAAGCTGTGTGTTGCTGCTGTTGTAATTGATTTTGTTTTTTTTTTTCATTGGCCTTGGATTTAAGACAGCAATGGCCTGGGCCTTGTATTGGAAATACCTAATCTATTAAGCAGTAAAGCTTAATTTGTACCTTATAATTTAATTAGTGTGTGATTATAAACTCACATAATCAGGAGTTCATTTCTTCACAAGATGTATGAGAAACCAAAACCCCTTCCTGAAACCTTATGGAGGATTAATTTCCTAAATTGCATAGTCCTACTGATCCTTTTCAGTGAGAATCCTCTGCTACCTATAGCAGTATCAGGTCTCCTGAGAGCTTTTTTTTTTTTTTTATGCAATTGTTGTGTTATTGCTCTTTGCTTTTCACAGCAGTCTCATACTGTGGCAGCTTTGTTCAGATATGTAATATCTGTGTTATTATGTCAAGCAGCAGGAGTTTTTTGGTCAAAAACCTGGAATACCAGAATATATCTATCTAGACTTCTGTTTGTTGGGCTTTTGGTTTATCATGAACTCCCAACTCTGTGCTATTGGGAATGACACTACACATAACTGGTAACTAAAATCTTCTGAAAAAGGAGAGACAAAACTTACTCTTCATGTTGTCACTGAAAGTTGGGAATAAGACTCTCTAACACTGTAATCTCCGTATTAGAGAGCAGCATTGCTTTTATTTCCATCACTGGGTGTGAGGGGAGTGTCTGTCCCTAACCCAAACGGAGCAGCTAGCTAACAGTTTAAATCTATATAACTTATACATATTCATTAAATTTCCCCAAACTCATGCATATGTGCAAAACGTTCCTGTAAATTTTTTTGCCTATTTAAAGCACCTCTCAAAGCTTAGTTGCATCAGATTAGGGGTCTTTTGAGGGTCTCTGGTGCTTGTTTGGGAAACATACCATTCCTCAAATTACTCTTTTTTGGTCATAGACTTCCAAAAAAAGTTTCTTCTCTTTGGATGCATCCCAGTGATGTGGTCTGGCTAATAAATCCCTTCTTGGCAGTGTTTCTAAGGCCTGCAGCCTTAAAGGCAAAGGAAACCACTTGCACATATTAATAGACATATTAATAGACACTGTCATTTAAAGCTGAAGGCAGTCATAAGACTTAAACACTATTTGTTACAATTAAAGGTTGCCCCAACAATAATAAATGTGTTTATTATAATAAAAAGCATTTTTTTGGTTGCCTATTTAATTTGCATAGATTTACTCTAGAATTTTGGCTTTTTCTGCTCAGATGGACTGTAAAGGTCTATGTTTGTATCATCAAGTAGTATATAGCTTCATGTTGGTGGTCACAGTAATGATATCAAGGTGTGTTTCTGAAGAGTAATTTAGTCCTGCTGTGGTTATAGTACCCTATGACACACAAAAGACTTATCTATTCACCTGCTGTTCCTCCTGACAGAGTGTTCCTGTAGCACAGCCAGTTTTTCCTTCCATTAAAAAGTTCCTGCCTGCATGCCTGACTTTTACTACCATTATAATGTCGAACAACATGGGTGCACTTAGAGAGTAGTGAATTATAATAATTGTGAGAAGTCCTAATCCAGTACCCCAGGATTTAAAATTATTTCAGCTGTCAATATTTCTCCCCTCCACCTGTCAAGCTGATTTTCTTCTTATTGGTATAGAGGAGAGATTGTCTCTTCATTTAAAGCAAATGAATTTCCAAATGTTTCAGGCTTGTTTGCAGTATCAAAAGCAAACACCGGAAATCCACTTGCCTAAATTACAGTAGTAGTCACTTGGACAAAATGCATTTGTCGAAATATACAGATACTTACACACACATATATGTACTTGGTGTTTTCTCAGGGAAAGTTTAATTTAATTATTTGTTCCCCTGGATTTTATATATATATATAAATGGATT
>WBNO01030651.1:0-161110 GCA_013400575.1 Peucedramus taeniatus
AAAAATTCACACTATGAAATATTCTCAGTTTTGTGATGTAGATTTTGACTTTACATTTCAGAATAAAAGAAAGTGAGGCTATATGGTTATGTGGTTCTATGATTTCATAACAATCATGTCAAACTGGAAGGAGAACAACCTGCTGAGGGAGCTTGTTGCTTAGGTTATTAAAGTGCTGAGGGTTGTTTAAAGGTTTATGGTAAAGGGCTAATTCAGAAAAAAAAATCTGCTTTCTTGCAATAAATAGATAGTTCATGATCCAAAATTCTTTTAGCCCTAACATTCAGGCTTTTACAAAGCACCTAGGCTAGAGGAGACCTCAGCTGTTTTTCAAGTAGTGAAAAAATTTCCCAGAGGAGACATACAACTATGAAAAAATTCAAGTTCTGCCACTGAAAAATTCTAATCTTCCATGAATGCTATTGTACCAGCATCCAAAACCACTGCATGTATGTGATTAGCCCGATGATTCAGGGACAGGTTATTACTATTGTCAGTCCACAATTTCCAATTTATTTTTTTTTTAACAGTAGCATATTTACAAAGAGAAAATCCTCTTTGGAGGATATGCCTTCCAAAAGCTTTCTGTTTTGCAACTACAGCCTGAAATGCAAGCAGGGTGAATCCAGCACCAAATAACCAACACGCCCAACATGAGCCCCCAAAAGTCTCCATCAGTAACAATGGTATTTCACTACAGGACCAATACAGTATGTACTTTTGCTTCTCAGAGTTTCACTAATTAATAAATGGTGCTAAAACTTAGTTCTTTAGCCATCAGAAAAACAGAAAAGTTTCAGGAAGTATCCCAAAGAAACAACCCTATCTTAGAGAAGAAAGAGAAATAAGATTATTGAAGAAGAAAATTATTATTCCCATATGATATATACAAAGAAACATGGTGTGTTATTCAGGACGTAACAATTATTAGAAATAATAGTCTAAGGTTAGAACAAAGAATAAATGGGATGCCAAGGAAAGCTTTTGTATGTTGATATTTATTAGGCTATAAAAAAACCTGCTAAAAAGTATGCAGCTGGAACAGCTAGGAGTTTGCAATGTAACAAAGCAGATAAATATACAAGGTACTGTTATACCATACTCATGAAAGTGCAAATTACAGCTTAATAAGTTTATTTTCCACCTCTGATATCTATTATTCATTGTATTTTTTTTTTTTTGCTGAAGTAAATATTTGAAAAGAAAATAACCAGAATATTTCCTTATTCCATAAAACAATAAATCTGCATTTTACTCCTCAGTGTTCAAAAAGTTATGAATAACACCCATGCCCTGGGAAAATGCAAGAACACTTATCATACTCAAATGCATACTACTCAGGCAGAATTTTAGCATTTGAAACAGTCCAATAACAGAATGTGATATCCTTTTGAAAATAAAACTAACTAATTACTATAAAAGTAACTGTAAAGATTTTGAATTCAAAAAAATAGAAATTCAAGCTTTAATTTTAGCTCTAGAAATTTTTCTTCTGACTGTACAAGTTCCAGGTGCATCAACCAGATATTCCATAACAGCAGCAGTACTAAAACATAACCATAATAGGAGGAATTAGTTGTTCATAATTCTATGACAAATTTAACCTGTACAAGTTTCACCAAATATCCTTACATCTTTAACAAATTTTCCCACTCCATAACTATTTGTAAAGCCAAGACTTTAGTGTGTCATAACATTTTTGTAAAAACAAGCCTGCCTTGCAAGCAATGTCACTATTCCACACAGAACTTACTGCTGCTTTGTTGCGTTCCTAATTCCTAGAATTCTCTTAATCTGCCAGGAATAATATACTCTAGAGCTATGAAGTCAAAATTCAGCCACACAATTCCATGAAATAAAAATGTAAATACAGAAATGTATTTAATATTACATAGACTGCTGACAAAATTCTGAAATTTCCCTTCCTCCCTCTGTCCCACTCGGTTCTTCTCACTCTTAACTAGGGTATTTCCATCTGTGGCAATGCCAACACATGGATTATGTTATTATAATCACTTAATAGCTAAACCTCCTTCTTATCAAAACTGCTGATAAAGTTAAGGACCACATAAAAGCCAAGTATTACTGTTTTCATTTATCACATAACAAAGACCCATAGATCTTATACATAAAATCAATGTTTCCCTGTCTTATTTTAAGGTTACTTTTCCCCCATGGAAGACAGCAAAACAATTCTACCATTCAATGAGACAACTTATCAGCAGAATAAGTAGAATTAGCTGTCTAATTCCAAGTAAAATTAATTCAACAGACTTCTTCCTGAATTATTTATATACTAACTGGCATTTCATAAAACTCATCTACAAACATAGATGGGAAAAACATTTTTATGATAAAATCTTGTGAATTCCACCAGGAAAAAAAATATATGCCAAAGAGCTGATTTTGGTTATAGATAAAGTTTTAGCTACATATGAAAAATGGAAGTTTCTGAGCAAAATATATTATTTGATTTTTTTTGCTGTAACTATAAATACTATCACTTTCAACTGAGGCTAAACAACAAAAGCTGCGAAAGGTACAAGGCTTCAAAAAAGAAAGTGTTCTATTCCACCACAAAAACTCTATACTGAGAGTCAGTAGCCAACAGCACAATAATAGCATCGTATTCTTAGAACTGTGCAATATTTTTTTAAATTTAAATAGCTACAATGTAGCACATATAATCCAGGGGAGAAGTGGAGAAAAATCACCATTGATTCTCTATCTGCTCAACAATAAGCAATTGGCCCCAGGAGCTGAATACTGCAGATTAAAATACCAGTCAATTATTACTAGCTGTACTACAGCAATCTGAATGGACAATACTCTGAACAAATAAATACATGCAGAGTTAACCAGAGCATGGAGGCCAACAGCTGGCTGAATAAAAAGAGACAGGGATTCCTGTTAATTTCAATTAGTGATGCAATTCACTCTTACCTTGTACACCCTTTGGATATCTACACTATTCCAGCATTATGATAAAAACCAACTAACACATGATTACAGTAGAGAAGAGAGCTGGAGATGCCCACAGCGTGTACATTTTTTCCCCACCAAACCACAAGTTCATGTTCAGAAAAATGGATAATCAATTGTGATGGAATAAGGACACACTTGAAGTATTCTGTAATTATGTTCTGTTCCTCTGAAATACCAGATCTTGTGGACCAATTACAAAAGGCTTGGAGCTTGATACATTTCTCTCTCAATGGAAGGACAAAAGGGTATGTAGGTAGAATGAAGTGTTCTGAGTAGAAAGTCTCAGCTCTCAGCTGAGATTCCAGGGCAGTAGTCTGCCTTTGACCAAATTTTTGTAAGAAGGAAGATTTCAGTGCTTCTGCATCCAAATGTAAGAGCTGAAGGCAGCTTTGTAATAGCATCTGCCTTCGTGGACTGACAGCACTGACCACCGACGATGTGCTAAGAGAAATCAGAGAGGCAATGAGGGAAGGAAATACAATTGTAATGGCAGATACCCATGAGGATCAGGCAAGCATCACACTGGGACACAAAGCAGAGATGAAACTTTCAGCACTACAATAATCATTTCATGGAGAGCTGGTTAGTGAAACCATTAGAGACGCAGTCTCAGAGTGTGTGCAGGATCTTGTTCAATTTTTTTCTATTGAAAGGCACACTAATAATGCATTCAGGCTCAATATCCCTACAGGAGTTACAAAAGCCAAAAAATCCACCACAGCTGTACGTTACTTCCAAAAGAAAATGACACAGAAATGAGGTAGCCTATTAAAAAGAAGATAGAAGTGCTAAAAGAATTAAACCCCAGAGACAATCATATCCCTCACTGAAAGAGACCACACTGAAAACAGTGCCAGCAGACATCACTCCTTAAGAAAGAATTGATTAAAAGGTAAAAGTTGACGTGGAGAAACAGCCTAAGAGCAGCTTACAGAAACAGCAAAACAACAACAAAAACATCATTCATTGAAAAGCTAAAGTTAATCCCAGATTAAGGTAAAAAGAATCATACACCTTGGTGGATTTAAAAAGTAAAAACAGGTAAAGAAAAAAGTCTGAGTAGTAACTCAGCAATCAAAAGCACACACTAAATACAACCCCATCCAGAGTTTGGCAGAGCTTTTTCTGTTAGAAACATATTGCTTGCTATTTTATCACATTCCTGCATGTTACCTATCAAGACATACAGTAGCTTCTGGTGGTTTTACTCTTGAAAACATTTGTCAGCTAAAATTCAGACAGTATCTGGCTTTGCTGAACACAGAATGTGAAAAAAAAAGAATGGCTGGCAAAGATCTTAGTTGTAAAATCTAATTAAGAAATATGGCTAGCTGTAAAACTGCATTTATGCAGAAGGTAAAAACAGTGACAAACTGTCTCAATGAAATGTTTGTTTGTTTCAAGGATAAGCAAATGCAAAATTGCTTGCATTGGTGTATTCCTTCAAAGACTATTCTGCTTGACAAATGAACATTTATGTCAGCCCTCAAGTGGTTTCCAGCTTTCTAGTAATTTTGTCATGTCTTTCTATTCCTGTTGCAACAAAAACTGTAAATTTTGACATCTAAGGGCATAAATTAAATCACATACCTATCTTACCCTTACAGTAATGTGGATATATACTGTCATATACCAGTGTCTACTGTAGTCAGCTATGGTTTCATTATTTTCATAGTTACATTTTTCTAATTTCCATTTTTATATAAAAACAACAGTGTTGACCTATACAAACTCAGGATTTACCAAATAAATGCTGTAAATGCATATTGGATATGACAATACTATGATGCCATCAACTGTGTTCTATTTTTCTATGGCTACATCTGAATTCCCTCTCTCCAACCAGAACTGAGATATGCCAGCAAGGACAGTATCTCAAGAAACTCTGACATAGATGCAATCCTGGTGTTCATAACACGTCTGTTCCAAACAAGTTGCTAATTTCTAAGTGTACAATGAAGTATGTTTTCTGTGCACTTCCTTTATTTGGCTAAGGTTTCCCCCAGTGACGGAGTCAAAAATGGTGAAAAAATAATGAAGGAACAAATGTAAGGCTATTACCACACATACATATAGAAGTATCTCTCATTGCTATACTGGTTTTGTGTCTGGATATGAGTAACGAAGAAATAACTATCAGAGGGAAAAAAAAATCCCAACTACAAGGAAAAAACCAAAAGCGACCAACCAAAACTCTCAAAATGAGCACTTCATATAAACAAACAAATTAATTTGGATCCCAGAAGAAAACAAAAACACAATGCAAACCAACCAACAAAGAAACAAACAAACAAACAAAAACCCCAAACCAACAAAAAACCAACAAACAACAACAAAAAAATCACCTCCCCAATATCAAGAGCAGTACTAACACTGAAATCTGTGTATTGGGATATTTTTAAAATGTGACTTTTTTTTACCTCCATGCAGGCATTAGGGCCCAGATATTCTGTGCTCATTCTTCCCTAGAAATAGAAACATGGTGAGGATTTTTCCAGCTTCACTGATAAAGATTGTTCAGGACAAGCTCACTACAAAAATCTCAGGAAAGATTTTCAGACAGTTTTTAAGTAAAGCCTAGCATTATTTTCACTCCCCAGAAGAGCTGTTTCTCTGCCAGCACTGCTCTTTACCAGTCCTTGTGCTCAGCTCCCACAGTAACTCAGAAGAAATACTGTGCATTTACAGACACATTTGTTTGGTGCTGCTCTTAGAACTGCTAGAGTAAAAAGTTTTCCCAATTATCTCAAACCTCAAATTCATTATATACTCTAACTACTACAATTTCTGATGAAAAAATTTTAAAAAATCAGTACACATGAAAGACATTATAAAAAGATTTGGATCACAGCAACAAAGCCAGCTGATCCAACACAAGAGCCTGAGGCATGAGAGACAGGTCTCATGAGCACTGGTCCTCCAGTGCTCCAAAGTGAAGTAGACAGAGAAAATGGGCAGGGGGCTGGTTACAGTGAAGAGGCAGTTTAGCATGTAGCTCCTTAAGCATCTTTTAACCCATCAGTCATCAAATTTCCACTTATGTTTAGTGTTCGCAAAAGCATAAAGCCAGGTGTAACCATACAGGTGAGCTTAATAATGCTGACAGAGTAAGTGTACAAGAAAACTTGGTATCTCAAGGAATGAGTTCAAGGTTAAAGCTTTGCTACATAACCCTTATTTTGTCTCTCTCATTTATCCATCAGTACAGTAAAATATAACACAGGGTGTATTCACAGAAGAAAACCTACATTCCCAAAAGCTACGCTACAGCTTGAGAGAGGACATTAAGATAAACACCTGACAACACTCTCTGGGGAACAACGTGGGAAAACACATGTTGTGTGAGAACAATCTTATAAATCAATTCTTTCAGAGTAAAAATAGTCTTCACACAGGTAATTTTCATGTCAGGACTTAAGGGAAAGCAGGCAAGAAGAACAAGTCCTGCATGCAGTAGGGTTTTTTGGTTTTAAATAAAGTGCATTAAATAGGAAAAAATTATGCCATTCGTGTAACTGAACAGCTTCAGTACCAAGTTCACAAAACAAGAGTTTGGGAAGGAAAAGGAACAGCAACAACAGAAGATTATTGATCTCCTCAATGAAACAACTTCATCAAACTTAGGAAATACATTTAAGTATTGTACTTTAGTGGAAGGGTTTACTCTAACTTGAGATGGATGTAGTAGAACACTTACTATATTTCTTCGTTTACTTCAACCCAAATCATGTGTCAAGTAGCACTGGCAGCAGAAATCATAGTAGAGCAGCATGGTTAACTACACATGTAATCTGAATTTACTCCCTGTGCTTAAACTGGCTCTTAAAAGCAGTCACTCCATAAACATGTAGCATCCTAACCCCAGAAAAAATTTCAGAAAAACACACTGACAGCTTTGCACATATAAGCTCATAATGACTTGACTTACATCACTTCATGAAATTCAGTGAAATTCAGAAACACAAACTCCTAACAGCTAATGAAAAGCTTCTCAGCAAAAAGCTGAAATAAAACATAATTAAATGCAAAAAGAAAATAAAATTTAAAGTCTAATTACTAGGTGTCTGTCAAAATACATTTCATCTAATTAACCGCACACATTTAAAACTTTCATCTACTCACTGTCTGCTGCAGCACTACAACAAATTATACTATAAGGCCACTGAATCACTGCCATAGAAAAACAAGTAATATGTTTTATAAAGAGGAAAAGTTTGAAGAGACCATTTTTGTTAAACCAGCTGATAGCAAGTGAGCCTACAGAGAAACTTCTGGCACATACGCTCTGCATCAGAAAGAGAACAAATAACAATACCTCACTAGAAGAAAAGTGTATATGGTTAATTTACAAACATTTAAAGCTACACAGGAACAGAAAATAATAATTAAAGTTTCTGAGGAAGGTAATCATCCGGGTAGTTTACGCCAGAATTTCAATCTTTTATAACAAAAGTACTCCAATTGGCATCTACTCTGAAGGCATCTCCTTTGTCCAGAAAAGATGTCAAACACAGGCTTGTTTCACAAGTATCCTGGCAATCAAAGTTGTATTTCTGGTACACAAGTAGCTACTAATTCCCCTCACTGAGAGCTAAATGCTTCAATGATATACAACAGAAAAAGTTCTTTCATTTCATCAATTACAGTGCAAATACATATTGGTTACTCAATTATCCCATTCTGACCATCATAGAATAGTCTCCCCTCAGAAAGAGGGCTGAAATGTTGAAAAGTTGCATAGATGACTACTTCTTTCCCTGAGTTTTCACAGGTTTAAAATTTAAGCTTGAAAACAAGCTTAAATGTTCTTATCTACGTGATAACTGCTAAATTTCAGGTCAGCTGTGAGTTTTAACACTTTTTAATGGAAGAGAACATGAGAACATAATGCTAACTCAAGGGTGGCTGACCAAGTCTGGAAAGATTTAACAGACTTCCTATTTCTGAAATGATATACTAATTTCAACATAATTCTTAATCACTTACCTCACTGTATTTACAATGTCAAGAGGGACAGGAGTTTTAAATCTTAATTTCTATAAATTTAGACATTTTCCTCAAGAGTGCACTGAGTTCCTTTATGTGCCCATGAATCCATACTGTTAAATAGGGGCAACCACTCCCATTTTTATAACTACTAGAAGACTGAAGACAGAAGACACTACCCTCACTTCATACAACAACTTGGCAGCATAATTTGTCTGGCTTGCAGGAGAATGTTTAACTGCCTCCTGAACTTGAGAAGACTAAGTCCACGTTAATCACATCCTAGAAGACTGTGTTACTATCTGTATTACTTGTTACAGCAAGCTTCTGGAAATGGCAAGAGTTAAAGGAAAAAAAAAAGGAAATTGAGGTAGAATACCAAGAACATGGCTACCTAGACTGGGTAGAGCATAAATCAGGGAAAACAGGACTTAGGGGTGCCTCTGAAGATTAGTGAGCTCTTTGGGACAGACCTCACTAAGGAATACTTTCCCAAGACTGAGTTTTTGATTCTCTGAAACACAATAAACCATATCAGAACCTATGGATAGGAATCAGGATCTTTAGCTTCTTCCCTACAATAAACATTGTCTTAAGCAGAGCCAAGCTAGTTTTTCAAAAGTTCAGTGTCTGGGAAAAAGTAGAAACAACTATTCTCCTCTACATTCCAAAGGTGACCTCAGTAGGTCTAATCAAAGTCACATTCATTTTATTAATGCCAAAATTATCATCCTTTTGCTCTTGCTGGTCTCTTACATCCTTTCCAATCATTGTGTAACACTTCACAGATCTGTAAAGGATTTCTAAGACTGTATCCTTAGCAAACCTGCAGATGACACTGAAGCAGAAGAAATGTCTGACATAAACAGCAGAACTACAACTGAGAGGAACCTCAGCAAAGTTGGGGACTGGGCATCATGTACCTCATGAAGTTTAACACCTTCAGCACTGTAACTGCAGCGTAGACCAGCAGTCAACAAGGCCTCAGCACTTACAGGGGATAGCAAGATAAATGACAGCCAGCAGTGCCCTCTTGTCATGAATGAGGCAAACTGCACCCTGAGCATCATTAAACACGACCCAAAGAACAATTTATTGCCATCTTGCACTTTGCAGTGATGAGACAGACATCCTACAGAGCCAATTTTTGTAGCCTCACAAGAGCAGTGTGGAGAGGTCCAGCAGAGGACTGTCACAATGGTCAGGGGACCAGATCCCATGACACATCAGGAGAGGTTGAGGATGCTGGCCTTACTCAGTTTGGTGATTGGCAGGCTAAAGGGGCAAGCTGATGGGAAGGGGAACCACAAAGACAAGGAAGCCAAATTCTCAGTAGTGAGAGACAGCTAAGCAAGGGGAAACAACCACAAACTGACATTGGAGAGCTTCAGGCTGAACATTAGTGAGTCAGCATTTCCTTAGAAAAGTAATGCTGCTCTTGATTGGTTGTTCAATGAAGGCTATGGAATCTCCACATCCTTGAAAGTGTCCAAGACCAAACCCTGAGAGATCTGACCTAGGGACGGCCACAGCCCAGCTCTGCCCAAAATCTAGGCTGGATAACCCCTGAAGTCCTTTCCAAAAGACTTTGGTTCCCTATGATTCAATAAATGCTTAGCTGACAACCACTCTCAATTCAGGTTTCTTCCTCCTCACTATCACAGTCTGTATGATCACATTGCTGTCTTTTTACCTTGATCCATATTTTCCAAAGAACAAGTAAAATTAAGAAGGTGGCATTAGAATGATTCGAGCACAAGCTAACCATGATTGATATGACCTTAAGAGGAAAACCAAAAGGTTTGAAGACACAGTCCTTCCCCTGGGAGATATCTTTTCCTGTAAGCACCAGATCTCTCTGGTGTAAAGACAAAACAGATTTCATTTAATGCCACATGCTTTACTGAGTAAATGAAACCACACTAAGAATATGAGAATGTAAGAAGTTGCAACAAAGACCTGAACCAATTTCTGACCCCCTCTTCATTTTTATATCAATATTTTCATCCTATCTTTGTTCATTCTTACCTGTCTGTATTTATCAATTTCTCTTTTATTTAGTTTGCAAAGTTTCCAGGCAGAAAACTTTCTTCATTCCTGCTTTATTTGTTGTTACTGCTGCTGCTTTGAGTTGGTTTCCTATACCTTTCTTTTTTTAAGGTCTTGGCATCACAAAGGCAGATAGGCCTCAGAAAAAAATCAATTCAAACCCCCAAAACGAAACGCCTATGACAAAAAAAAAATCATATTTGGGTTAAAAAGGCAGGATGTAGACAAAGAAAAATCCTCAGTAAATTTGCTTGCCATTTATGCAGTCTTCAGCCCTTTATTCTAGACCAAAGGCTGTTCCCTAATATTGAGAATTTATCAAGAAATATGCTCATAGTAAGGCAGTCACATGATAAAGCTGTAGAGAAACATAAAAGCTTGTCTATTCTGCAAGACGAGCTGTCATTAGATAAGCAAAGAAAAATAGGACAAAGAATTATAACTTTGCTTGTACCAATTTCTTCAGAATCTTTTATAATCCATTAAACTGAAAGACATTATTAAGGCTGTAGTTACATCTCCTTGTTGGGCAAAAATGCTTACAGGAGGAAAAACTTACAAAGCAATGAAGCGATAAATAATTGGACGTATAAAAAAGGCAGAGTATCTGAATAGAACAACCTGTATAAATTTAATTAATTGCCAGCTAATAAAAAAAAGATTGGCAAAGAAAATCTGAGTTTCCTTTTGGCAAAGAAAATCAGAGTTTTGTTTTGTTAAAGAAGGCGAGATTTGATAATAAGGTAAATTACGAGCAAGAAAATGGCTCCAACATTGTATTGCCCAAATGCTTCACTACAGTACAAGAGGCATGCATTGCACCCCATCATGTAGTTCACCTCTGTTACTCTAAAATTAATTTTAACTATGTCAGCAAAGATCTCTCTCCTTGTGTCCATTTACTTTGCTATCTGGTAGAAGCAACATTTATTTTAGCAAAGAACAGAATGAAGCATTTTTGAGAGAATAAACATTCCATAAGCAGAAAAAGACCAGTAACATTATTTGTGAGGTAAGCTGAAAAATGTAGACACTTGTGGATTGTAAAGGGAAGGAAAATAACAATACTGAATCCCTACCAAAAGAAGGGACTGTATTCTCTGGGACTGTATTCTGAAAATAATGTATTAAGAAGAAAGATTCAAAAACAATCAGGAAATAAATGTAAAGTTTAGTCCTTAGAACAAAGAAAACAAAAACTTTTCTGAGAAACAGTTTAGCAGTAGCTTCCCTTTTTGTCTGACAAATAATTCATAAAATGCTAACATTATAAAAAAAAAACTTGACAAGTGTTCCCCCCTACTGACAATGCCCCTATCTATAATGTTGTCATTAAAATGTACATTTCTCAAGTGTCCTATCTAATGTCCCCCCTTCACAAGGTAATGACAAAGCAGAGTGACAAAGCAGCACTGCCCTTGAGGATGAGCAGAGCTCACCTGCAAACCTGCTTGAACTACTCCACATAATAAAAAAAAAAACCTCCAAATAAATTAATAGCTTTAACAACAACATCACATATTGTGGTCTATGAAGATTAAAGAACACAACATTTCACATAATTTAGTCATTCACCCACCAACTTCAGGACAATGCACAGAACTGCATGAATATCAGCAACAACTCTGAGGGTGCCAGAGGACCAACAACTATGGAAAATAATTAACACATAATTTTAAGAATGAATTTGCATAAATTCAGATTTAAGTTTTGTCCATACATAAATCTCGAAGCTCCCCCTGCTCCTCATACATAGAAGAAAAAGAACATTTGCCAGTGGCTCAAATAATCACTGTTTCAACCTCAGTTACTTTTCATTTTTAATAATTTGAAATTCCCTCATTATCTTCTAGTAACAGTATTGAAAATAAAGCACTTACAGATCACACTAAAAATTAAGCTTTGAGATTTGAAAGATACCTAGTCTGGACTGTATCCCATTGTAATAAAACAAAAATAAACTAAAACATGGGGTGACTGAATATATGTGCTTGACCTGCACCACACACTTCTTCATAGCTGTCAACTCAGTAACTGTACTCAGGACAGTGATCCAAAGTAAAAAGCATTTGCAAAAACACAATATTATTTTTCTTCTGTCAGGAAAGTAATGCATACTGTTTCTATCCTCTTAGGAAAAAAAAAAAAACACAACAAAAACCTAAGCTACATGCAATTTTGACTATGTGAGTATCTCTAGTGTTTAAATCACAGAATAGATTGGGCATATAAATTAAAATTTATAATTACGAATAGCAGAGAGGTCTCATATCAAGCACATTTCTGGATGGAAAGAAGCTGTCCACTTTGCAGAGGAGCTGTCAGTTGACCAAGAGCCACAAGAGATTCAGACCTTACACTTCTGGAACAGAAGATCTTGCTGACCAGCACGAGTCCTTGTGTTTCAAGAAAAAAGAGGAAATCCAAAATGACAGAATGCAGCCTCCCAGGGACTACATGAACTTGGCCAGTAGGTTCAATTAGAAGTTTTTATGAAACTGAAATTGCTGTTATAGCTCAATATTTGCAAAAGTGTTAGGAAGTTGCTCCCAGGAAAGGAAGGTTGTTTGATTTAACTGCTGTGTATTCACAACTTTAGCACTTAATCTCCTCAGAGACAAGATATCACCCAAGTGCATGAGGCAAAATACAAAATTATGGTAAATAAAACCAGCTGGAACTCCGTAACTTAATTAAAAGGTCTTCATTTCACTCTTGAATAAACACCTTTGCCATCTTTCTATAAATATTGTATTCCTTATTTACTTGTCTCATAGTACCAAATACCTTTTGAAAATTTCTTATGACGTTATCCATGAAAGTCAGGCTGATGTATGTCTCCCTAAAGTTTTAAAGAAGAAGAAAATAAACCACAAAAGAGTAATGTTATAATGTTCATACTCCAAAGCATTTTTAAAGGAGTAAGTCAAAACATTACTCTACAATCTGTTGCATGACAATAAGAGCAATAAATTACATGCATTACCATAAAAACATAATCCTATCACAATTGTGTTTTATAATGGAGTCCAATTTTCTCCAAATTGAGATGCTCTGCTGACTAAATTGAAGTTTAAATCAGATGACAGATGATTTCTGATACACATGCACAATAAGAGAGAGTATGCCACCCACTAGCAATTTTCATGTTTGAAACATAACAAACAGCTTGGTAAATATGAATCAAGAAATATTCTTCACAAAAAAAATAGAAAATGTTATTAGAGAGATGATAATGTGCTATTCCTGCTAGCCATGGATTGCCACCTTCTCAGAACTGAGGGCTGATATAATTGTATTACACAGAACTTATCAGAAACACCAGAAGCACCAAGACTTCTCAACATTTTAGAAACTGAAGTACAATGTACTGATCTTCCAGCATACATTTTTATTGGGAAAGATGAAATTTGATGTTTTTCTCTTCTTTCCAAAATACACCATTCTGTCAGAAAACTGTGCAAGTCACAGGATCACAGAATGGGTAATGCTGGAAGCAAACCCAGGGAATAACTTGGTCCAACCTCCCTGCTCAAGCAGGGTCATCCCAGAGCACATGGCACAGGATTGGGTCCAGACAGTTCTTGAGTATCTCCAGTGAAAGAGACTCCACACCCTCTCTGAGCAATCAGTGCTCACTCACAGAACTCTGTATGGGGGTGCTCACTCACCCATACAGAAGTTCTTTCTCATGTCCAGGAGCAATCTCCTGTGCATCAGTTCCTGCCCATTGCCTCTTGCCCTACTGCTCAGCACCACTGAGCAGAGCCTGTTCCATCCTCTTGTCAGCCTCTCTTCAGACACTGACAGACATAGATTTATAAAATACTGAAAGACCTTTTAAGGATAGGAATATTGTTTTATATACTCTAAGTAGGAACATCAATCAAAAAAACTAACAACACAAAAATCTGACATTCTAACCTTAGGTCACACTTTATAAGACAAAATATTAGAAAAATGTTTTGAATCAGATTTGCTAAAAAATTAGTTTAAATAGGCACAAGTTATTTTTTTTAAATATCAGTTTCATATGGAAAGGAAATATACCATTTTAACAAGGTTTTATATGTAGGTTATTCATGGCAGAATGGGACATTTCATCTCCATTGTTTTTAAACATATTTCTTGTTGGATACCAAATGTCATATTTATACGTAAATCAAATTGGAATGCTTGAGTAATGGTCAATAATTAAATTTTTTATCCAGCTTTCTAACTGTTACAGAATTCCATAAACTGGTACAGCTATGAGGGTCTTCAGGAAAGTCCCCTCTTACATTAAGACTGCATGGCCCAAAAAATTCTGCTTTTGTTCTTTGTTCATGTCCTGTTTCATCCTGCACACAGCCTGGGAACCACACAGAGATAAAAATTACGGAGAGCGGGTGGCCAGAAACTTTAATTCACAGCCCTGCTGTGAATGCTATGGATGTCAGTTCCCCTGGGACCAAATGACAAATGGAGGCAGTTTCATTAAGGCACACGCTCCAGCAAGAGGACAGTATGGATGTTTCCTCTGGTTTTATACTCCTAGGAAACAGCTGCTCTAAACCTATGCAATGGAAGAGTAGAAATTTCTGTCTCATGGGTTGGAATATTAATTACAGTAAAAAAGTTTAATTCCCTTTATGTGATTATACTCAACACTTCTGCCTTCAGCCATCTTAAATAAAAGTACCTCAGTAATCCTTACAGAAACTCTGCAGAACAACTACTTGTTACTGCAGAAGCTAAATCTCTACCACACATCTCTGTGATGTCAAATGAACTGAATAAAGCAATATAGCAGATGTAAGTCAATTACAGATGTGTTAACTCACCTAACATCTAATCTTTTGGGAAGACATACTTTACAAGCTGGAAGATGCCTCTATAATCGAGAACTTTTATATTTTTATACAATTGAAGCCAGCACACAGGCTTTATATACAGTGTACTTCAATTCAAAATTCAGAACTGCAATAAAGGATGAAGAAAACATGATTTTGTAAGAAGATAGCAAAACCAGAGGACCTAAATCAGTAACACACCAGTATTCAAAATGTCTTCTACTTTCATATCCTTGGTAAGAATTTAAAATCTGTCCACTCTTGCTGTTGAACAACACAAGCTATGCACATGTGGAAAATATGCCTACAATGCCACCGTGAAAACCAGCTGCTTTTACAAAGTACCCAGATGAACCATTAATGGAGACTCACTTCATAAGCACATTATGATTCAGGGGAACGAAGTCAAGCAATATCTTAAGTAGACTAATGTTGATGTTAAAATAGATCATTTCTTGGGCAGAGTAAGTTTTTGATTCATCCTTTTTGTTTCCTTCTCAATTTCCAATCTAACAACTTCACAAAACTTAATATTGATTCTACACTGATGAAAACCTTTGACAGTTGGATAAAATACTCAACATTTAACATTACCATGCAAAAACTAGCCTTTGCTACCTACTTTATCCTATTTTCTTCCTCCAAGTCATCCTTTTCTTCAAATATCTTGTCACAGATTTTTACATATCTTAAATATACTTGAAGCAATTCATTAGGTATGTGATACCACGAATATTAAAATAGAATTTGTCATAGCATTACGTGTATTCCATTTAAAATATACATACTTGCCCACGTGTTTGAAAGAGTCACTATACCCCAGTGTGCCATGACTTTTTCATCATTCGTCAGAAGCAGAAACCCTTTTCCTGGTAGTATTCCTGCACACCTGTCAGCCATACCTACAATGCCCTACAGTGTAGCCATCCTACTTTGAAGGTACATCATCAATTCCCCAGAAGAAATTAGCATGAGAAATTAAAGTTCAAATACTTTGAAGCCCTTCACAACTCATTTGCAGCATCCTAACCATCCTGAAACCACACTATAGATGTTCTATGCCCTGATTTTTTAAAATAATTTTTCTTCAAAGCATTTGTGTTACAGGAACACAAATCACAAGGCAGTAATAATTCCTCCCCTAAGCCCAGATCAGAGGTTCACTCAACCAACAGCATTTGGCAAACTTTACTGAGTAGGTTTGAATTGTGCCAGCAACGTTGCCAGCATACCCAGCACTACCAGGGTATGTTCCACTGTGCTATGCCCTCACTTCTTAATAGCAAAGATTTGTACTTTGTGTTTTCTGAGTTTAAAAACAAGTGAACACATGTACTCCATTTCTGTACTGGGGGAGGAGGAGCTCTGAATGTGTGTAACCCACAGTATAGATAAAAGTTGCTGGGTTTAGAGGCATGACAGCAACAGTAAACTCAAAATTTCATCTCGTAAATTTTCATTACTGACCAAGATGTCTCTTAATACTTGAGAAACACAGAACATTTTTCAGACACATTTTGTTTAAGCTCTTAAGTAACCCATTATTTTCACTGGCTGGTGCTGTCCCCTGGAAAAAGAATATCAAACACCCTTTTAAAACATAGGTTATCTTGAAGATGTTTATCTTGGCAATACACACATAAGGTTTTAATTTACTCTGAAAAGTATGACTGTAAAAAGTAAAAACTCTATCACAACAACATTGTTCAATGACTAAAATATTTACTTTCATATAATGTTTTTCCCTCCAGAGGCTAAAAACTATCAGTTAAATCAAATACAGTCCTATATGCCAAGATAATTTCTTGTGTCTTCTCAATAACTTACCTACAAATGAAATAAAGCTGTTATGGACCAGCAAATGAATTCATTTCCTTCAGTGAAAAAACTAAACAATTTGAGCTAGAGAATCAAAATTGAAAGTGATAGTGTTGCTGTAAACATTTATACTGCTGCTTTTTGCCTTCTGTGAATGTATATAGTGTCTCATTATAATACTAATATGAATGAGAGCACACACTAACTTCATTACCTTCAAAACACCTGGATAATTTCGCTCTAGTTTTCAGTGCAAATTTAGGAGATGGCATATATCAAGGCTTACTGTGATTTGTTTTCATTATTGTAATCTTGAAATGAGTTGACTGCCCCCCCAAATAAAACACAACAAAGCTCAATAATGAAAAACCAGCCAAATATGTATATCAGTTAATCTACAAGTACACAGTATTCAGTCTCCCATCAATTTTAGAAACACTGTAATTTATTCTCACAGAAGTCATAAATAGTATCCTTATCAGAACAGCCATTTATAACACTCAGAAAGCTTTAATACTGAATGGACATAGACACACAAAAGGAAGATGGAACAGGAACTTACTTCCATACAATACTAACTATATTAAATGTCAGGTTTTCCTAGGAAGCCAAGTGATTAGTAGAGCATGCTTGGAAAAATTTCCCACCTCAGTTCAACTACCTGAAAATTGAAGAGTTTTGAATTTATTTCTCCAAATTAATTTATGGACACATACAGAATGCACCTCATAGTAACCAATATTCAACTCACATTGGAATGTCTTTAAAAGACAAACCACTTTGTGTTTTTGAAACAAGCATCTCACTACTAGATCTGATGAAGCATCTCTGCCAAGTGAAATTTGTCATTAAAGTGATGGCTTGATACATAGATGAAAACAAAATCCAAATTGTAACCATCTTGAAAAAGTCATCTGTTTGAACCTTCTCCCAAAGGCCATCTGGATTTGCATATGCAATTATCATTATTTTAGAATGGCAATCTTGGTAATCATAGTTTATGCAGAAGAATTTATAGGTATTTAATATTCTCACAGGAAAAATTAATTTCCTTTTTATGTGTAATGGCCCTCTGGATGCAATTTAGAAAAATCAAACATTTCTCAAATATACCACTTTCTACACTGTATAAATTCACCACTCTCACTATTAAAAAATTACATGATGTAACATTCTTCCAGCTTATTTTGCTTTGTTTTGCCCCTAAAACAGATCTTCAGATATGCTTCCTGAAACACACTACAGAATTCTGTTTGTATCGATATCTTCTTTTATCATCATTCCTGTTATCAAAAACTCTCTGTTACTCGAATCCTTTAGATTAAAAGGGCATGTAAATACCCAGGTTTTTTTCCTTAGAGAATAGAATCACAGAATATGCTGGGTTGGAAGGGACCCATCAGGATGATCAAGTCCAACTCTTGGCCCTACACAGGACACCCCAAGGATCCCACCAAGAGTCTGAGTGTGTTATCAAGATTAGCTAGAACAAAAGCAAAATTTTGATTCCTGTCTTTAAAAGGTAATTGTAAATATTTCACAAAGCAGAAAATTTAAGAATATAAGTTGCCTGCTTTGAAAAGAAACAGCCTCAATTTTGAGTGATGTTTGCTCTTGGGATAGACATACAAATATGTTTTTTCAATACATACTTAATGTTCACCTCAGGAACTAAACAATCAGTAATTAACAGCCCACACTTCCAATTTGCAACTTCAGTCATTCCCTTGGCATTATTACTTGATGCAACATTTACTAATATTAATCTACTCTATTTGAATTAGACTGATATTACAACTGAACTTGTATCAGTTTGAATTACATATGTTATGGAAATTAAAAATCACTATTATGCACATTCCTACTTTCTTAACCTTTATTAGAGCTTCCAACTTTGCAATGTTTTAAATTCAATCTTCATTACATGAGAATATATAGAAAATATACAAATGGAATTTCTCAGGTACCAAAAATTCAAACAGCACATTTTGCAGAATTTGAAATTGGCAGATGCTGCCAGTTGCAGGACCTTCGAAAGATAACAAAATTCATCACTGGGATGCAGGCTCACTTCTTCCCCCTATTTTTATTGATGAAAATAACTGATTAACTTGCAGTATGTATGCTCAGATTCAGTTACTATTAATTAAGCATATTTTCACAAGGACTTCTATCAAAAACTTTTGCATAACAGTGTAGAGATTTTCAAAAATCAAACTATCTGAAACAAATTGTGAGTCACTGCCCTAAACAATTATTGCGTGCATTATAAACTTTACACATCAGTTCATCACACCCAACTTATCTCTTTATTTAAAAACTATCACACTTAAATTTAGAAGGCTATAAAATTTTCTCTGAAAACTATCATTTTTCATTTAATAACAAAAAAAAAAAAAAAACCAAAACAAAAACAAAAACTTTTCCTGATTCAAGTTTTTGTAGCTTTATTTGCTTCTCATTTTTTTTCCATAGAACATCCAGACAGGTATGCAAATTGCTCAGCTGTCCATAGACTTTTTTAAAGAGATGGTCAAGTCTATTCCTATAATTTTAAAGTCTGTGATGAGAAAGTATCTAGTTTAGAAATACTAATATAATTTATAAATGCTAACTGGGTTTCATGTATAGTTTTAATAAGAGAGAGAACAAAACTGACTCTGTGCAAGGTGATAAACACATATTAGTTTCTTACTGTACACTTCCACTGAATTCTATACAGAACAGAGCATAATTCATAGAGAACAGAGAGCTAAAAGATTCAGGCACAATGGTCAAGTGAAACCAGACACAAAGACAGACTATTTACAAAGAGTGGGAACACCTGTGGATGTAAGGAACTGTCAAGCAAAATAGGACCTGACAGCCGAGCAACTTCAAGTAACTCTACTGCTTCCAGTGGTATAAACAAACCATATTTATCTTGGATCTGATATCATTATTGTTTTGATTCTAGCTACTGAACTGTGTAGCAATAGAGTTAATATTTTTAGCATATGCAGTTAAAATGGCAGACGATCCAGTTCCCCCACTGACTGAATGCTCTGAAAAGCAGGTTCAGAAGAGTATCTGTGCTCAGTTATAGGTCAGAAGCTTGAAAGTTTACCAGCATCTTTCCGTACTACAGTTCATCTAGAGAATGCTCAGCATGAACTTTTTAGCAGTTTTCCCCAGAGGCAGTAGTGCCAAAAATAAAAAACAGGGACTTCTCTCAGCTGCCTAAGCATGTAATATTTATTTGAGATCTTAAATATTTCCATCTACACATTCTCTGGAGGCAACTCCACCATCTTCCATGACAGCACTACCCAATTCCTCAGGCTGTCTCATCTTTCATCACCTTTCTTTCTTCCTCTGCAAACACTCTCTCTAAACTCTACTGCTTCTGTCTTTTAAGTCTGTCCTCCTTTGTCATTCTGCTAAAATACTCATCCCTCTGTCAGCCTGTCCTGAAAAAGACATTTTCCACCTGGTTTGCTTTCTCTGTTCCATCCATAACTCCTCCCTTCAGCTGCTTTCCCAGCTATATTTTTTAGAAGTTTTTCATTTGCTTGCCTCGCCTGCCATGCACTTTCCACACATTTCTGTGGTATAATCCTGTTACATTTTCCTCTCTACACAACCTCCCTAAAGTGTACTTTAAAATGAGGCTCCAAAGGCTTCTAGTTGCTCCTACCTCCGTGGGGAAGACTGGGGTGTCAGCCAGCCTACTGATTTGATTTGGATGTGTCAAAATCAATATCTCTAAAGCCATATTCCTCAGAATCTTCTTCCCATGTGTTTAAAAAAAAAAAAAAAACACATTAATTTGGAATAAAACACTACTAAATTACTGGAACACTTTTAGTCCAAAAAGTAGTCCCTCCAGTTTACAATTCATTTTAGATACTGGGTTTCTTTTCTTTTAACACCTTTTTAACACTCCAATTTTAATGGCAAACTGGATTATTACAATGAACTTTACAAAGAACAATACATTACGGTTACTTTGGGCTGTTTCCAAGTAACAAAATAATTCTAGACAAAATGTCACTACACTAAAGAAATTGTGTCTTACAGGTGTAATTCTTCTCAATGAGTCTAAGCATGTCCTAACACTGCTCTGTGGCACTCACAAATTGCAGTATATACAGCTGAAATGCTGCTAGATTAATTCTGGTGCTACCTGCCCCTGCCTGCCAAGAACAAACAAACAGAAAGGATGCCATTTACAGTTCCTAGGAATATTGTCTAAAACTGACTATAAATCTGAAGCCTTTGAAAAGTCACTGGAATTCTCCATAAATACTTTCTTTTTCCCAAGTGACTGCAACAGGGGATTTGTGACATTTTGAGGCAACAACAATGCCCATGAAGAATAGGAGACAGGAGAGGAAAGAGTTTCAGCAGCTGAATATGGAGCTAGCTACAGAATCCATCTCAACACGTTCAGAGATGAATAACAGGGCTGATGGAGTAATCAAGGCTACAAGCACCTATTTCACAGGACCTTTGTAGGCTCAGAAAGAACCAATTCTTTGAATAAAGTTTATAGTGGAAAAGAAAGGAAATTGAAACCTAAGACATGTTTGATACTACTGAAAAGGGAGACAGACCCTAGCATTTTTTTTTCTATTAAAAAAAAAAAAAGCCAAACCCTTCCATTGTTAATGGCTACCCAAACAGGAAGATGGAGTAATGGACTAAAGCTTTTTTTGTTCTTTACCAGCATCTTACCCATAGCCATCCAGAAAGTAAAACTGAAAAGTGGCTTCTCAATCCTTCCCCCCAATATTTTTATTCTTAAGAGAATATTTGCTTACCTATAAAGGGATACCTAGAGAGCTAGGTATAGCTGTCTATATACCATGCATATATTTGTTTAATAGCTAAACCAAACAGTTCCTACCAGTAAGTTGAAACGGGCCAATCAATTCCTGTGAACACTTCAGCCAGTTGAACAGAACAGCTGATTACAGAGCTCTGATAAACCACTTTATTAATACAACCCACTCTGCAAACAGGCTGCAAGAATTCCATTGAGATCTGACTCTCACACACATTCCAACACTCTCTGACTCTCACACACAACAAATTCCAAGAAACCAGAAAAAAAACCCAAACCAAAAAACCCTGTAGTATGTAGATGGATATTGATATGTAGATAATATAGATATCTATATATGTAGATATACATATAATTGTTCATCTATATATATAGATATGTAGATATATATAGATCAACAATTCTAATAATTTTTGCCACTGTTACCATTAAGCAGCAACCTGAAACACTTGGCATTTTCTGTTCCAGAGAATTCACTACCTTTCAAGTAGAGCTTCAATAGGAGGCAGACACTGATGTCCCTCAAATAGGCATAAAAACTGGGCAACTCAGCTTAAAAGATCTGAATTGAAATAAGTATCATGCTGGTTTATCAAAGTCACTAACCCATGTATATTTATTGAGCCCTTGAAGTGCTCCATTATGGTCTGACACGTCCTTGTACGAAGTTTTATCTATGTACACAGCTGTGCTGTAGCTGATTTGTGCAGTCACATGTGCCTGGCTTTTGCTGCTTTATAACTGAACACAGCAAGAACACTATTCTTCCAGTACACACAACAGCTGTGAAGTGCTCTATAACTTTATTTAGACAAACATGTCACACTAGTCACGTAACAGAGGCTCCTAACAGCAAGTTCTAACCTATGTTATTTATTGTGCCAAGAAAAATCAGGAGTAATCCATGCCTAGTTGTGACTGAAATTAATACCTGAGTGTACATGAATTGTGGAAGGCAGAATAAGGCACCTGTATGGAGACTGGAATCTTACCAGTCATCACTAACTACTGGAAGTAACTTGGAATAGGACAAGCACCAACAGTCTAGGCTAGGAATGCTAACTAAAAAGCACAGAAGACCACAAACATAACAAAAGCAAAGCAGCAGAACAGCTACTTTATTGTGTCATGGGGAACCTCTATGATAAAGTTACTCTTCCATGTGATTACTTGGTCTTGTTCTAGGAAATGGAACAGTTAACAGAATGAAAATACAACTTCTCCTTCTAAGCAGCCTTTCAAGGCTAAATACAGTGGAGCAAATCAGACTGTTCTTTATTTTTGTTGCAAATCTGACAAGTAGCAGCAGTTAACCTCCTCCTTGCCAGACAGCTGAGAGTTCACAGAACTTTCACAGGGAGGCTTCATAATTCTATCCAAAAAGGACATGCAAAACTTGTCTGGAAGAGCACCTTCTCTGGCACCTTCTCTGGCCCATACCATGTTGAACATGAGGCTGCACTTGGGCCCTCCAGAAGTACCTGCTGGAGGTCTGTCTGTGATGCATCAGCTGTGAGGGCTGCCCCAGGCAGTTCCTGCTACCCACCTAACTACCAATATCCACAGTGCTCATAGTGCTTTTGCCTCTTCCCTCTCTCCACTTGAGGGAATCAGACACTAGATTTTCCTCCCAATGATGCTGAAAAGAGTCAGAAATAACTCATCTACATATAAAGAATTGAAAGACAGGCTCTTCCCAGACCTTAGGTTTAGACCTAAGTGCCTGAACTAATTTTTGAATGAGACGGCCCATTAATATAAAAAGTCTGAAGAAAGACAAATTCTAAATTAAATACCAAAGCTAGATATATGAATTCTCCTAACCCACTAATACTTAAACGTTTTGAAAAATATTACTGCTTTATCTCCTGAAAACTACGCACCAGCTAGAAACCAACTTGAAATCTAATTTACAAATATACCAGAAGGCCTCTAATTTTAGTATCTAAAAAATGTTTAGAAATAAATTGTTAAGAATTTCTTTCACCTACAACAGCATTTCAAAAATATAAAAATACATTACAAGAAAAAAGCTAATCAAACTTTGAGATGCATCAAACACTTGGCTACTGAAAAAGCTGCTTGGCTACATAGGGGACTTTTTTACTCACACATTGGGTCATTTCAGCAGCTTCTGGAGCTTCAGATGCTCTCTATAAATTATTCCTTCCTTCAACAAGGAAACAGTTTCTTTGTGAAAAGCAGTGTGGCCAAACAAACAAAATAAATTGGAACAGGATTGAGTGGAATAAAAAAAATGCCAAACAGATTTGGTGGCAAACAACAACTAGTCAACACAATTATACCTTTAAAGAAGCATATTTTCCCTGACAGTTCATTGACCCCTAAAAATTTTCCATTTTGAATTAACTAGTGGATAATAATAAGTCATCATACCAAGAGAATTTTCCTCTGTTCTGAACTATCACGTACTGGTAACAAGTACAGCCAGGTTTTCCATTCAAAAACACAAAGTAAATTAGAAGAATAAGCTCTTCATGTCTCTGTGTTCTCCTTCTGTAGCTTTAGGTAATCAGACATCAATTTATTCTTCCACAGCTCCATGCACTGATTATATGAGTGAAATATATTGCCTGCAGAGAGCTTCTTGTTAGATTATATTAAGGGACAAGAATGCATTATTTCATCTCCTTGGTTTGCTCTATCCACAGAACAGTTTTAAAGAATCTCTTTAAACTCTAAGGGAATCACTGTCTGTAACAGAAAATATAAAATTACTCTAGCAGAAAGCACTGCCACCTTCCTCAACTCTAAGCCTCCTTTCAGTAGCAAAGTAATCAAAGAGATTAGTGGGGGTTTTTTGGTTAAACATGACCAAGAATCAGGCAAGGTACCTCCATGCACATAATGTACAGAACTATTCCCAGATATTATTGGAGTCTTGAGAATAGGAAAGTGTAGTTTTCAAGACAGTTGAAATAGACAAACACACCTCAGGTCAAGTTTCCAGCAAACTTTGGGAAAGGACAGACAACTTCCTACTATTGATGCACCCTTGTGTGTGATCTTACTCTTCATCACCCACCCAAATTTTACTATCTTTATGTTCTTCATCTTTTAATATTGACAGGGAAGATGTGAGAGGGAGGGAAAAGAAAGGAAAAAGGCAGATAAAAATTTCAAGTGTTTATGAAATTAATAAATTGGTTTATTGGAACATAAAAAGAAAGAGAAGATTAAAGAGGTTTTGACCTCTTCCTTAGACAGTATATAGAGGATCAAATATAACTGCAATATTTTACAACAGAATGTGTGTCAGAAGAGTTCATATGGGGCAGGGCTGAATCACTCCACAGCCATTCATGCAGAGGGACTCTGTACCCAAAAGGTAAAATCAATATACTATTTACCAGAAAACTTTACAGAAATAGGGGTAAAAGAGGGACTGCCATGCAGCATGGTAGAGTATCAAATATAAACTTTATCTCCCCAGAATGCAGGGTTTGGTTTTTTTTGGTTTTTTTTGGGGTTTTTTTTGTCTGCTTAGAAGATACCATTAAGTGCAGGAAGGCAGAGGACTTCCATTTGTTTCTCACTGTATTAGCATTGCCAAGAAATTTGAATGCCTTAAGAGTATAAATAAGGATCATTTTTTCAATGCTATTTTGGAATTGAATGAAGAAGTCAAACCTCGTGAATACTGAGACCAAAAAGAAACCCTAAAGTCATTTAATAAGGATGGGAAATGGATACAGTGTCATTTGCCTGTTA
Organism: Peucedramus taeniatus; assembly: GCA_013400575.1. Taxonomy (NCBI): domain Eukaryota; kingdom Metazoa; phylum Chordata; class Aves; order Passeriformes; family Fringillidae; genus Peucedramus; species Peucedramus taeniatus. The sequence goes on from WBNO01030651.1 coordinate 25,228, forward strand.
CATACTTAACAAGTGGTCATCCCCGAAAGGAATTTTAAGCAACTTTTAACCAAAGCCAAAAAGCAGTCTGTTATCTAACCAGAAACTACATTGCAACATTAAAAAATACAAGTCACTCATAGAGCAAAGAAAAACCAAATACACAATGGAAAAAATGCATGCTTGAAATAACAACATAGACAATTTTTTAAAGAAAGGGCTGAATGGGCCAATTTTTATTCTTCCTTTTTCCTCCTTTGAAGTAAATAAACTAGTTCCATAAATACCAGATTATAATTTTTTCCATTTCACACAGCTTCAACTGTAACTTAACAAGAAGTGCAATCCTTTTGCTCAAATTCTTACTTGAATTTATTTACGTACTGCCGATCTCAAGCACACTCTGGGCTGAACTGTAAAAAAAGTCGGTGCATACAGTAGCAGAACAGCTTCTCAAAAGTCTTACCTATGTGTACATATTACACCTTCACATCTTCCCATCACCTAATAAATATCCCCTTTCCTCTGTAACTCTATGAGTCACTTACTGTAGAGTTAGTTCAAGTTTATCTTAAGACCTGACAGGACTAGTTTAAAGAACACTAATTTTGGGAGAGGCTAAAAGAGCTGGGATTCTTCTGCCTGGTGAAAAGAAGGCTCAGGGGATTTAATCCATCTACACACATGATGCTGAGAACTAAAGACAGAGGCAGGCTTGTCACCCTGATTTTCTCAAGTTTTACTAAGCCTTCTGATGTTTGCATTCTTTGCACAAACTTTCTCATGCACTTGATGTAAATAACTTATTGTTTTTTATTCCTTTATGGAGGACGAGCAACCTGACAGACAGTTGGGTCGCCCAGTGGCATTGAGGAGGTGGCACTGTAACCCTCCAATGACACTGGGATTTCAAAAAGATATATATATATATATGGAGTCAGATGTTTTAATAAAAAGTTTTTTAGTTTGCTTGGACCAGAGCTGCTTCGTGTCGCTCTTGTGTCGCCCCACAGGGGGGGTGACAACGGCTCTTGTCAGTGGTGCCCAGTCACAAGTCAACAGACAGAAACTGAAATACAGCAAAATCCAGGCTGCTTGTGGAGTCTCCATCCTTGGGGATGCTCAAAACATAATGGGACACCTGTCTCATAAAAGTTTTCTACTTGAGCCTACACCCTACAGGCAATCTATGATTAAAAACAAATTCAAAACTAACCCAAAGTGTACTTTTAACTGGGGAGAAAAGCATCCATACTTTGTTTTACTCAGGAAGGTATTCCAGAATTCACCTAAACTAAACCCTATTTTTTCTGGTTATATCATATTTATCTGGTTATAGCATTATTAATGATATGCTACTAATCAGAGCAACAACAGTAACTTTTCCCTAGACATATTTTGGAGAGAGAAATCTCATCCCCTCCTGGTAGGGTTCTCTGTCTCTAGATAACCACCTAAAATATACCTTGTCACCCCTAAAGTAGCAGTGAATCCTCATTTTCAGAGGTCTAGGAGAGCTGCTACATATCTGGAGAAATTAATGAGGTGTTTTTGAGGGAAAGGACTACGATTTCCCAACTGGCAAAAATGCATTTCAGGGCTTTATTAAAGCAAATGGCTTACAGAATAATGTGAAACTCAGGTATTACATCAGTACTTTCTAGCAGTATATATGAATAAGTTCAGGAGTTTGCAGTTGGGAAGGTAAATGAGCATCTTCCATTCACATGAAGATCAGCCTTCACCTTCTTCATTTGCTATCCCAAAGACAGATAACTTTCTTCAAAGCCCTACCCTTTTCCCACATGTGGTGGAACATTTCTGGTAAATATTGGAGTATACTTATTTCATTTGGCTTTGAATGACTTTATGCTTCACATGGCCTAATGTTGTGAAAAATACATGCAAAACATGTCCAGGTATTCAAAGTGCAATGTCAAGACTTTGGGAAACTGTACCTTGATACAGTTACCAAGGAGGCAGAGGCAAAAAAAAAAAAAAATACAAGTCAGACAACTGTGTTATGGGTTTCACAAACAGGAAATCCAAACTATTCCAAAACCAAGGTTGCTGCAAATTAACAATACTGCAGACTTGGATATATAGCATTAAATGCATACAAAAATGAAGTCTGTCTGAATGCCAAGACACAACAGAAACGTTGCAAGCAAAGATTAGTCATATGTTTGACAACTCTCTATATTCAAATAGTTCTCTTCACAGAAAATTACAGCAGGCCTTGGCACAAGTGCTCGGAAAGCTAGGAAGTGTGAAGGGAGTCAGTGAAATGTTTCCCAACAGACAAAGAACAAACAAGAATGAATTTTCTTTGCAGAAAATCCTGAAATATATTAAGCATAAAGAAGAAAAAATCATTTCCACACAGGAAAAACATTTGGTACATTTACTGAACAAAAGATGTATGGTTTCATAACTATAGGCACCAAATAACTTTTAATAAATAAAAGAACTCAATTCTGAGGAAAAAAAAACAGAAGAAAGTGGAATAAAGCCGAATACTATCAATGAAAAGCCAATAAAATGTTAGGGAAAGGAAATAACAGTGTGAGGAAACAAGTTCAGACTCTGTCACTTTACAGACTGCAAGGTAGAGACTGAAGACAGAAGCGGAAAGAAAAATACAAAGTGCAGTAGTTTTCACTTCTGAAAGCATGGAAGAAATAAAGTAGAGAACAAATGAGAAAAAAAACTAACTAGACCTGGCAGGTGTCTTTGAAGGTTTTCTTTGTCATGAGGTTGTGGGGGTTTTTCCCTTCTCTTCCCAATTTAGGTGCTTAAAGAAAAGGTAGTGGCAATACAGGGAAACATCTAAAGATTGTGACAAGCTTCCAGAAAACTAAGTTTACATCTGATTTACAAAATTCTGGAAAAGCTGCTAGTTTTTTTGAGTCAAAATTAAGTATAATTTTGTACATACGTAAACAAAAATACACGACATCATTATTTGTTATGTGTATTTCTGATAAATTCTGAATTCTCAGACTCAGCAGTCATTTAGCAAATAGATGGACCGGAAAGTAATTTACTCAATAATTTAGGAAGCATATGCAAGGGAGGCATGAAAGTTTCTGATCACTTACCAAGCATTTGAAGCATGATTACAGTATTCACTGACCAACCATTCAAAAATCAAATGATATCTAAAATGAATCGCATACATGTACAGCAACTTAATGCTATTCCTACAATGTGATAATTTTAAGATTTAGGAAGACATTTCTAGCTTAAAAATAAGGTGGAGACAAAAAAGTTCTCAATCTTTCAGTGAAGTGTCACAGCAATCAACAGCCTTAACAGCAGATGTTCCTCAAGCTTGTGCTCAAGCAGGGTGACGTCAAAGCCGACGTGTGCTCTTCCCACCCATTCGTTCCATGACAGCAATGAAAGAACACATCAGGCCAATTATGACTTAGTGTTGAGATTCTAAACCATTTTTAAGGAAAGCAAAATATCCCCAGGGACAGTAAACCTTACATATTACAGCTACGTAACTTGAAATTAAAATCTGCATTTTATCTCAGAGTGCAAAATATCCTCAAGTCAACTAAAAATAGCAACACTGTATTCAACAGATTCCCATGAAGGTGCATAACAGCAAGTAATGAAATGTTAAGACATTTATGGATAACATTTTGACTGAAAATCTTTCCACCACTTCCCACTTAGTTAAGCTTCTCCTACAAAAATCTTGTAGACTCTATTAAACATCTACCAGTATTAATTCTGCTCATGAATTCCACTCATTATGTAGCACTTATGCTAACCAAGTCTTCACAGAATTTTCAGCTATATATTAGCAACAGAAGTCAAGTGAGCATCAAAATGATCTTGATTTAGGAAAATGCCCATCACTTTTAAACTGCCTCTGTGTTGCAGCTGAGAGAGTCATGATACACAGAGTAACACCACACAATTTCAGAAGGCTTTAAGCATAGCCCATACAGAGTAACACCATACCTCAGCTGAAGGCTTCAAGGAGCTGCCCATACAGAGTAACATCATCCCACCTCAGAAGGCTGCAGGCATCTGCCCTTCTTGCTCTTCAGGCCAACCTTTTATACCCTTCTTGCTCATGCATTGCCCCTGTTTCCCCTCTGTTCCCTTTGGTGGTTGCTCAGTGCACCTGGGCACTCCATGGCTCATTGCTTTCAATGCTGTTCACCTGCTTCTCACAGCTGTACCCACTGGGGATGAGGCTCCATAGCCCCACTCCCAAACTGTGTATCTACATCTCTGTGCTTTTATTCAGCTTTGGTACTTCTGAAAAAATCTCTCTTGGTGCCTTGAGTAAAGATCTCCAAGAGGATGAGAGGAGACTATCCACTGAAAAACTCTGTTTGAACTACTAAGAGAGAGAGCCAGTCTCTGCTTTAGGAACCATAATTACAAAAGGGGAATGAGGTGAATAAACACAAACTGTAAATGACAAAGTGTTGAAATACACAATAGCCAACTCTCCGAATAAAGAAATACCACCTCTCTATGGATCAAATTTTTTGTTATACTTGTTATTTCAAAGACCAGCTAAGTCATTAAATACATCCAATACTACTGCATAAGTGACAAAGAAGTTACAGAAGGAAAAATGCTTATACAGAGCTTAATAAAAACACTGAAAAAATTTCAGTGTGAATATTTTCTGTGTACTGGTATATAAAGGGAAGCAAAATTTTAAAAAAAACAGCATGCAAAACAAAAAGTAGCACTTAAAAGAGCACATCCAAAGCTTAGCTGGTTTTGCCGGTGATTAGCTCAAAATTAATGTAACATTTAGGAAATTGAATCTTGCAAGTATTTTACTGTAATCATCTTATCTTATTCTATTGTTTTATCCTACTGGGAATCAGCAAAACAAGTGTTATCTCTGGTTATCTTATCCAGGTATACATTGAATCTATTCAGGTAAAGCCTAGGTATTCTGCATAAATGCTTTTACCTCCGTGGAAGCTGAACAAAATGAATAAAAGAAATGCAACAGAATTACTCTAAACATGGAGATATGCCAATGCTCAGGTAGCAAATGAGAAATATAACCAAAAATCTAAAATATTCCTCTCTCCCACAGAATTGTTACATTGTTGTCATCCCTTTTTTTCTCCTACTAGTATCCATATTACTACCATTCAGCCCTTTCCCCATCATTCAATATCTATAAAGAGAGTAAGTACTGACAACTTAGAAATTCTAACCACAGGATTACAAATGAAACCCAAGTGATGTTTAAAACTTTAAGTCACCATTTGCTTTGTAACTGACTGCATTCTAGCAGCAACACAAATTACAGTCTGCAGGCCTCAACCATCAACTTCCCCACAGTCTCTTCAGCTTGCTGACCCTAGGAGCACAAGATGAGCAGTTTCCTTAAAACCATCTCCTCTCTGGTGAGCAGTGACAGGACACAAAGAAATGGAATGAAGCAGCATCAGGGTGACTTCAGACTGGACATTAGGAAAAGGCTCTTCACTGAGAGGATGATCAGTCACTGGAACAGGCTCTCCAGGCCACCAAGCCTGGCAGAGCTCAAGAAACATACAAAAATGTCAGAGCTATATGGTTTAGACAGTCCTGGGAGGAGCTGGGAGCTGAACATAATGGTCCTTATGAGTCCCTTCCAATTTGAGATATTCTATGATTCCACAATCTCTATTTAACACCTTCGTAATGATCTGGATGATGGGATGAGTGAATGCATCTCATCAAGGTCACTGGTGATTGAGGGGAGGGGTTCACATACCTGGGTAAATGGCTGTGCTTCAGAGAGATCACAAATGACTTGAGAAATGGGCTGCCAAACCTCGAGAAAAAACAGCAAAAAAAATGCACAATACTGTAACTGTGACAGAAAAGTCCCACACAACAGTCCAGCACGAGAGCTAACAGCAGAAATCAGCTCCACACAAGAGGACATGTGGGGTCTGATGGACAATTTGAATGTAAGTCAAAAATGCACCCTTGCAGAAACTGAATGCTAAGGGCACACTAGGCTGCACTCACTACAGCAGAACCAGCAAGTAAAGGGGAATTATTATTCCAATCCACACCTGCCAGACTACATCTTGAGTACTGTATTTCATTTTATGCTCCCTGCTATATGACATGCTGGTACACATGGAGAGCCAACAAGATGGTTTGGGGTTGGAGTAGGAGCTGTACAAGGAGCAGCTGAGAGAACTGTGTCCGTTCAACCTCTACAGGAGAATGCTACGGGAGATCACAGCACTACACTCAACTATTTAAAAACAGAGCCAGGCTTCCTGGAAAACGCACAGCAAAAAGATAAGAGGCAATGAGTGTAAACTGAAGCAAGGGAAATTCAGATTAGATACAAAGAAAAAAATGTTCATAGTAAAGATGATCAAAACACAAAACAGGTTGCCCAGAAAGACTCAGGAATATTCACTCCTGAAAATATCCAGAAAAAGTAGACAAGGCCCAGAGCCCACGTACCTTCAAAGCCATCCCTATTCCAAGCAGGCAGCAAGACAGATCAATTCCAGATGATACAGAAATGGTATGGAATAAGGGATGGCATTGGGTCTAGCTGGGATGGAGTTAGTTTTTTTCAGGGCAGCCCTTATGGTGTTCTGGTTTTTATTTGTGGCTGAAATGGTGCTGGTAACATGCCAGGGCTCTACCTCTTGCTGAACTGTGCCAGCACAGTCAGTCAGCCAAGGGTAAGCTAGAGGCTGAGAGAGGACATGAGCAGGACAGCTGTCACACACAGATCATACCATATATGAAGTCATGCTCAGATATAAAAGCTCAGGGGAAGGAAGAAAGAGGAGGAACAATCATGGTTATGGCACTCACAAAGCATGCAGAGACCCTGCTTTCCAGGAAGCAGTTGGACACCTGCCTGACTACACAAATTAGTCAATTAATTTTTTTATTTTGCTTTGCTTCAGCATCGTGCTTTTGCTTTTCCTGTTAAACTGTCATTATCTCAACCCATCTTTCTATTTTCTCCCACAAAAGATGGCAGTGAGCAAGATGCTGGGGTGGAGTTTGGCTGTTGGATGCCCTTCAACTTGAATGATTCTATGATATTTCTTCATATGTGTTTCTCATATATACTATTGCTGTCAAAAAGCATTTCATAATGCTGTGAGAAAAAAAGTTGTTAAAATTTTGGACTGTCCCAAATTTTTTCAAGATTTGTTTGGGTTCTTTTGGGGTTTTTTTATGTGAAAGCTATGACAAATTCAGTATTTGCTAATATCCCAGGAGAGCCAAAGATCAACTATTACAAGTCAAGGATCTATACATTTATCTTCCTATCTCTCCCATCAATATTCACTCAAAAGTGAAAGGAGAGAGAAACAGACCTTAGGAAGATGGAACAAAACTAAGAATGATTAGATGACACACCATACTCCAAGATTCTACGTGGGCATGTGTGAATTCTGACATATTTTAAAAATTTAAAGCATTTTTACTGTTGTGGGAGTTCACGGAAGATAGCTGAGCAACTGTTGTAAAATAAAAACTGAAATAAAAAAAGTTGTCAGATGCACTGGATTTGCTATCCTCCCAAGGAAGAAAAAAAAACCTCAAGGCAAGTAATTGAAGAATAAGCCATTAAGATAAATCACAAGTTTTGATGGTTAAGATTAAGGGATTTTTTTGGTTTTTTTAGATTGGGAGAATTGTGATGACTCTTTTCCCCTATTAGTTATTTATAGCAAACCACCTATTTTATCTCATGCAGGGGTGAAAACAAGGGTGTACAGTGTCTCATTGGTTCTGAAAAGTCTAATGAGCTGTTACAAATGCCTCAGACAGTTTTCTCAGACCTAGAATAGGATGTGTGAAAACTAAAAAAAACTTTAACTAGCATGTTTATTTTACAGAGTTTGACAGACATGCTGTGTTCACATTTGTGAGCAGCAGAAGGTTTAAAAGTAAAGGCAGCAATGGACAGCACAGGTACATTTACTTAATTTAAAACATTTTCCAGACAGGCTTTTGGGGCCTCTTGGATTATAAAACTTCTTTCCAACAGACCACCATATGCTATCAACATCATGATCTAATTTTATAGCAAGAAAATGCTGCTTATCAATACCTGACAGCCTTGCTCACAGACATCTGCAGAAAATCAAATGCTTGCAGATTTACCTTGCCACATGTGGCTTTTAAGACAAATCACAAACACAAATTCAGAAAAAGAAATTTACCTGCATCAATAAAGTGGGTCCTTTTTTCATTATTGTTGATATTACTATTTAATTAGATTTGCTCTTCTGGATAAAACACTTGACAAAACCAACCTAAGCTTTGTCTGCTTGGTACAGAAAAATGAAACATGAATTAAAAATCCTAAGTTCCATTAATGATGATATCTACCAGGACCCAGTTAACAGATGCCAAGGTATGTTAGTCAGAATGAATGTGACAGATGAGTTATATTACAATTACAAAGGTGCATATGGTATTCAGCTTTTCAAATTAAAAAGTGAACTGTGACACCATCAGGCTATTTTTATAGAGGGCAGTGGGAGTTGGTTATACTCCTGATAACAAAATCTAAAATAAGCAAAGTAAGAATGGGTCACCTTAGGAATTAACATGTTTAAAGAGAAATATAATGTGTGAAAACAAAATTACTGTGCTCTAGATAATAGTGTGTTCTAGATTGTGATATCAATCCATGTTCTCCCTTACTTTAGCATTTTGATCTGTTTGAGTTTATGCATTGATATAAACTGTAAATATAATGCAACAGCTCTCTTAATTTTGTATTTGTCATAATACTAAAGGGCAAAACTTCTAATAAGCTCTTAAGGTTTTATTTCTTTTGTTATAGGGAGTTGTACTTGGTTGGTTGTGTTCTGTTAGAGGGGTGGGGGTTATGGGGTTTTTTGGGTTGCTTTTTTGTTTGCTTGTTGTCTGGGCTTTTCTGACTCAGCAAGACCAGGAAAAGGATGAACAGGAAAAGAAAAGGAGGAACTAAAATTCAGTGAACCAACAGATCAGAGCCTGTACATCACTTGTCACAGTGAAATGATGACCCCATACCAATAAAAGAGCTGTGCCTCAGAAAAAGACACACAAATAGAGATGGATGCAAGAGTAAGTAGTAATGTGTGTTAGACAGTTTTAGTGATGTGACTTTATTCTCCTACATAGGTCAGAACTTGAGTTCACTTACACCTTCTGTCAAGTCTTTCAAAATGGCTCAAATTTGCTGCCTTACTTAAAAATTAGAAAAAAACAAACCCAACCCCTACCACACCTGTCCCAGAAATGAATCGTTTTTGAAAAAGACAAAATCCTTAACTCCTTCAGTAACTACTGAGATTTGGTTAAACAACATGGAGGTCTGTTAATGAACATCACAGATGAGCAGGCATTCTCTGCTATTTTCACTATCCAGATGTACTTAAGTAGTACACAATAAAACATTCATAAACAGCTTTAACTAAGAAAAAAAAAAAAAACAAACAGGGGATACTTTTTTCCTGAAAAAAGGAAAAAAATAGGGGACTTGTTTTTCATTAAAAAAAAATCTTTAATTTTTACTTTTTCAGCCGTTCCAATTTCACATGTGTGCTTTGTGACAATACTCCATTAAGACTGAAGTGTTCTTCCTTTCTAGACTGATCTTCCTAGTTATACAAAGACCAAAATATGCCAACCATTTGTAGATGAAGGGCTGTAATTTCTGCATAAGCCAAATATAACAACAGAGTCTAGAGATTCACTACCTTTTCTCTCATTAATGAGCAAACTCTCAGAAAGACAAAACCACAGAAAAGCAAGATAATGTAATAGGCCTTTCACTTATTCAGGCAGCTACACAGGGTCATTTGCCATGAAAGATTTCAGGAACCAAAACTTATTTTTAACATTAGATTAGGTACATATTAAAAGTCATGCTCTCTTCTCTTTTTCTATCATTCCTTTTAAAAGATAATGGGAAATTTGACAGAAAGAAGGAAAAAATGAAAACAAAGTATTTCCAACTTTCACGTTATCTTGTCTTCTTTCCTGCTTCTCTTGGGAGACTTCCTGCAGCCATCAAAGATTTTTCAAAACATACCTCTTTCTTCTCTGGACTGAGCATACCATCCAGATGTGTGACTTAGAACAGACTCACTACCTGGAAGGATTCACTGGGAGACACAAAACATTCCTAAGCAAAGAGTTTTGATGTTTTTAGAAAGCAAGCCTGTTTTAGCCTTCAAACTAGTTTTTATGTCAAATCTGGGAGTAAGGGAGTGGATGGGGGTGAATATGTCAAAACACAAATCTCCATATTTCATTCAGCCCAACCAATTAATTAAAACACCAGTAAAAGAGGCACAACAAAATGGAAGAGCTACTCTCTGAAGATGAAAAAGAGACAGTTAAGTTTCACACTTCGGTTTCATTTCTAAATACTTCAAGTGAAAATGTGAGCAGTCAGAAAAACTTTACTTAAGTGGAACTAAACAAAGATGACATTGTCTTCTCTTGCAACAAGGAAAAGGTGCAAGTAGACATATTTCCAGGCTAACTCTTAAAATAAGGAAGCACACCAGTGTGCTAGTGGCAGACCAAATCAGTGGGAGGGGGCATGGCCAAGACACTGTGTTATTCAATGCCATCTTATGTGATGGCCAGGGGCAAGGGAAAGGGAAGAAGGGATAAGGTTTCCAGCTGGGAGCAAGCACGGGGTGCAGTGCCGCTGGCTGTGGACACATCACGTCATGTTAGGCTTTGGTGAGCATTTTTGCATATAAATCTCCCTCTCTTTGAACACTTTTGCTAATTGTATTGTTACTGCTGCTGTTTGTTTTCTTCTGTCATTGTTATTTTCAGTAAATTGTTCTTATTTCAACCCATAATCTTTATTGTTTTATGTCTTCAATTCTCAACTCCAACCCCAGAGCTGCAAGATGGCCAAAAAGGTTTCAGCTGCCAGTGAGGTGAGCCTCTGGTCACATACAAACACGTTCACCAATGCCTGACCTGACATGACCACAGCTGGCAGCACCCCACCCCAACCACTCCACCCACCACGCTTGTTCCCAACCAGAAACCATGCCTTTCCTTCCCTTTCCCCACCCCAACCACAATGCAGGACAGTATTGAAAAACACAACGTCTTGGCCATGCCCCCTCCCAGTGATCTGGATGACAACTGAGACAAAAACATACAAATATGACAATAGGGGCACAAAATGGCAAGAGTTTCCATGATGAGAGAACCTCATATCCCACTTTACAGCTAAAAGCTCTCTCCCTTCTAACTGGAATTTGCATGTCAAAAATGTCTCCATGAGAAACCAAAATCACAGGAAATCAGACACCTTCATTGTCAGGCATTTATGAGTATCATTATAAGATGATTCTTAAGACAGCAACTAAGTGATGTAGGGAAGGTACTTTCATTTGCATGAGATCCTTAAGGAACGAGGAAGGAAAGGTACTGCATAGCACTTTGGTAAAGAATTAGAAGAGGACAGGTCTTGTTATTCTATCCTTTACAGGTGGCTGTAATAAAGGCTTCATAATCAAGGCTTCTATACTAATTTTAAATTAATGTAGAAAATATCAAGATTGCCTAATCTCCTACAAGCATTCAACCGGCTTCTTTGGAAGTAAGGAATTTGACGCCATGGCAAAACAAACTAGATTATTTTTTCATTGGGCCCTTAATAGCCCCAACATAGTGTTTGAAAGCTACAGATTCATTATATTTATGTGAACACTAAGTCACACAGAAGTAACCTTTCAAAAAATACTCTACACTGAAGTATAAAGAACCTTTAGAATCTATCAAAAAGAGAAAGGAAGCCAGTTCATATGACAGATTTTAAGAGTAGGAGAGTAAGCAAATGCCAGTGAACAAAATCTCATTGTAGATAGTGTTTTCTTCATTCATTCAAGTACAATTCAACACTTACAGAACACAATTATAGGAATTCTCTCACTTTGTATTAGAAATGCACAGATGTAAGAGCAAACATATTTTTATGCATGATGCTTTCCTGCATCATGCATCAAGAAAAAAAGAAACCTGTAGGATCTGAAGACTACTTTATTCTTTGATCCTAAAGAAGTTTTTTTGCAATCATCAAACGAATACTATATAATTATAAGTGCAGGACAATAAAATGAGGGAAAAAAAAAGAATCCATAGATATTCCCTATCTCGTTTGCTACAAATAACATTTCCTTAGACCATCTGTTCCTCTTTAGGTATAAAAGCTTCTAAAACAGATTAGGATATTAAACAACCATCCTGCAGAAAAGTTTCCTGTTGCTAAGAAACAGGAAATAAAATCATACAGCCAAGGTCAGCTACTACTGAATTGATTCAGGCTGATACATTTTTGACCCAATTTGACATATTTCCTAAGGAATCAAATATACTGTTTGTTTAGGCTGGACTGTTTCCATATTCTGCTTAGATTTTTTATATTTGCATGGAGATGAGTAAAAGGATAATGGTGTTCAGTGAACAGTGACAGCAATGCTGCTTTGGCTAAGCAAATCAGCAGGGAATTAGAGTACACATTCTTGAGGAGTTCAAAAATTCATCACATTTTGTACAACCTTTCATTTCTGCCAGCTTTTTCATTACACAGACTAGTTCTAGGTTTAAGTCAAAGGTCAAGGCTTCTAACACACCACTTCTTTCAACAGGCAAATTAAAGACAAGAGTTTCACTTCTGCAAGCATGAAATAAGGCATTATTCTCTTGCTACTCCCAGCTCATTGATTCAGCTGCCCTCCCCCTTAGAAATTAAGAAATCCAAACCATCTCTATACCAAATAAAATCCAACAATGTATTAATACAGTGAAATTACTGCACGACCTCCACTTGTGCAACTTCAAAAAGAGCACACAGAACAAGCCACAGGTTTGCTACATAAACCTGTAGGAAAAGACATCTTAAAAAACACCGAGTAACCCAGTATCATTACCCATGAAGTTTAATGAATTATGATGGTTTTTTTCCAAAAAGCTAAAACAAAACCCTATCATTACTTTAAAGGCTTCCAAGAGAACAAGATAAGGGTAGTTTGGAGGTTTGTTTTAAAAGTATTGTTCTCCCTTAGCAAAGCTGTAGGGACACATGGAAGCAATCAGGTACTTTGCTGTTTCTCCTTCTACTCTCCCTACAGGTGTGCATAGCTCTCATCAAGTAGCACATCCAAGAATTTTCCCCCCCCCCAGCCCCCTTCACTCTAGGGAGTTAATTACACTGCATACAAGGCCCTGGAGAACAACATGGTTCCAGGCACAAAAAGTACTATGTTACAGTCTACTGAACATTAAAAAAAGATCCAAACTGAACATGTAAACTGCAATACATCCTACAAATAACCTAAACAAGACTGCTAGGCAGCTAAGCTAGTCTGTCCCCTACGCAGTCTTTCCCACTGGTTTGCTGCGTACGCTCCAACATACACCGATTATAACGCGTGTTCAAGCCCAGAACTACAAATGTTTATCTTGGTGCCCGCATTTCTCAGTCTGAAAAGGCAGTTCCCAAAATTACAGCATATACCACACGGCTATTCTTCTGGCTCTTGCAAAATACCTCTTGCTTACCAAGCTTGCACCTGACGTAACCGCCTGAACTCTATAAAAATAGTTTCCGCTTGCTACCTCCTATTTGTTCTCTGTATTTTCTACTTATTATCTCCCCTGAAGGTAACAGCAGTGATAACACACCTTTTCAGAAATAAGGGAACCCGACAGTGATAATGCCACACATCAGTGCTGAAATAGCCAAGGATAAAAAAAGGTCAAACTGCCTCCTGCACTCCCAAGGCTTCTTAATGACATCAAAAGATGCTGGTACCTTTAGAGATCCTGTATACCCATTCAAAAATGCTTGTATTAAAATTAATTTTTATTAACTTACTATTATTGATAATGTTGAGATTTGTATGTGAAAAAATAAAAATATTTATATTGAAAAGAATTTGTCTAAGTAATACATGATGTTTAGTAATAAACACTGTCCAGTCTTTTTCCTTCCCCTCTGACCCATTCTTCACTTACGGTTTAAATTTTAGCACTCTGGTGATACAGAAGATTTTTCTAAACTTTAAATTAATTCCAGATGTTTCTTCCTTTGACACCTTCTACTGCTACCAACAGTTCTCACATTGACAATGAAATTGAAGGCTGTTCCAGTCTGTAACTGGACAGTGGTTTCATGTCAGCATGAAACTGGTAATAGGGAAAGTTACTGTAGCAAAAATCTACATCAGATCTTATAAAAGGGGAAAATATTAATTTGAAAGTATCACAATCATGCTCATCCTTCCAGAGATTTCATTCACTCCCAATCTCAAACTCACCTACACACAAGTGGTCTTGCAAGTATCACCTGTATGTGACAAAAAGGACAAGAGGCACCAGCAACCAAGTCCTCACTATTGGAGGACTGCCTTTCTTCTATTGGAGTTTCTAGGTTTCTTCTCAACTGGCAACAATAAACTACTTCTTGGACAGACCTACATAGCTTCTAGGAGCCATTGTGGCATGGTTCTCCACACCAGAATCTTACTTATTTCAGTCCCCATAAGTCTTAAGCCAGGCTGTTTTCCTTAATTTGCTGGGCAGGTAGGAGAAGTATTAGTACACATAACAAGTTTTCACTAACAAATCATCTGCTCTTTCAGACCACAGGCATCCTGGTCTTGACTTAAGCATTCCCTGACAACGGTGTCCTCTGAACTGCATTCTTGAAGAGCTGATCTTCATTATCACAGGCCTTTATTTTAACCTTTCTGCTGTTTCTGATTGTTAAAGACACTATTTCTACTTCATTCACACCAACCCTAATATTTCTATTACAGCTCTCTAGAAAAGATTAACAAAGTTAAGCCAAGTCATCACAAACAGCCACAACTGTCATTTCTGAAAATCATAGCAAAGAAGCCAAAAGCTGATGAGTATCAAAAGTATCTGGACAACGCTCTCAGGTACATGGTGTGATTCTTAGGGGTGTCCTGTGCAGGTTTGTTTAAATTCTGTTTTCTAAATGTCCATCTGCAAAGACCATTCCCCATTAACCCGTAATCATAGGTTTTAGTCTTTCATAATGACAAGCCACCATATGGGAAGGTTTCCAAGGGATTATGAAATACCAACATACAGTATCTTTATGGATAACAGCTTACATTTTTCCTCATAAAGGAAAATTTTTCGTCATAATACTTAGACTTCCTGCCTTTACAGCATTTGTCTCCTCTGTCGTGATTTTGGCCATGGACCAGAGAGCCCACCATGTGCTCAGAACTTTCCACAATACCAACACAGATATGCAGATAGGGAATCCTCTTCCATTAAAAAAAATGGTTTTGGCATCTGTGTAACAACTGTTTATCAACTGCACATACTTCCAGCAGCTAAGAGGCTTCACACTTAATTCTTTCCACTGAGAACTCAAGTTCTCAATAAATACAATTCTCTTCTATACAGTACATAAACTAACAAAATTAGGAAAGAGGACTTACTATGAAGGAAGACGTTTTCTAAGCCAAAGTAACTAGAGAAACAGAAAATGAAGGTACAAGTAGGTAAGTCTCAATGAACACCAAACTAATTCCAAAATCCTCTCATAAGCAAATAAATGCTGATGTGCAGAAAGCTGGTTAGATCACTACCTCTAGTGAGGCCTTTAAAAAATTTTTAAGTTAACCATTTGCAATTGCTTTCTTTACAAGGTGTGGTGTCAATTTCAATTGACAAACAATTTTGTCAACAACTTCCAACCCAAACATAAAACTATTCAAGGCATGCTTTTTGTTATACAACATTCCCTAATGGGAATCAAGCAATATTTCCAGGCAGAAATGCTCACAATTGTCAAATGTTTTGCAACCTGAAATAGCCTATGTTATTTCCAAGTATTTGCAGTACCTGGCAGTACTGCAAATCCTTATAACATTTGTTAGAGGACAAAACACAAAGCCTAAGCTTAAAATGTGGACTGAAAGCCAAAGAAAATGGCTTGATTTCTAACAGTCTGAGTATTATGCCAAAAATAAGCAGTCACTTAGTTCAACTTTAACACTGTCAAAACCAAATCCTGCTTAACATTGTAATAATGAGAGCTGTGTCAAAATATTCACTTTCTCGCATCGCAAAGTTCAAGAGAGGAAACATTTAAATCATGTCCTGTAAGAAGCATGGTGCTTGTGCCTGTTTATTCCAGACTAAAAGCTGAGGTAGGTTTTTGTCTGGTGAGGATTTGCCCACCAAGAGAAAGCATAACTACGTATAGCACTGACTGAAACTTGTCAAACTCCTGTGGAGTATGACACCCTTGCCCCATTTGTTACCTACTATCCTATAATTTCTGTTATATGTGGTATTGATACAGTAGCCATATAACAGAAGGGATAACTGCCACCTAATTGAAAAAAGTGGAAAACATGTTCTTTGTTGCTTCAGCCAAAAAAAACCTGCTTCAGCCATTAAAAAAAAAATTATCTACCATGAAGTTATTTTACGTTTCTTGCCTATGAGAAAGACCAACCCTCCCAGGTCTAGTTGAGAACAATGACTTTCATTTTGCCAGGGGAAAAAAAATGTTCATGTTCACAACCAAACTGGCTAGTACAAGGGAAGATAATTTGTAGGTCTGTTTGCAATCCCACACCTACTGCTTAACAGTAGATTTGTCAAGGGTATATATCTGGATATTTAATTCTTTGGATTCACTCAAATCATATGACTATTCAGATTTTGCAGCTGCTCTGCAGTCCTCTCCTCATTGGCTGGCTGTCTGAGCAGGTGAACTTACAAAGAAATAGGTACTTGTTGTGGGAAAGCTGTGGAGACACATTGGCTTCTAACTCCATGTATCATTCTAGATACAGCACAGAGGATAGGCTATGCCATTGTCACAGACTGAATAAACTTGACAATCATTTAAAATGCAAAAATGGAAGCATAGCAACTGTGTCTAACAAGGAACCCTCACCCCTGCAAGGCAAAATATTGCATTTAATTGCTATCTGCTTTTATACTTGAAATATGTATCTTTTTCACTCAGATAAAGTCCTTGCTGGAACAGATATAGTCACAAATATTTTGATACACCTATCTACTCCTAGATTTCTACAGCTGGGAGAAAAATTCCAGCAGTTAAACCAGTGATATTTCTGATCACAGCAATGGCTGAGCTTTATTTCAGTTTAGCACATGCCTCTCCATTACACAAAAGACATCTGCATAGACAAGTACACACAAACTGCTCCAGAACCAGCACTAATTGTGCTTTATCTAATCAGGCTTGTGAAAAAGGACCAACAAAATAAGTAATGCTTACAGTAACAGAGCACTATATAGCTTCTGGACTTAAGGCAGAGCACAGACAGCGCTGAATACAGGGAGGAGGATAATGTGGTAAACTAGCCAGGTATTAAAATAAGGTAGAGATCTGAAAGATTTGACCTTGTTAAGAGAATGCACTCTTGGATGTTAAAACTCTTAAGTACATTTCTTCACTGGTTTCTGTTCCTCTTTCTTCTCCTCCCTACCTCCATTCTTATTTTTTCTCTGCAAGCCTTGATTCGTCAAGTTTTTTCTGGGGTTTGTTTGTTGTTTGGTTGAGGGTTTTTTAAGTCTTAAAAGAATTAATGGGATGAGAAAACAGCTTTCTGGGAGCTCTACCCAGGATGTTTCCTTGGCTATGAATAACTAACTGGTTTTGAAAACAGCATTGCTCTATTTCAGTTGCTGAGCAGGTGGTCTGTTAAATCTTAAAAGTTATGTCTGTTAGTTAAGTGTTCATGTAAATATTTCATTAAGCTTCCTGGCTTATAATAAGCATCGCTTAACACTATTTTATGCAACACACGCTGCAGAAATCATTCTACCAAGGGGAGAAAAAAAGATGCATGAGATGTGAATAATTGCAGTTGGGGGTGGGGGAGTGGTTGGCAATATCAAAGGGAAAAAAAAAAAACATGAATTCTAAGTTAAATGTGCCTGCTTAGGGAAGATACATTTTGTTTCATCTCATAGCCTAGTCAAATAAGCTCACATTATCCCTATATTCTCTTTCTCATTATCCTTTTCAATTATTTTCAAAAATCTTCCCTTAAAAATTACTTTATAAGTAGCTTAAGAAAGTACAGGATATGTTTTTCCACAACACCTTACCATAAGTTAATTTATTTCTATAACATACTTTGTCATCACAAAAAATTATTAATCTCTTTGCACTGCAAAGCAATAAAGATAAAAGGTCTTAACCATGAGCAACTTTTAGGTGTTGAGATGTTAACAGTCACTCCATTTAAATTTCTGTGAAGTTGAGGGATCCTGTCAGGTTCACTGCTGCTCTCCCAGAATGACTTAAACACTACCAGAAGTTGCCTACTTTCCCTGTCAATTTTGCAAGCCATCATCTGTTTTATTTCCTGGCACTCTCCCCCTTGGCAAGTGATTTAAATCATCCTAAGATGCAAATAACACACAGGATATTAATTCCACTTTGAACAGCATTTTTATTCCCTTTTTTTTTTTTTTTTTAACATTGAGAAAGGAAACCTTTCCCTCAGACAATTTTAATGATCATGTTCTCAGATGTCTTATTTTATTTGTTCCTTCATGAAATAGAGGGACTATCCTATTATTAGCCTAAAAAGCAACATGGCCTGTCACAATTATTACTAGTTTGTCAGCACAGAAGAGTGTAATTCACTGGCCTTGCAATAATGAAGTTTTCTATACTTCAGTAGTATTATTGTAGAGATGGTGAGGCAAAAATCTTTAATTTAGAGACTCAAAACAGGCTTCAATTCTTATTTAACTAAAGGTAAAATGGAAAAGTAGTATCTGGAGGGAAAAAAAAAATTGTTTTTCCATTTCCAGTAAAGCATCTGCATTCTTGCTGAGCATTGGAAGTAATGCAGCAAGAACTATGAAGCTTGCACAAGGAATTGCAGCCACTGTAAAGCATGAAGCACCATTATGGAACCGCACAGCCAACACAGCAGTAAAATCACGGACAAACTTCCAGCTCTGGAATGACTGTTCCAAGGGAATAACAGCACAACTCGTACGGTTGCTGTCCTACGCAGACCACAACAGCACAGAGCAAAGCAGAAAGGGAACTGCAGCAAGCTTTGCACTACTCCCCAGTAATATTTAAGTAGGAAAATAGGTCTGAGGCTAAATTATTACAAGTGAGAACAGAATTCTCTTTTATGAACCTGCTAAAGCAAAAGGTACTAATTGTAATATAACATCATTTCCTGAATAATACTGAATGTTACTAAATATAACATGAGAATACCTGTCTCAAAAGTATCTCCAGACACAGGCAGGTAGAGCTGGTACAGTCTCTACAGCAAGCAAACACTAAAAAGCCTTTGGCTTCAGAAGCAATCATACAATTCTTCTACAGATTAGATCCTGATTTCCAGATTGGGCAGAAAAGGCGAGAATGACACAACAAAAATACACATCTGTCTTAAAAAAAATTAAAATATTAATAAAAAACCAAATAAAATCTTAAAAAAAAAAATAGCTCCAGCTTAAAACAGGACCTATGTGAGTAAAGAAGCTATAAGCCATATAAGCCATATCTCCAGGGTAACATTTAGCTGCCTAACTACAAAAAACACTTTCCCCCATTGTGTATTCAGCATGCACTATAAAATGAGGTTAGAGCTCTACAGATAAAAATGTCATACAGCTCTGATTTATCCCCAGCAAATCAGAATTCTGAGCAATGGTTCTATGAAAAGAGGACAGAAAAGTATGGAAAAAGGTATTATATGTGGCTGTAATACATACTCACATACACCAAAGAAACCTGCAGAGTAACTGGGGTCTGCTGTAATAGCCAAAGTAGGGAACAATGCTGAGGTGTTACTATCCCTGTGATCAAGAACTCAAATCAATTGGACATTTTGCCTACACTGTTGTCACACTAGCTCCTCGACCTGGCTTCAGCCAGGCACACCTGCCTGTCTGCCTTCACATCTCAAATCACAGAAGCAGTGTTGTTCTTGTTAACTAGCTCCTTGTCATCCTCTCTCATTACTATCCTCATCTCAATCACATCCTACAGATTCATTCTTATTTCTTAGCACGTCACTTTTCTAGCCTAGACTCTGAATATCACCTCCCCATTGTAAAATCTGACTTCTCAGGTTTCAAGCATTCATCTCTTTGGGTTTGTTCCCTTCCATTTAATTTTCTCTTCCTTTTTTTGCTTCCTCAGGGCTTTTACTTCCAAGCAGCTTTCTCTCCCAGAGCTCCTGGGCAGCAGGCAGTGTCAGTTTGGCTGCTCACACCCTCATCTCCCACAGCCTGAATGAGTCACATTTGTGATTTCAGAGTAATCCTCTTTTGGCCCAGCCATTAAATGTTACAGAAGCTTCAGCCAATAAAGTCTAAGTCTTCCTAGCACAAAAACAGGTGTTTTTGAGGTCTACTATTTTCCACAAGCAAATAAATCTTCTGAGGAAGGGGAGAAAATTGTTCCTTGGACAAGAATCAATCTATTTTATTTCAAGGCCCTTATACTGCAACATCAGAGTCTGTGAGTTTGCAAAAGCATTTGACAGTTATCTTCTGCCTGCCAGCCCAGCTAACCTTGCTTAAACCTTCAAAAATTTCTACTCAAAAGGCTGGCAGACATCACAGAGGGAGTTTAAAGCCCAGCAAAGGTGTAAGTAACAATGACCAATGTCATGTATCAGGAAGAGCTGACTTTAAATAGATTATTAGGGTAAAAGAAGGGTATTCATAATTTATCACATCACATTCTTCAACTATCATTTCAACTATCTATTTCAGAACTTTTACCCAAGAAAACTCCTTTCTAGCAATTTATAATAAATTAAATTAAACTCCTTTTTCAGCAATTTAAAATTTCTACATGTTGAAATCATCTGTATAGAGAAAATGCCGCTATATCCAAACTGCTTTCACTTTGTTGTAGTTGAAGAAACTGGTTGCTTCTGTTTGAAAAACCTTTCTCCATACTACCACGGAGAGAGATACATATCTGCTGTCAAATACACTTTTGAGATATTGGTGCATTCACTTTTTTTGAACATTGTTTTAGGAAAACACTACAGAAAATAGTGCCCATGCTCCATGAATTTAGTTCCTTGCTCTGACAGGCATCTCATTATCTTTATGGAACCTTCTTCAGAAATTTCTTTGGTGCCATTTTAATGCAGTAAGATGCGGCTTGATATAAAATTCCTTCAATTGGGAGGTTATTCTATTAATTAGAAACTCTACTCCAACTTCTAGAATAAATTTATACACATGGTTGTTTGCTCTCCTATCAGCATTGTCTTTTTCCAGGTAATACTTTTCTTGTGATTATCCCCACACATTTACAGAGTACTTACTCTATAAAATTTGTCTTGCCAAAGAAGTCAAGCTTCCAAATAATGACATGATACAAGTCCAAAAAGATTGACAGTGTATTTTGTTTCTTAAAAACAAAATTTATCTTATTTAGAGTTTAGCGACGAAAACGGTTATATAAGCACAGCTGAGGCAAAGGGGCCTTTGATCTGTCACACTTCCTTATAGTACCCCTCTCCTTGGTAAATTCGTAATACCTTTTCCTAATATTCTTTTACCATTATGCACAGAAATATCCCTTCCTACAAAAGCAGTTTAAGAACTTGATTAACACTGACGTCAAAACCATAATCCTGCAGTTCCTTGGATCAGTTTTTGCCCCTTTAAAGAAAAACAACCACACTTCCCTGTTAATGCCTAATTAGCTAGACACCTCACTTCACAGCCAATCTGCATTCAAGCTCCATGTTAATTTCCACTTCCATACTTCTATTCCTTCTCCTGAAGGCAACTGAATCACTTGGTGTAAAACATGACACTCAAGTTTTTAGACAAACCTAGACTTTTAGTGTTTCCCATTCCCACTCTTGGAAGCATCTCTGATGAAATTTCTGCTCCCCAATATTCTTTCCAGGGTCTAACTCAGCTTGACAGTTCCTCTGTGCAGGGTCCTGTCTTCAGTCCTAAGGCACCGAAAAATCCAGTTGCAATGATGAGCACAATCATTCTTTCATTAACTCAAGTGTATCTAATGTCAGCTTTTCAGAACACATGTGTTTAATCGTGGTTTAAAAAGAAGTAACGATAGTATAGACTTTAGAAGTCATCTAAGCTCTGAAAGGCATATACAGGAACGCTGTTGGCAATTCTGGGAAAAAAATTAGTTCTATTCCATTAGGTACAACATCACCACAGGCAATCAAAAGCACTCCCTCAGTTTTTGCTTTGTAACAATTACCATTACCTGGATTCCTCGCAGACGTTTAAGTAGAGTTGTAATCTGCGCCGTAGCTTACTGCTACTGACTAGTCCTTTAGCTGAACAATATACTCTTTCAAGTTTTAAAACAAAAATTTAACTTGACTAGATTTCACAGGTCATATATTATATTCAGTATTCCACAGCATAAAGCAAACAAGGAGGCAAGAAGCACGTGCTTTATAACAATTACATATTTTTCATTCCTACAGATTATTTAACAAAGAATTTTCATCACAATTTTACTCTTTTAAAATTTCTATAGCAAATGAAGATGGTTTTATATGGTTAAGACTGTATGATAAAAGCTAATTTGCATCCCAACAACAGAGCACAGAGAGACAGGGGCAAGTAGGGAAGCACAAATTATACTTTGCCCATCTTCTTCCAGGCCCACCACAAGAGCAATCAGCCCATTAACGGGTTCTCTCTCTGAGGCCAGAGGACCACAGGGCTGCAGAATGACACAAATTAGGGGACAGAAAAGTATGGAAAAAGGCAGGGACACAAATTAAGGGATTTGGAGGAATGGGGGGAGGCCCCATCCAGACTCTTCTCAGGCAGTCCCAAGGAGGACCTCAGTCACACTGTTCAGTTTTGAAACCCATCACGAGTGCTCACAGATGTAGGACATACTATGGGATGTAAGGTAGGGGCATTTGGGGATTGCACAAGACTTGCTATGAGACCTTTATAGGGGAAACCAAAGGCAGGAATGGATTTACAGGATTTGGGAAAGAACAAGCATGAGGAACAGAGGAGTAAGTGGATAAAAAGGACCAGTTTGCATACAAATATTTTGGTGGTTGGTTCAGCTGCCTGGTTGTGCACTGCCCTGATCAGCTTGGTCTGTCCTATACGCTCATTAAACCCTTTCCAGCTCTTTTCTGGATGAGTGGCTCTGCTCATTCTGCATGTGTGCACAGGGGTCTGAGTGCAGCAACTTCTGACTGCCAACCACCAGAGAGACTGGTGTGAGTGACTGAAAGTGTCAGCCTGAGCTGGGCCAGGGGAACACCTGTCTGCAGGGCAGCACATGGAGCAGGTCTGGGAGCACATTCACTGTGTGAGTGTACTGGGAGGATGTGTTCTGCCTGGCTGTGGAATAGGGGCATGGACCTGTGGCAGTGTCAGCACTCTCAGCCTGCAGAACCAGCCAACATTTTCCCTTAGCACAAAGGAAGAAAAGAGTTTTGAAAAATTCAACACAGCACATGTTTAAAACAAAATTTTCTTTTCCTGTTCCCCACACAGTGATCATCATCCTTCATTCTATATCTCAATTCTATTCCTTTTTCCACTCTGGTCATTTCACCCACTTATACAATCTTCTCTTATCATAAATATTTCCTCTCCTCCTTTTCACTTCTACCCCATACCATCACAGATTTTAGCAGTTTGTTTTCCTTTAGCTTGCTTAGATCTTCCTCCATTTCCAAAAACCCTACCTCTGTCTTCCTCACCACAAATTTTTTTTTTTACTCTTCCTCTTTAAATTCCTCAACCACCCTTTCAGTAGGGATAAAAACTGCCCCTTACACATTCTGTCACTTCTCTTCAGCATTCTTTCTGCTTGCCAGAACTCCTTCTTTGTAACACTGCCTTCCACTCTCTTTCAAAGCAAAACACATTTATTTGAAGTCCTCTTTTTCATAGTTAAATAAAACACAGCTATTTTCAAACACTTAAAGATTGAAGAGGGTTTGCATTAGGATTTTTTCACAGGAGGACAGAATAGAATCAGCAGACTATTACTACAAATGCTGCTCAAAAGGCACAAAAAAAGGAAAAAAAAAGTTACTCACAAAGTGCAAGGGACTGTTCATGTAACAAACTTACCAAGAAAACACAGCGTTTATCTATATCCTGTCTCCTCCTCCCCTCTGTGAGGCTGCAGAAGAACAGGATTTGATACAATTTAATTTCTCAGGCTTTGCTCTACCTTAAGTCACCCACCTTACCAACTTCAGCATATCCTTAAAAATTGCAGAGCTGAATTAAGTTCTTCACTCTAGCAAGACTTTATCATAGAGCTTTTATCGTTCTGATGCATTTTGCCTCCAGTGGACAGTCAGTCCCTTCCTCCCAGCTCCACAGAATATTGCCTCCCTCTGGCTGTGAAGACCAGCATTTTAGAAGCATGTTGAGGTGGGATTAATTTGGCCTTTTTGCAGGTATGTCATCTTCCAGCCAACACCCCATATCCTCTGTTAGGACTTCCACTAACCTAAGGCACTGGTGTTAGTGTTTGATTTTCAAGGAAGTATTACATAAACGAGGAAATTTCACAGCAAACATTTTCAATCCTCTAGAGTTATGTCTATCAACTTTATGGAAAAGTATCTGTCTCCACAAAAAGCCATACCCATCAGCTGGCTCTTTAATGGCCATTAACCCACACAGAGAGCCAGCCCAGACAAGGACAATTTGCTACTGTCGTTACATAAATAAATTTTCTACAAGACACTGAAATTATTAGTACTCACCAGAGAAACAACTCAGTAGCATCAGCAACCTGTGCTTGGCTGCACTTGGCAGACATACCTCAAATAGATCCCACCACTGTGAGGAGACAGTGGACATCTTTTGAAGCTAGCACTCAGAAGCCGTGCTTCAGGTTTCTCTCCAAAGAAGCAGCA
The DNA here is from genome assembly GCA_013400575.1 of Peucedramus taeniatus. Classification (NCBI taxonomy): domain Eukaryota; kingdom Metazoa; phylum Chordata; class Aves; order Passeriformes; family Fringillidae; genus Peucedramus; species Peucedramus taeniatus. Next base: position 50,139 of record WBNO01030651.1, read on the forward strand.
CAGACCCTCTGAACCTAAAGCAGTAATGAGGTAAAGCAGCACATTTTTCACCACAGGCCAGGAGGGCAATGTGCCTGCATTCATAGATTACACAGCAAGGACTGATGCCAGTTCCACATATTAGAAATGTTGAAGTACAAGGTCTTCCCCTGGGAACCATAACCATCCCTTTCTGATGATGACCCAAGACCAGGGAAGCATGATTAGATTTCATCCTGTTACACTGCTTTGTGCTAGCATGCAGGATTTTCACTCTTCAGCCTACCTCTGAGCAAGGGCTTTTCCTTATTTCCTTACTCCAGTCAATGGCTGCCTCTGTACACAGCCAACCCAAAAAATCAGAGATCTGGAGCTCAGCGCATGTCCTTTTGCTACAGAAAAAGGTACCAACTCACAGTTTCCAGCAATACACCAGGATTAATGCTGCATTCCATGTTATTCTTCCAGCCTCCTTTCATCACACTTATTTGACCACATAGAATCATAGAATATCCTGAGTTGGAAGGGACCCATAGGGATCATGAAGTCCAACTTCTGTCTCTGCATAGGACACCCCAAGAGTCACACCATGTGCCTAAGAGCCTTGGCAGGCCTGGTGCTGTGACTGCTTTCCTGGGAAGCCTATTCCACTGTCCAACCACCATCTGGGTGAAAAAAATCTTCTCCTAATATCCAACCTAAACTTTCCCTGACACAGCTGTAAGCCATTCCTTCAGGTCCTGTCACTGGTCACCAAAGAGAAGATATCAATGCCTGACCCACTCTGCTTCCTATAATGAGGAAGCTTTAGAAAGCATGTAACACATGCACACCCTGGTCCTGGCAGAAGATAGCTCCAAAAGTTTACTTCCACACTGGCTAGAAACCTTATGATAGTCCTTATTATGTTACTACTTTGGCTCATACCAAAATTTTGTCCCTTAGCTTAGGTTTGTATTTAATTTGGTTCATGTTATATCAGTTTAACTTCTGAAGCAATGTATTAATAATTGGCTTCCATTTTGAACTTTTCCTCCATGCTTAACAAGTCCCTTTGTTCCTTAACATCATTGGTACTTTTTTTTTTCCCCATCTGGAAAAGACTTCAGAGAAGACCACCTTGGGGAAGGGAGAGAGAAACCTATCTTCTAGGAGATCTGCAGTCATCAAGCCATCACAGCATCAACTACACTCCATGGAGGCCAAGGAAAGATGGCCTGGCCTTCCCTCATGGTGCTTTTGTTTGGAATGTCTTCTCTGCTTTAGAGAGCTAACAGGCAAAAACTGGAAAACTAGGACTAGTAAGTTACTGAGGTAAAAAACATTTTCACTCAATGACCCAGCATAACCAAAACAACTCTGACACGCACAGAAGCTGCCCCCTGCGTTTCCTCACGGGCAGACCTAACCATGCCGTGCCCCCATGATTACATTTCTACAGCTTCCTGCAGAACCTGGTGCCATTTCCCTTCCGCAGCGTGTGCCCCCTACAGCTGTGTAACACAGCGTGAAGTAAAAAAAATAACGTAATACAAGGCAGAAGTTAATTGTAATACTTCTAAAGATGTAAAAAAATAGATAAACCGTTCCTATAAGAAAAATAGAAAGCCTTACAGGAAATCAGCCAGCGACCACTACCTTGTTTAAAGAACTTCATTTTGCAATGAAGATAAACCGGCAAGGACGAATGCTGCTACAAATTGCAAATGAAACAAGCCTCTGGTTTTCAGACTGTGAAACTCACCTGCTGAATAGATTAGAAGTAATTAAACTTCTCAGTGTTCTAAAGTAGTTTTTAAAGTACACTGCCCACTATTATAATACAATCAAACTGAACATGACATTTTTGCAGAAACCACATTTGACATTTAATTTTGTCTACTTGAGAGTCAACTTGGAGGTACAAATAGACCAAACATGGATTTCAGGTGCTGGTGGGTTACTGTAAAAACATTCCCAGTACATCATACCCTTCTTGACTTTCCAGACTTAAGTTAAATATTTTATTCTACTGAAATCTGAGGGTTTGGACTATCATTCTTTGTCAGCAAAGTACAACCATGCTGCTACCAATGAAGCAAAGTCAACTTGATATCATGCAGTTTGCTGTGGTGGTGCATTTTTATAAAGATTTCACTGTTAACGTTAGCTGTTTAACGTTACCCAAGTTCAATGGTTTCTCCCATGTACCCCCATTATATGCCCTCAGAATGGTTTCTTCCAGGTTCTTTACTCCCCAGTTTTCCCGCCACTGGAGCTGCCACTCAATGTGTCCCTCCCCCTGTTCCTCCCCTTTTGCCTCTATTTGGTTCTGTCAATCCAAGTTGTGCTGACCCTTTTCCTTGTCTATCACCCCAAACCCGCCCAAGTTATTCTAGAAGTTTCCATGTCAATCACCCCAAGCCAAGTCCCCGAGGCTTTTCTCCTCCCCTGTATAAACCCCATTGGTAGCAGCAATGTGTCCCTCCTCAAGTGTATCCTCATTGGTTATGTGGAGTCCCCTCCCCTTAGGGTGACTCCCTTTAAAAACCTCTGTCAGACCCTGTTTCGTCCTCACTTGTCCCTTCTCGGATTTCCCCTTGTCTGGGAATTTCTGAAGAGTCCTTTTCACAGCCAGATGGTCGAAGAAAGAGTCAGAGCTGCCTGGCCTTCGTTCTCAGAGTTGTTCATTATTTCTTATCTATAACCTGTTCTCCCTGACCAGCCGCGATGTGTTCAGCAGGTCAGTCCAAGGCACACTGCCCGCCCCCGGGGCTGTGTTGTCTTTTTATACTATAAACTACGTAGACATTATTTACAGTAATTTCCAATATTTATTACCTATGTTAGACAGTGAGTTTCTACCTTAAACCAATCCCCAAGTGCCATCATCACCAAGAAGATGGGGACCATGAAGAAGAAGGAAGGAGGGCAGTACACACCCAGATTCCTCCATCTTGACCCCCCTGTACACTTCTTGACCCCCCTGTACACGTCTCATATGAGGCCTAACATTCTATTTTACTACTCAGTAACAAGCTACTTATTTTATTCTACTTTCACTGGTTTGTAACTCTTCATATAAAGTTGGTAACTGTTTCTATGGCTCTAGATCGAAGGCAGAGGGGTCTTTGGCTCCATTCCAAGCTCTCTGAGCCCCCTTCCAGGGTCTCAGCCCATCCAAGGCAGCAAGAGGGATTTCCTGGTTTCCCACAGTCCCTGACCCATCCTCGAAATAAAACTTCCTTGGACTGCAAACAAGTGTCTGTTCCTTTGATCCTCTATCTCAGTCTCTTCGTGGAGCTCGGCTGCAGGGTCACCCACGCCGCTGCAATCACCGCTCCCTCAGAAACCCCGGCAGAGGTGCAGGAGCAGCCGCTCTCGCGCGTCCCGCCGGCCACCCGGGGAGCTGCTAGCGGGCACTCCATCGCTCCGTGACCGCCTGAGGACCGCAGTTTGCCTTTGCAAAAATACACTCTGTTGTGACTAAGAAGTTCTAGCTCACCCCAAAGCATAAAGGGTTCAGTTAAGCCGGCGCAGGGTAGCAGGTAACAAGCTGAGGTTTCCCACTGTGCTGTGCTTCCCACCACTGCCCCAGAGCAGGCATGCTCACATGCCTGAGGGACAGATGGGTCAAAAGCCACACTCCTTATGAAGAAACACTCATTTTATAAGATTATAAAAGAGCCATAAGTATATTATCATCTTCACTGCAAAATTAGAAAATTTGTTTTTCAATAGTCACTTAGTCTCAAATTAACTTTACAGCCGTCCACAACTCAGCACTGTGAAAGCCTCTCACAATACAGTACAAGACCCGTCTTGTACACCTGTCCTAAATCCAACAGGACAGCACTGTGGCAGTACAATCACCCAAAGCCCCTTTAGTGCCTCTGCATCCCCAAAACCATTCCATAGAAGAAAAGTTATGAGCCGTATGGAATACCCAAAGGAGCAGTGAAGTTACACTGAATAATGCAGTATTATCAAACTCCCTACTATTTCTAAATCATGAAACTCTAATCTATGAGATTTAAGTTTCAGTGTATGCCTGGTTGCTAATGAATTTGGGGGGGGGGGGGGGGAAGGCACTGAACCATCAAAATGGCACAGAAAACAACTTAAAGTTAACTTACTACTCATTATTGCTTTAACTGTATCATTAAGTCTACTTTTTAAATAGGTGTTTATCCCTCTTTCCTGAAGAATCTGATATAAATTGCTGTAATATCACACACTTGCCTGGAACAAAATCCCCTTTTCAATTACCAATGAACTGGAAAAATACTACCCAGCAGAAGAGAGATCTTTTTCTGGCCTGTGATCACTCCGTACACTTCAAAGAAATGAACCTCATTAACCCTGATAATTAACAAGGTTATTCTCATCACATTAAAGGTTTAAATTCCTTTATTAAGTCATTATTTGAATTTGCACTGCTATTAAAATGATGAGACTATTATGGATTTAATTTCATATAACAAGATGTTTCTCTTTACAAATCATAACTTTTTTTTCAAGTCAAAGCATATAATTTCATTGTCTTGTATGCTACACTGAATCACAGAATGAGTTGGGTTGGAAGGGACATGGATCCTCTAGTTCCAACCCCATGCCCTGGGCAGGGACACATCTAGTGGATTAAGAAATGTATTTACATACAAAAAAAACTCCAAACAAGATCAAAACTGAAAAATTAGAAGGGGTAATGCTGCAATGCAAACAGGCATCTGGCAGCAGCACGGCTGTAGCAGCAGAAACCAGAGAGAACTGAAAAAGGAGAAGAGGACCAAAATTACAAGGAGATGCATATGGCTTGGGAAAAGAGTACCAGCAGATGCATCTACTCCTAGCTGGACCATTCCAGTAAGACTCCACAGACTGAAGACACTTCCAATTCCCATTATGTCCCTCACTATGGCAGAGGGTTTTAAACTAGATGATCCATAAGATCCCTTCCAACCCAAATCATTCCACGACTCCATACTTCCATGTAACAACACATGTTTGGGGCATTTTGCTCTTAGGTCGTATGGCCAACTGTCTAGCCAGTGAAGTCTTCTAAATACCTATTAAATGCTTTAATTTCTGCACATAGGTATTCCTAGTATGTAAACTTGCTTTGCCCACAAGAGAAAAGCCAGTTGTCTAAGTCAGTTACTCTGAGAATATTAAAAATTGCAGCAGCCACATATCAACATCCCACATCAAATATAAAAACACAGATGATGGTTTACCTCATTATCCATGCTGGTATCATATTATTTCATGTGCTCTGTTGTTAACAAACATACGGAAAATCATAATATGGAAAAATTAGTCACAATTATTTACAGATTTGACTACATAGGTTTCAATGGCAGCATATCTGACACCAGGGCAGTCAAGCACCTTGAATGCAAATATCTAGTAATGGCAAATTAATACCAAAGGTTTTGCAAAGAAATTTTTTTTCACAGAATTCAGTCCCTATGAAATAATAATAACAGCAATATCCTTTAAATGTCAGAAAAGGCAAGAGAACTTTCTGCCATAACATGAGCATTGTCAGAGTGCTGACTCGGTCAAATACTGAAAGCAAACAAGTTCACAGCGTTAAAGTCAAGGTCAGCTGTCAGACTGCAGGAGAGTTTTGAGCACTGCTAGTTTGCCCCATCCCTGCAGCTTAAAAGGGTGTCATTCATTTAGCTTTGCATTTTCCAGAACTTCATTTTTTGTACTTTAAAGCACCCATTACTAAATCTTGTCACAAGTGCTTAGCAGTGTGCAACAAACATTAAACTCTTCCCATAAAGAGTGTCAAGAGTGCTGTGAAATATTCAGAATCAAGACACTGGAAGTCTTATCAGCATAACAACTTCCTCAGGAATTACCAATTTGCAAATCTCTCAAACCCCTAACACAGTTTTAAAATGTTGTCTAAAATACAGCAGGGTACCCATGTATGAGCCATAGATTGCCCCCTTTTTTTTTGTAAGTCTAATGCAAGTAACTGTTCTTCAGCAGGATGAAGTCTGAAGTATACACATGAGATTAATAGAGGACATAATGGTGGATGATATTTAACCACCATGACAGCTTTATGTAAGTTTGAATGAGACTTTCAGTCAATACTATTAAGACAGCAGCAGAGTTTTCACCATTACAGGAATCACCAAACAGAGGTCTGAGCACTGCAAAATCCACCTGAGTGCTCACAGGTTATCCACTTTATCCACATCTTTGTTAGTTAAGGCATTCGAGTTTTCCTTCTTAAATTGTGAATTTCCCATTGAAACCAATGACCCTTGAACAACAAACGTGAGTTTCATTGCCATTAGTTAGCTTACTTCCTCACTCTAATACAAGATAAACATAATCGTCTCATCCCCCACACCCAACAGAATCAGGGACAGAACCCCAAACAGAAGTGTTTGTTTTTCAACATGAAGTACAAAGAGCTTAAAATTACTCATTTTTCCCTTTTTTTTTAAACAAACATTGAAAATAACCAGAATGGCTTTGGCATTGCTTTAATCAGTTTAAACTTAAAGACAGGAACTCTAATTAAAATCGGGAACTCTAGCTGTAAGAAGCAGCTAATTAGCTCCCAACTTTTTAATGAACTACTGTGGCAGAGTACATATTAGCTGTTCAGTATTAAAAAGGAAATGCTTTGCAAGATAAGCTCATTCTCTCAGGTAGTACATCAGTTTGTCTACTTACTTCAGTCCATGCACTGTCAGAGGGATTTAAGAAAACACACATCAATAACTATCAGATTTACACATCTCCATACACACTAAGATAAATGAACTTAGCAGTATTTCGAAATGAGGAGAAACACGAGGCAGTTCATTAGCTTTCTGCTAGGCAATGAAGACAGTTTAAATTGCATTAAAGTATACGATTGCGTTTCCTTCTTCTCAATTCGTTCCTGGCCACAACTTGCAAATACAAGAAAGAAGAAGACGGGGAAGAAGTGAGGAAGGCATTAGACGCTTGTGCTCTCAAGAAGTCTGGACAAAATCCATGGGATAGAGGAGAAGTAAGAACTGCCAGATTTAGAGGAACCCTGTCCAGATAGTCTCAGCAAGATGTGCCGACAGCACTGGGGACCTGAACAACTTCGTTCACATTTCCACAGCTTTTACTGTCTCGTTTTGCAAGGACTGGTACTTCTATCCACCTTCCCACACACAGAGCATCAATTAAACAAGAAATTACTTAAAACATGATTACAAACAAAGGCCAAGTTCGCCTGCGCTCCCATGCCAGGGTTTTCTAACCTGGGTTCCCTCTTGTCGCGACATGCCACACTTACTCGGAAATCCCTGATCGTTAAGGCGGCATTTAGGGTGGTGCCAAGTGAAGGAGGGTGTGAAATCGCCCCTGAGAGACCCGGGTAGCCGGGGCCGCTGCTGTCCAAGCGCCATCCCGACGGAGCACCGGGAACCTTCACCCGGTGCCCGCAGCCGGCACCGGCCGAGGGGACAACGACAGCGGCGCCAGCCCGCGCGGGTGCCCCGATGCGCTTCTCCCCCGAACAACCCCAACACAACAACAACACAAAAAACATCAACAAACCAACCAACCGAACAGCCAAACCCAATCCCCACCGAAAAAAAGGGAATTAAACAAAAACAAAAAAAAAAGGCAGCACCCGTCCCCGCCGGGACCCCGCAGGTGCCGAGCCGCCCCGCGCCGGGCGGAGCNCCCTAGCCCTAGCCCTAGCCCTAGCCCGGCCCCGGCTCCGGCCCCGATCCCGCTCCCGGCGGAACCGCAGCGTGCGGAGCAGCCGCGCGGTCAGAGCGCGCCGCGCTGGAACATTCGCCCCCTCCCCTCCCCTCCGCTCCTCTCCCTAGCTTTCTGCTTTTCCTTAAAAATCAATTTGTTGCGAGTATAGAAACGGTGCGGGCGAGGGGAGGCAGGGGGCTTATTTGCGTGCTTATTTCTCTCCGCATTGAAAAGCGGAGTGGTCTCCCGGATTCTCCCCTTCCCCTCGGAGAGCTGTGCAGAAATGGCATCTCTCATCCCAGCCTTTAGTTCAGCGCGGAGGACGGGAGGAGGCACAGGACGACATGTATCTCCACTGCTTGGAATCCACGTTGTGCCCTGATTCTCATTTCACGTTTGAAAATAAGTCTGAGTTTGAACATCTTAGACAGCTTAGCAAACTAAAGTCTTGAGGCAGCGGTCCAGAGTGGGGTTGTCAAAATAAAACAATCAGCATAAACCAAATTTCCACAATACATCTGCTATTTACCTGTCTTGATACAGTCTTCATCACCAGAATAAACTATTCCAGGTTGATTTAAATAATGTGTCAATGTCTTAAGAGACAAAAAGAGCAGAAAGGGGACACAGACTTTTTTTTTTACTAGTTGTACCCCATTGACACATCTTGAAATTAAAGAAAAGATCAGCCTGAGCTGCAGTGTGGAGGGAGTGGTAGTACAAGACTCAGGCTTCTCCAGACAGGTCCACTGTAAAGATTGAAGACCATCAAGTCTTTCTGTAAGGGCAAGTGTCTAAACAAGCATCACCTTCATCATGATCAAAACATTAAGCAGATACCTCTGTATTATGGAGCTTGCTCAGGCAGATTAAACTATTCTTTCTCTTTTTCTGGGTCATGGTGTATGACCTGCAGATCAAAACGTGAGAGATTTTCTAAAGTTATATCTGCTTGTTATGTATTTCTTCTCCTTTTCTGATAAATAATTAAAAGGAAATAAAGCTGCTCAAAATTCTGTCACCTTCTGGCACTAGTTTAAAAATTCTCTTAATTCTCAGCTATACACAGGTACATTCACTTGTTGCAATTTTTATCTTGCTTTATTCATCTTTTTTTTTTCTTTTTGCGATTTCACCTATTAAGGCTTCTAACAGCAAGTTCTTTATCCTGAAAATAAAATTGAAAATAGACCTGCAGCAGCCTCAATTATTGCTGTTTTGCCTCACCATCTTAACGCACTTTCATGACTGCTCACCACATCAAAATAACATCCCTTCCTCCCTTCCAAAGAAAGTATTTGGGTGTTGTTTCTTGTTATCTGCAGAATGATTTTTCATAAAACTGGATCAGTAAGGATACACATGCAGTAATGAAGACTCTCCTTCCACAAAAGTCTTCCACCCACCTAGGATCCTGAAGTCCCAGGCAGGGGCAGTAGTATGAAACCTTTTCTCATTGTTCTGCCTAAGTATATTAATCACCAGGGTCTAGTAAATGCTACTGATCTCACGAGTCCAGTGGAACACAAAATTTAAAAGACAAAAAACACCTCAAACTTACACAGATAATTGATACTGAGTGAATAATGAGGCTGCTACCAACAAAAACCAAGAGGCAGGCTGACATTTGAACAGTAATGTTTAACTGGAAAGAAGATGTGCATCAAAGAGAAGATGCATAGTAGGCAATTAATTCAGAGAAGTTAATATAAAAAGATGAGCTCAGTTTGCCATTGCAGAGCAGTTTCTTCAGAGTGAATGCCTCAGGAGAGCAGAGCATCAGTCTGTCAGTTGGAAAGGTGAGTTACAATTGCAGCTCCTGTATCACTTAACACCAGTACAAATACCTGTTTACAGGGCACTGCAGCTTTCTCTAGCAAAACTTTTAGATTCCTTCACATCTTAAGCACATTAACAACTCTGTACCTACAGCTGCTGTGATTCCATATGGCTAACACAACCAAGAACCCCACACCAGAGTAATTTATTATGATCAAACGTGTCTTTGCTTACCATACCTGGAATTTTTTCCTTGGACATCAATATGCTGTCTATTTGCAGCCAGTATATTTAGAGTTTTAAAGAGATATTAAAGTTGAGGAAGAGTTTGGGCAGAAGAAGGTCCTGAAAGCAGCTCTATTAGTTCAGAACCATAGAATTTAAATACAAGAGTAAACTTTTCTGATTTAATTCTTTCAAATGTCAAAAATTAATATTGTATTTACAAACATTTTCTATGCTTCTATGAGGACATGGTAAGCAAAAGAGAAGAAAGAATAAATCATGGTATGCACATTATTTAAGGCAAAATATACAATTAAGGAATTGAAGTAGGAAAAGTTACAATGAGTAGTTAATTATAATTTTGCAATAAAATTCAAATTTACATAACAATATGACATTAGCTTTCCCAAATATAGTAATAAATTTGAGACAGATTTTGCAGACTTGATTCATTAAATGAAAGACAGTAACAAAACCATTCTTCTATTAAAAAATAACAAACTTCATGGTGTGAAAATAACAAACATAATGGTGAGAGCTGTTGCCATACTCACAGAATGTGGTATGCTGCCAGTTCACACCTTGGTAAGATGTGCTGACCAAAAGTGATTCTTCTTTTCTTTCAGGTATTCCCAAGTCTCCCAGCATTAATAAATATATTACTGATGTGGTGAGCAAGATCAGTTTATTTATTAGACTGCCAACAAATCTGGATGTTCTATAAATTTATATGTGTACCCCCTTCTCTGGCTGTCACCAATCACTGGTGTGATTGTGTGTCCTCACAAGAGTAGCTGGGGCTCAGCTCAGTCTCAATGAGAGAAAATGAAGGGGAAACCCTCCAGCAGAGATATGGCAACACTAACTCAAGCCAGCTGCAGCACACAGAGAGTGAAGCATTTACCCACAGGCAAAGATTTAGAGTCCTCTTGATTTCCATTTATATTTGTTTCACTAAGTTGAAAACAGCTGTCTTGGTAACCAGGTCTACTTTCCAGGAGAATGTCTCAAAATGAGAAGAAGTAAGCTAATGCTTTCTCAGAGCTGACCACACCCTGGTAGTTAGGCTAAAATGAGAAACACAGCTTTTAATCCCTTCAGGCAGAAAAAGGAATTGAGGTTTAACATTTAGATTGGACAAACATGTTAGTCACAGACATAACAGATAAAAAGAGAGAAAAAGTTGTCCTGACATTTAGTGAATCTACAACAACTTTGCAACATCATCATTTTCATTACTTTTCAATTTGTGCTTTTAGAAAAATAAAGTCTTGTTTCCATTGTAATTACTTTTGCATTGAAGATTTTCTTCAAGATTAAATAAAAAATTTGTCATTTGTTTATGTTGAAGGTCTCACTGGACTTTGGATAAAATCTAAGCATGGTGAAACAGTGCTAGAAATACATATCCCCAAGACCAGAAAAAGGTGCCTGTTAAACCAAAAACCGTCAACCTAGAAGCCAGACACTTATTCCAGCTTTACTAGCTGTTTGCCATGCTGCTAGGTCTTTAAAGCATGAGTTTACATGTATTCAGAAGAAGAAGGAGGTGAGAGAGAAGGCAGAAAGGTATAGCTGTTGCACATCACAAAGAACGGCCGTAGAGGTTCTACAGGGGAAAGACAGAGACTGCTTTTCTTGTTTTTTTCCCTCCTCTGAGAAAAAAACCACTGCCAAATTGAAAACTCTACCAAATTCATGTCATGTTTCCTGCTACACATTCAGCAACAGAAAAGCATATTGCCCATTGCCTGAACTCACCGTGTTAACAGGGAATGTCCAATTACCTGGATGATAATATTAAAGCATAACTCTGGTTTCTCACTTTGACCTTGATTACTGGTCATTAATGAGCCAGTTTTACTTTGACAAATTATGCTAGTGATGTCCTCATGTGTGTGATCACCATCATAGCCCTATGCCTGTGAGGGATTGATGCTTCTTGGAATATTCTTGGAATAGAGACATCTCTAAGTATTTTTAATACAAAGAATTAATTACTCATCTTTTTCATAAACAAACTTTCTAAATTTTATGCCCAGTTATGCATTTTTTTCTATTTCATCCTAACACTAACTCCTTCCTTTTCCTTCTTCTTGAAACAATACAAACCAGTGCTCATGGTGCATGGAATAGTGATACAGTGAGTTCTTAATAGCATCTGGTTTTATTAACTTTGTGTAACCTAGACATTTGTTTTCCCTCATTCTACAAATGTCTGCTGAGAGCCTAAGGGCCAAAATGCAAAAAACATTAGTTTGTTGTGAAATAAATCACTTCAAACTGAGGACTAGAGGATATCTGGCTGTAAGGAAATATTTGACATGTGTAGTAATTCAAGGTCTGCTCTGAAGAGGACTGAGTCATCTCTGTTGTGCTAATATAAAACCTGTACCTTATGTAGTTCTATAGGTGAAGGTGTTACCTGCTGAAGTGTCCTTATTAGCAATTTGAAAAGAATTTCAATAAGAAGATACAGTATGAATATTGACTTAGTACTGGAACACAGCACACATAAATCCACATATCTAATGATTTTCTAAGAGGAAAACTGTCTTGGTAATTTAGAATCATGAGTGTGAAATATCACATCTCCTTCTAGCTGCCCTCCTCTTATACCCTTGAAATACTGTGCCTGCAAAAACTGCACTTCAAATCGCCTCTCATACAATTTTGGCTCAGACCTACCTACCTTCATGTTCTACACATGATGTGAAATGTTGCACTGGTTCCCCACTAACAAGTGTATGGAATATCTGTTGCTCACATTTAAGAAGGCATGAGACCTCTTCATCCCTCGGGCTGTTCCTGCTGCCAGTTTTTTCTCTGCTCTCATATCAGAATTCTCATTACAAATATTACACCAAGTGTTTTCTTCTCTGAGCTTTTACTCCCAGATTGCAAATATAATGGTGTTTTGGTAGCTTGCTCAAGATGACCAATTCTATGAAAACACTGAAAATTTCAACAAAAAGGTATAAAAAAAGCTGCCTACCACCAAAAACAAGTAATAAAATTTATTTTAAAAAAAGAGACTGAGCAAAACAACGCTATGAGATAAGCACACTTTGGTACTTCGACTGTTTTTCATCCTGTGAACTTTCACTCCATGATACAATTCCTAATGTGTATTTTCTTCACAAAGAAAATAAACAGCAAACAAAAATGAACAGATTTCACAAAACCAAAAAAAAAAATTAGTTATCATGACTATCCAGGATGACTGTTCTGCTCCTGAGCAACACTTATGATCTAATAGAAAGGGTAAGTTAGGTATAACCAAAGCTAGGAGTGTTTGCATGTCTTCGTTTCTTGTTAAGGCAGATATCAAGTATGCTGTGCTGGTTTTTGCCCATGGGGTTGTTCATCCTCTACATCATATTTACCAGCTTAATGGGAAGAGTTAAACTGTGATTCAAAACTGTGATTCAATTAATGTAATGGATTTAGGGGTATTGTGTAGTCCGTCATATTATTTTTTGTATAAGTACAGAGTTTTAATTATCAAGATTTCTGAATGCATTGATGTAAAACAGAGTTAACAAAGTTCAGTAGTAAGTGTGGCAGTGGTTTAACAAGATTCAACAGCAAGCTTGATTATTTACTGCATTCCATGTATGGAGAAGGAGGATGTCTCCTCTAAGGAGGCACTGCCCCACACCCTAACTATCAAGGATGTGGCAGCTTGTATGTTCTCTAATGTTTAACTGTAGACTACCACCGCAGCTCTATTGGTTTCATTCTTCATATTGAATCAGAGCAAGCATTTCCAGTCCCTATGAAAAGTGCATTTTACAACCACATCTCATTCAAGAATTCATCAACAGCAGTTCTTTTGTTGAAACAATAAATCAATGCTCTACAAGACCTTCATAACTCATTATAGACTGTCATTATGCTGGAGCTGCTAAATGCTTGCATGCCCAAATTTCATCTGCAAATGTCACATCTACCTTGTTCTCTCAGGCACTTTCATTATCAGGATTAAGTCTCTATTTGGATACTCCAGTTTCCCATTAATTCAGATGTGGAAGACCAATTTCACTGTATAACTCTGGCCACTGAACTTTGTTTAATTTGGAATTACTGTCCTGTGAACAGATGGGCTACACACCTCTGGTGGAGTTCACTTGGTTGGTTTCTAGTTTTCACATTTGTACTTGAGCTGAAGATGCATAAATATCCCATAAATTAGATAGTTTAACTACCCTAGCAGTGGGCCATTCTTATTTAAACTGTTAAATGCTGCTACTGCATTCACAGTTTGTGATGTTTCCCTCCTTCTTGACTTGTATACTTTTAGATCTACAGAAGCCAAATTGTCTCTTTTACTGCATTTCATTTTGATTCAATATTTGAAATTGCTGGATTCTCATTAGATTTGTTTTCCTTAATTAAAAGGATCTTTTTGGCAACAGAAACCCCTTCAGTCTTTCTTGTATATGTGTCTTACTGATGAGATAAGTAATATTTTCCTTTATGCCTTGTTCTCCTTTCATTTTAAGAAAGGTAATAATTGAAGCTTAATAACATATATAACTTATTGAAGCCTAATAGCCTCATCACCCAGAATTCATAGATCTGACTTGCTCACAACTCCAGAATTGAAAGATATAGCAGGAACCACTTTTTGTTTCATGTTACTATGACTATTTTTAGATATAATTATTAAGATATTGCATGTCCTGGGCCAGGAGCTAGACTCGATGATCTTTGGGATCCTGTCCAATTCAGGATATTCTGTGAATGGGGGTCTTGGAAAAATCAATTCATCAATTTATTCCAAAATGATTAAATATAACTGAGGTTCAATTCTTAATTTTAAAAGTATGGCATCCATCTTTACATGCTGGTGAAAATGTAACCAAGCCTGACAACGCAATACTACATGAAAAAGAACTCCCTGCCAAAGTTATCTGTTGTGATACAAAAAACAAAGGAAAGGTCAGTCAATAACTCATTTAAATATGCTTAGATGTGTATTTTCATTTAGGTCTGCCTGTAGTGAGCATTAATGTGTAAAGATCAGTTTTCTTCCCACACTTGACAAGACTCATCCACTGTTAAGGCAGTGGAAGAAAATAATTTTCAAACCCCAATGAAACCCATAAAAAAATCTGTAATAACAATTCATCTGAAGAGTGAACCTGCCACACATTCATTGCTTTGATTGCCGTAATATCACTCATACAAGTAACTCTAGGAAACTACATATGCTCACGCTAAAGAACAAATGCTATAGGATCACCCTATAAATCAAAACAAAAGCCGTAAGTGAGTTGTGCTGGTTATTAAGACTGATGAAATGCAGCTTTACTCTACACAGAATGAACCAACAGAGGAGTTATTTTACAAAGTTTAAATACAGCATCTGTGGCTTTGGATACCCACAAACCAACATTCACATATCAGGCTTCGCTTATGGGGAGCAAGCATGTACAAACCTACATTACCTAGTTAAAAACAGGTTAGTTTTCAAAACCATTTTGCTGTGGCTGTCACTTCTGATGCTCTTAATGACTCCATAACTGCTATTATAATTACCTTAGAGTTTTCAGGAATATGTTAGTAATTGTCTGTTTTCATGTAAATTAGTTAACACAGATCCCCAATCTTTGGCATTCTTCTTTCTCTCCAAAGTCCTGAAAACAAAGCTAAAACTTGGAGGGTGTTTGTACCCATGAGAAACCTTTGTTCACTATGTCCCCAAGAGATCTAGTGCCTCATTAAGTGCCTTTTTTAGGTACATGGCTGACAAAAAAAAATAAAATCTCTTCCTGGTTTTAGGTTTAATTTTATGCGGACACACAGCATCTTCTGAGTAATGCAAATATCACATAACAATCCAGGTTTTAGAAAAGAAGCCATGTGAGTGTTCTTTCTCACAGTCTCACCGTTAGCCACTACAAATACATATTATTTCAATACACAATGACAGTTCAATCAAAGAGGAAGTCAAAACCCTCGGGAAAATTACTGCTTAGTAGTGTCCAGCTTTGCCGACTTATACAACTCATTAAAAATAAACAAACCAACAAAAACCAACTTGTCAAGTAGAACACATCAATCCTCACTCCATTTCCATGCCCACATGGAAACAGATAACCTTAGTAGCTGAGAGAAAGGTTATTCAATGGCACATGGTGTTCCAGCAGTGGTGAAAGTCCTTAGGGTTTGAGGGGTAAGCAAAAGTTTTTAGTAGAAAAGGGTGAACAGACCCATTTGGGGAATGGCTATTGTATTTTACTCTTTCAAAGGTGTTTTTTGTCTCTGTAGATCAAAGACTGGGAGACTGTAATAGTTCTGGAAAGCAGCAGAAAAGCAACACTCAAACAGAATGGAATAAAGATTATGTGAGCAGCACCTTCATTCTTCAGTTTCTTGGTCTACCATGCCTGAATTTTACTGAAGACCGCTGGGAGGATTTTGAATTTTTCACATACTTGAATTGGTTTACATTCAAGTCTTTGAAAGCTAGAGCAACTATCTTCAAATAAATATTTCACTGTCCAATTTTGTAGCTTCTTTGAGAAGGCATTTTTTATTGTTATTGTGGCAACGGTGCAGGTATTCTTAGAAATATAATTTTAGTTAATAATTCATGCAGAGAACACAAAATAATTTATGCAGAGAACATGAAAAATATCCTCACTGTATACAAGTCCATTTTCCTCTTTGTTCCAATCATTAGAACTAAAGGATGTGTGTTATTGCTTTTGAGGAAACATTTTCTTCAACCTTTCCTTTCCTCCCCAAGTCAAAAACCTGTTGGAATACACTGAGATCTTTTAACTTACTTATTCACCACAGGAAGGCTCCTTAGAAGAGAACCTGCTCCAGAATCCAGGTCCCAGAAAGTTGTTGGGATTAATGCTGTGGCAGGCATTGTGCACAGCAGGTTACAAAAAAGGTGATGTAAGAGCAGAGCTCTAACCCATCCTGAGAATTGTGGGAAAGAGCACTAACTCTTACATTTTCTAGGAAATAGGGCTCATATCTTTCAGATGGGAAGATATGGCTTTTAATGGGATCCAAATGGGATCCACAGTTAGACTCAGTTTAAAGTTTTACAGTTTTTCCTAATGCAGTAATGATAATTCAAAAAGTCATTAAATAATATATTTTATAAAGAAACAGCAGAGTCAACTCAAAAGATGCAGATACGTAATTTATGCTTCTTGGAACCAGAACTTTTTTTCCAGTTGATTCAAAGGGAACTAGAATTCATGTGTATCAATTAAAATATGTATCACTGAATCCAAACTTTTCCATAAGTATTTTCTCTTTTGTTTTTTTGGGGTTTTTTTGGTTGTTTTTTTTTTTTTGGTTTAATATGACAGCATATTGGATTCAGTTCATCCATCATGATTCTATGTTGCTCACTACAAGGTTAAAACTTTTTAAAACTGCATAGAGTGTTTACTTGTTAATGTTCATTGCATTTCTGTTCACACTTTCACTGTGGTGATGGTGTGCTTACATATAAATATTCTTGGGCATGCATAACTAAGCCTATGCCTAACAGAACTTTAATTCAGAAGACATGCCGAGCCATCACCTATGTCTGTAGGGGGAATTTTAAATCTTCTTCCCTGCAAATATATTACTGCTGAACAGAAATATAGTTGTTCTCTGACAATAAGTGATCTCCATGTAAGTAATGCATAACATTCTTATCAAAAAGATCTAAGTATCTTATTTGATTGAGATTTCTAATTTAATTATATTTAATATAATGTTAAATTAATATATTTAATATAAGTATATTTAATTTTATTATTGCCTGAAGCATATACAACAAAGTGAAGCTCCATCATGGAGAATTAAAAATTAAGAACTGAAAATATACAGAGAAAACAACTGATATGCCAATAACATTATGACAAAAGGATTAATAAATTCAGTTTTTCTCTAGAAAAGGGCTGTGTAGAAACAATCCTGAAAGAGTTAGTCATGGCATGAGTTAAAGCATTTTTCTTTCTCTGGACTAGTAGACCATTCAAAGTTTGTTTTCTATTACATAGCACATGCTGTTTTGAATGTTTTGTAGCCAGTTTTCTTCCTATCCTCGTGCTTCATACATATTGAGAAACAAACACTAATTAGTTAATTGCTTGTTGGATTTGTCAGAATACAATAATACTAGTTTGAATGGCAACAGACATGCACAGATACTGGTTTTCAGAAACTGTCTTATGTTCCCAGGAGTATTTCCTCTGTTTTGATATGGGGAAAATCAGTTGTCTAATGGACCACATAATTAATGTAGCAAACATTTTATAAGGAGTGGGAGGCTTCTACAGTCATTAAAAATAAAAGAAACAAACAAAAAAAAAACCCCAAACAAACTGTGTTAAACTATGTGGGAACTTTTCAGATAAGCTATATTCCAATGTTAAAGGATTTTCTCAAACCTGTATTTACCTTGAGTAATATTTTATACCATAGTCCTTTTGCAGAAAGCACTCTACAAAATAAAAAAAATGCACACAGATAAAAAAGAAAATAAGAATTATGCATGCAGGACTGTACTTTTAGTCAATCTCATTCGCTTTCTATCAAGATGCAAAAGCAAAACTGTTCTCCATGTGTCCAGTAAAGGCTGGTAAGAATGCATTTCCATGCTTAACACATGTAGTCTATAATAGCCCAAGATGAGAGCTCCTTGTTCAGATAATGAGCAGAAGGAGAGCTTCATTTTCACAGGCAAAGATGAAACACATGCCTTTTTTGCATGCTCAAATAAGTTCCTGAGGACAGAGTTCATTCTGCCTTTCAAAACCACTCGATGAGGAAGTCCAGCATGAGAACTATGGTTTAAATCCAAACAGGAGTCGGACAGTTTTTGTGCAGCCTAGCCAGAACACAGCTTCTTCAAAAGAAACTCCTGCATCTCCTGTCAGCAGAGGGAGTTTTATTGTTGATGTTAGACTGACCTATAATGAAACTGAGACTTGGATGAAAAACTTAAAACCAAAACTCAACAGATCTACAATTAAACTGAAACGACAGAGATTTAGAAATAAAACAAATGCTGACATGAGTCATCTCATTACCAAACTGCTATAAACCCCACAGTCCTGATGCCAGGCTCAAGCACACAATTTATTCACCTGTCTGATACATAGAACACCTGCAGAGGCAGGAGTCACAGTCTGGGATTTCATTGTCCCCCAACAAGAGACTAGAGAATTGCTGTACTTCAAATTCAGTGCTAAGAAGTGTCTCAGCCCAGAGTTGCCTCTGACTGCATTGAAAAGCAAGTTTGAATTGCTGTATCTGGGGGCAATTCTTGAACCCCAGGCCCTCCTTTCCACTTAAAATAATTCCCCACTCATAGCATTTGTTTTGAAAAGGATGACCTGTATCAACACTCAAGTGAGAGGGTCACTTACTGTTGTGATCTTTGCTGGAGGTAAGCCAAACTGTTTTGAGTGGGGTGATATTCTTTTCAGCCTGAGATCTTAAAAGTAGGAAGAAAAGGAAGCATTTATAAAATCAGATTTTAAGGGGCATGAGAAGAAGAGTTTTGATTTACGGTTCTAGACTTTATTCCATAAGTTTGTCTTTGTTCTTTATGCTGAACTTTACTTCAAGCACATTCATGCTGGTCTCTTCTATGAGGTACATGATAAGGAAAAAAATTAATGTCAGAAGTGCCAGTTAACGTTTCATTTGAAAAATGTAGAGCTGATCTCTTGGCATACAAGCAATATACAGCACTTCATATCCAGCCCCCACTTCATATGCTGTCTTACAAACAGAAACTCTCTCTTGCCCCCTTATGGAAAACAATATCCAAATAAATGGCTTGTCATTAATCTACATCTTAAATCAAGAGCTGTTTTTTCACTTAAAACATATTTTAAAGTTTTAAAAATTCAAGAATGATACTACAGCTATCACAAAACTTCAGAGCACAGTCCTTTTATACCCAGCTAGGGACCAGCACCACATTCTTGTTAGGAAGAACTTATATCTCTTGATAAACCTCTTATTAAACTGATTGTATTTTGACCCAGGAGTTTTATTGAGTTTGCTCTTCCTTCTTCCTCCTCACCGACTGCTGGGGTGGGGGGGGGGGAGGGAGTGAACAGCTATGTGGGTTCCCAGCTGCTGGCTGGGATCAACTCACAACAGTTCTTTGCAGCTGAAATTGGCCATTTTTATGTCAAAAAACCTGGGTCAATTCCAAAGTCTGCTCAGAAAGTAAGAACAAACCAAATTCCTATGTTTGCTTTGTATATTGACTATGAATAAGGGATATAATAGTGTGGAGAAAAATACATTTATCTCCCTCCAACCAATTTATATTTAAATAAAACTATTTTAAAATATATGAGTTACAGCCACCCCCTGAAATTACTAATTGCTAAGATAAATTAGTTCTTTCATGAATAAAGTGATAAAGTGATAAGTTTTCCGTGTTTATTGCCATCTCTTTCCAGTATCAGCTTGAACACTAGCTTCAAAGCAAATAAATGATTTTCATTAGAACATCTTCCCTTTAATGTACTATAAATTCAATTAATAATATGGAAGATTTTCTGTATTTCATCACAGAAAATCTTTTTCCCTTTTGTGTAAAACTGGTGAATAGAAAACAGTTGTTTTTTAAAAAGTATAAGAAACAGGTTCAAACCTGATCCAAACCCAAGCTGAATATTTTTTTTTATTTTGAAAAGTTAACGTTAGCTGCCTTTTTTTTTCTTTGCCAATTTATTTCTCTACCTTCCAACTAAATTGTTATTAACTTACAATGTAATTATCCATTTGCACCACCTACCTTTTGTCAAAAACAGCACTGAGATACCATAATATAACAACATGAGCAATAATATTAAAAAGAAACACCGGATGTTTAACAAATCCTTCATTACAAAACATCAAGTCAGGCTGTGGACTGTCTGAGATGATTGAATCTGTTTTCTGAATATTAAACTCATTTAATTTCTGGTTACACTGCCCATATTTGTTAATCAGATTCCTTCATTTACAAGAAAGGATCCTTTTGGATCCTGTCCTCTCCAAATACTGGATTGTTCATTTTTTCTTTTTTTTTCTGTTTTTTTAAACAAAGAGTGTTTTCTTGACTAGTTGGGCTGTTTAAATAGTCCCTAGATTAGGCCTAAGCAGTTTTCCTAATGCTTTGCATTTCCCACTTCATATCAAAATCTTTGAATAACTGAAGCCATAAACCCTGAGGAAAAGACATTTAGGTGATGGAAATGTCAGCAGTCCCACTGTGCAGGGTGGGCCACAGCAGTCCCTGTGTTACAACAGACCTTCTAAAGTGCACCCAGGGGACCGTTTGCATTAAGGCTATTGAATTCTGCCAGAAAATAAACCCCTGAGCATTCCAGCTGTACTCAGACATGAGAAGGGCTGCATGTGGCTTGGCTTCATTTCTATTTGTGGTCAATTCCACTTGACCAGCCTGGTTGAGTTCAGTAAGAACTTGCACAAGTACTGATTGACAAATAGTGAAATGTTGTGGCTCAACCCCTGCAGGCAAACAAGCACCACACAGCCACTTGCTCACTCCCCCACCAGTGGGATGGGAGAGAGACCTGGAAAGTAGGAGAACCCGTGGGTTGAGATAAAGGTAATTTAATAGGTAAAGCAAAAGCTAGGCATGCAAGCAAAACAAAACAAGCAATTAATTCTCCCCTTCCCATTGTGTAATGATTACTGGGGAGGACAAAAACCATCATTTTGAACATCTCCCTCTTCTTCCTTCTTTTCCTGTGTTTATATCCTGAGCATGATGCCATATTAGGTATGGAGTATCCCTTTGGTCAGATGGGGTCAGCTGTCCCAGATATGTCCTCTCCCATCATCTTGTGCACCCCAAGTCCCTGCTGGTGGACAGTACAAGAAGAAGAAAGGGCCTTGGATCTGTGCAAGTCCCGCTCAGCAAAACAAAAAACATCTGTATACTATCAACAGTGTTTCCAACACAAATCTAAAACACAGCCCCTAACCAGCTACTGTGAAGAAAATAAACCCTGCCCCAGCCAAAACTTGCACATGGATCTTACCAATCTGGCATTGGTCTGGCTGAGTAAGAACTTACACCCTCTGGATTCATAAAAAGGATGATTTATTGAAGAAACAGGAAAGCAGATTCAGGATTGCTAGTGATCAATGTGCTACTTAGAGAGTGTTAATATGTATTGCAGTGGGAGGTATAGTAACAGACATCTATTGTGCTGCATATGTATAAATGAATATTCCCTGGCCTACTCCAATGCCATAGGACATGCAAAGCTCACCTAAAGGTGTTCCTACAGTGGAGGAGGACAGATGCAGTTCACCTACTGATCCTGAGAAAACAGACGTGTTTCCTCATCTCACTTTTTGCCCTGCCACCTCCCTTCTTTTTCTACTATAGATTTTTTTGGCCCTTCCCAACTGGATGGAACAACCACATGTTATAGGTGGGGTTTGGTGGCTTTGGTCAAACATGTTTTACATGTCTCATTTTATTCTTTGTTTGCATTGTAAAGAGTGTGAAATTTAATATGCAAAGAGGCCTTAATGATGGTCTTGGTTACTTCCAGTCTGAATTTATAGCTGATATAAGAGGTAAAATAAACACTTTGGTCCTCCTCCACCCACTGAGACAGCAGTAAAGGCTGCCTCACCAGAGTCTTTGTGCACATCCCTGTCTTCTTAAAGGACCAGATTTGGAACAAGTCTTGTTTTTCAGGATGAAGGAGGGGTGAGGGGTGTACCATGGCTGGTACAGAGCCATGGGTGCTCCTCTGTGCCTCACTGAACCAACATTGGGCTGCAAGGCCTCCACTTCCCTCTAGACATCATTCCACTGTCCAGCCTGTCTTGAGCCAGATGTGAGATAACTGAGGGGTCCAGCTCATGATTTTCTCAATCAGCCTGATCAATTCACCAGCAGCTAAAGGCAGCTCTGTAGCAAGTCTGAAAATTTACCACAGGAGATTCAGAAAACAGTTGTACTTACTCTGCCTGAGAGACACCTTATGTGCTGCACACGTTTCTAACTTTGCCAAATGCTATCTAAATGTGCCTGAATAAACCAGAACTATCACAAGCAGTAGATAGAAAAAGCTGGACTGCAAATCTAAATCAAGAAATCTCCTTGGATTCCAAATGGCCATACCTTTTTAATCAATACCATGTATTGATTAAAAAGACCAAGGGAGTTATACAAATAGGTGAATGCACAGCATGAAATTTATATCTTGTAAACATTTGGGTCAATCATTTATTAAATATGGATATTATGCTATTTCTCTTCTAGTGAAGAAACATAAGGAGAAAATCTGATAATATTCTACTCTAACTGGACACTTTTCTATATTTTTTGAGTGGAACACAATCTATTAAATGGGCTGAGAAATTACTGATGCTGAAAAGTAACACTACCTCATAAAAGACATCTTTTTGGAAGGAAGTGGCATGTAATTGTATGTGAATAATATTCTTTGTTAAAAATATTTGCACTTTTGTTTGTTTGAAACTTTTTTTTGTCGCATTATTTCTTGTAAATACGAACGATGAAATCTATAGAAAAAAACTGCTTGTTGCTTTCAGTGTATTGCACAGAGAGATGACATCACAGGGAACAATTCAAGTTAGTATATTTCTGAATCAAAATGTGCATAACTCAAGGCCACATTTTGAAAAGCATGAGCGTCCCTTTTGCAGATCCACAAAGAAAACAGTTAAAAGCATGAAAATTGACAAAGACTATATTGGTTCAATTACAGAGGCAGCAACTGTCTTTTCACTCATCTATGTAATTGCCATACCATGGTTATTTTCTAGGAAGTGATTTCAAATGTCTCATATTAAATTAAAGCAAAACTGCCACCTCCTGAAGATCTGAATTAAATCTTATCAATAAGGAAAGCATCATCTATGGTCAGAGGAGCATAACACTTTGCCTGTGAAGAAAAACTTCCTTGCCCCTTGCAATCCTCTCTTAGCAATGTGTCTTCATATTGTAGAACACAGAAGTGACAAAAGCCAATTAATTCCCTTTGTACAAATGTATTTTGCAGGGCCTCTGTTTTGAGAAACTCTTGCTTAGTGTGCTTTCAGTGCATTATTTGTAATGCAAATACTTGCAACTTAAGAGAAGTGGAAAACTGTATATATCTCCCAACATGTGAGAAATTAGCAAGTGTTACATTGCTGTTTGATATGCAGCACATAGTCAAATTTACATTCCTAAGTTTTGCTTTGAAATAAAAAGCATACTCATGATCTTTGAAAATAAGAAAGTAAAACATTTAGAGAGAAAACCAGAGACATCTCACATTCTTTTTGAACTACATTTTACCTTAAATTGTTTTCTGAAGATTAAAAGTGGGGCAATTTTTATCATTTATTCTACTTAGATGCTGAGTCTATAAGTGAACTGGTATGTGAGCTTTGTAGGAGCCCAGTTTTCAATGGTGTTGAATGTAAACGCCTTTAATTGTTACAAATTTGCCAATTTTTGTTTATAAGACTGTATAGTGGTCTGCATATAGTACTATAAATGTCATTTGCCAAAGAGGATTGTACACTTACACGAAGAAAATAAGGTATCTATGAAAATTGGGAAGACACAGCTCAGAGAATGAAAATACAACCAGGAATATTGCAGCATAGTCTCAAAAAGTAGGCTGAATTCCCAAAAAGCAGCATTGTCTTGGCACAGGAAACAGTCTGAAGTGGGAGCTGAGGCCAAAAAGAGGGCTAAAATCTGTGGTAAAAAAGGGGCTGGGAGAAGGCAAAGAAAATCTTCAGCATGGTCTGAAGCCATTGCACACAGAGAATTGAAGAGGTTGATACTTAGTCTTGAATTCTGCCTGTGCTCTGAGTTGGCCAGGCATGAGGAACACAACTGCAGGTGCCTGGCTGTTAAAAGGCTCCAGAGCATCAGTCTCACTGTGGGAAGCTTGGTAATAAGGGCAGCATCTTGAGTTTTGAGAAGTTAAGCAGTATAGCACAAGTAATTCTGACGCCAGTTTCAAGTGTGGTATATATTTACTTTGCATGATGCTGATGGGGATATTTAAACAGTATGTAGTGAGAATTACTCCCATAATATAGAATGGAAATGTATTGTTTTACAGAACATTTCACACCTGCAATAGTCTGTTAAAACACTGCTAAATGTTCATTAATTGTTTGACAGGCATAGGTAGGTAAGCAATTATATTCTATAGTCAACAGCTATCCATGCACAGGCCTGCCAAATATGACCCATCTGAATGGGTCCCTTCAAGCTAGGTAAAAAAAACAGACATTATCCAGAATTACAGTATTTAAACTATCAGTATTAAGTGTTAGCTCCTGAATAGAAAACAGCAAAATAAGTAAGAAAACCTCCTGTCAAAGGGAAGTGAAACCTTCTCCCATGAAGGAAAAACCTGAGGTGTGCATGTGTGTTTGTTTAAAGACAAATTAAATGGTACCTTTGGCTTTAGTCTTTCAGGTGCTTTCAGCAAAATCAAAAGACGTGGTGAAAACTCATCTGGAACAAAATTTTATACCTTTGCCGGCTAGAAAGATAAGATCAGGACATTAAAATGAGCATCATCAGAAAAAAATTCCCTGACAGAATAGGCAAAACACATATGAATGAATAAGGTTTAGAAGCCTGTAGGTTGGTAGTGAGAGACAGAACCCATATCAAAAGAAGCAAAAGGCTGTTACACTGTATGCTGACTATTTCTGTGAAAATTTGGGGATTTGTGTGTTGTTCTTTGTAATTTTTCAAGTGAAACTCAGTCAAAGAGGTGAACTGCAGTGAAGTAGAGAACAATTTTTCATCCATTTGTTCATCCGTTTGTGAGAGAAAATATCAGAACAATGTTATTTTGATCTGCCACCAGAATGATCTTCATTCTGTGGATGTAAAGATGAATTTACAGCACTTTATGATACATAACCTCTTGGTATACATGAAGGTTCTTCACAGTGGGCCAAATAAAGAGAGCATCTTTCTGAAATGGTTACATCATTGTTTCAGAGCAAAATGCATTAAACAAAATGGAAATTATAGTTGACAGTTATACTCAAGTCATGGTGAAATATTTCTGATGTGATTAGCTATCAGAAAAGTGCCCTACCTGGACATGACTAATCATCATGATTATCTTTCTCTTATTTGATAGAATATACTGTGAGGCATGTGTGCAAAACCCTTACTCCCTTATTTAAATATTTCAGCACTATGTCACTGACAATTTAAGTAAACCTCAGCAAAAATGTAAAGATTATGTTTTTCGGAGAGACAGTACAATTTAATTATGCTTGCAAAATAAGGGTGAATTTTAAGGGCAAAAAAAAAGCTAGGTATGCACTGGGTGGAAACTGTTGTTCTTCAGAGTTTTTACTCTGATTTGGATTTCAGAGTAGAACCCAACATCTAAAGCCTTTGTATTTGTTGCCCTTTTTTTTTTCAAAATGTTCCCTAGAATGAATGGAATTGTTAGTCCAGGTTTTCTTGTTCCAAAGCATTGGGAAAAAAAAATAGGGCAAGGGAATCTCAGAATGGTTATTTCCTGTTCAAACATGCTTTTAACAAATGGTAGAGGACTTTATCACATACTTAGGAGTTGGGGGGAGACAGTGCCTCTTCAGAGTCTGAAAGACTGAGCCAGAGTTCATTCTAAGACCTGTTCCTTTCAGGTGACTGATCAGTCAAGAGATCCCACTCTACTCGGCCATAATAATGCCACATCTGGAGTGCTGTGTGCACTTCTGGGCTCCTCAGTAAAAGAGAGACATGGAGCTTCTGGAACAGGTCCAGGGAGGGCAGCAGAGATGACTGTGGAACTGGAGCATCTCCCTTATGAGGGAACTGTGCCTCTTTGGCCTCAAGAAGGGACAGCTGAGGGGAGACCTCATTGATGCCTATCAGTGTCTGAAGAGAGGAGAGAACTGGCTCTGCTCAGTGGTGCTGAGCAATAGGGCAAGAGGCAGTGGGAGAAACTGATGCACAGGAGGTTCCACCTGAACATGAGGAAGAACTTCTTTACTATGGGGGTGAGTGAGCACTGGAACAGACTGCCCAGAGAGGATGTGGAGTCTCCCTCACTGGAGATATTCAAGAACCAGCTGGATGCAGTCCTGTGCCTTGTGCTCTGGGATGACCTTGCTGGACTAGATGACTCACTGTGGTCCCTACCTATACAGAAAAGGAATGTTCCAAACCTATCAGGGGATGACTCTCACCATTCCTCCTCTCCTGTCCCATCTTGTCCTGCTGCCCAGCACATACTGGTGTCCTGGTCAGTGCTGCTGGCACCTCAGCCTTGCAGGAGCTCCCAGTACGATCAGGGCATGCTTCAAGCTCTTGCACAAGGCCTCATAACAGGTTATTGAAACTGGAGAGGAAGTGCAGAGCAGGCCAGAGGTAGAGAAGGGGGAAGCAGGGAGGATCATGCACCCCATGGTGGCTTGCTGAAGGAGACTCATCCATTTCCTTTCCAATGAAACTGAGCACAGTGCTCACAGACAGTGAGCATCTCACTTGGGAATGGTTTCTCAGTAAGTTGTCATACCATTAACTGTGTGTCAAGAATAGTGAATTTTATAATGCCACTCACGTTTCTGGATGTAAGTTTGTCTTTGATAGTTTTATATCAACACCTCAAGTACATGAATGCCCATTATATTTAAGACCATAACCTGGAGATGTAGAATTCCAGCCAGCCACAGTTCTCCGTACGTTTCAGGTCAGAAGATAACATACTATTGGAAAAAAAGAAATACAACCTTGTAAAGATAAGAGGTTTTTTCTTTCATTACTCCATAGGGAGTAAGGATTTCTTTTCTTTTTTTTTTTTTTACAAGTAAGCATGAGGCTGAAAGGTGGCCTTAAGACTAATGAAGCACTGATATAACTCCTGGAAGAGTTCCCAATGCTTCCTTATTGGCTACTACAGTATATAGAAATCTAATGAACCACAAAATGATGATGGATAAATCCAGTCTGCTCAGACTGGCTTCTGGACACTGGAATATTATAAGTGCTCATCACAGTCATTATGGAGAGCATAATAGATGGAAAATAGCATGATTATGAGATTATTAAATTCCCCTTTTCTTTACTGTTTCTACATTCAACAAAAGCTTTTTTTTTTGCATGTTTCATTTTCAGATGTTTTCCTTTATTACAGATTTTAATTAAAGTATTCTCGTCTAGATATAAAAGTTAATTATGTATATAAACACATTACTGTTAAATATGTATAAATATCAGTATATATATGTATTAATAGATTTTATCTAATTAATATAATAAAATCAATTATAAATACTATTATATTTCTAGGATTTCTGTTACACATTATCTGGATTGCTAATGCTACAGGCACTTTATTTTTGCTTACTATGTCAAATGCTGATATCATCATACCATCTTGTCCTTAAGAACTCAATTTGTTGGATTTTTATCTTTTTTTTAGTGTTATAGACATCTTGTACACTGCCAAATATTTGTACCAATGCAAATAATATTTTATTTCACTACAGATCAGAATGTTGGCCTGCAAGGTTTTGCTATATGCAAAGGTTTATACCTCAGCTATTGCAGAGATTACTTTTCCAACACTGTGGCTCTCTACCCAACATTTTGAAGGAGTGTGGGATGGGAGGTATGAATGTTAAAATAGTCTTTTGAGCTTTTTCCTTGGCTGCTTCTACCCAGATGAAAATATGTCAAGAGTTACAGCATCTTTGCCTCTGTCTTTCCCCACTGTGCTTCAGTTCCACAGGGCAATGACTGCCATCATAACAGCACAGTCCACTCAGTACCTAGACAATGTGTGCACACATAACATGAATTTTCAGCCTTAACGTTGATTTGTAGCTCATCTGTCTCACAGCATAACACAGACAGTGGCAAGAGAAAAGGATTAAAGATCAGCAGAAATGTTATCATGATCTGCAGCTGGATCTTTTATTGTGTACCCTGTAGGTGTTCAACTGAAGCTACAGTTCACTTTCTCCTTCAGAAAAAGTCACTTCACATTTTTACATGGCATCCATTTGGTAATTAGCACTTTTTAGTTATACTTCTTAACCTAATTTTTAGACATTAATTAAAGTTTTCTAGACACAGAATGAGGTTGCAATGTTTCCCATATTCAAAAAGTATTTATGTTTTGGAGAGACCAAAATAAACCAGATCCTTCTGTTAAAAGCCCGAATATTTTCCCAGTTGTCAAAAGATCTGCAGCATTTACCAGTTACATTTTTAGCAGCTGAACCAGATGTGAATAAATTTAGTCTCTTGTATTAAATTGCCTAATTAGGGTAGTAGCATCTTGGAGGGAAACTAGGGATGATTTATCACATTATAAAAAAATTTAGAATACATCAGACTTCTGATTAGTCTTTAGCACCCTTCTGGTGTATATTACAGCCTATGGCATTCAGAGTTTGCATCTACCTACCTATCTGCTAGATACCTTTTCATGAAAGTACTGCAAGTATCACAGAGGGAACTTTTCAAAGTGTTACTTTGGTAAAAGAAATAATAATCTACATGCTCCATTTCCCTTATTTACTACAGACCATTATATGTAGAAGATCACTATATAGAGGAATATAGAGGGCTGTATGTCAAACTAGTCTCTTTCCCTTAGTCATTCACTTTAGATAACAGATTTTCTAACTCAGTTTCCTAGGGAAAATTTCATAGGCCTTTTTTTTTTCCTTCTTGGACTATACAGTCTAGGCCTGATAGTTACTGCCATGTGGATAGAAATATCTCTGCTTCCAGATACATCTTAAACAAAGATATTTTAAGGACTGCCATTGCCTATGCAGAGCTTTAAGAGCACATTTTACATTTAGTAAAGTGAAAAGCAACCATTACTGTCAAATTCTTATCAGTGATCAGTACTACTGCCATTATAAACATCACTTATATTCATTAATGCTCTACTTGTCTTGTACTGGCTACTGTCATGGGCACTCATATTCTGTTTAAAACACAATTCCTTGTTATATTCAAATCTCTGCAACATATGACACCAAACTAAATGTGTGTTCTGTTACTGGACTAATCATGACTTTATGAACTTCCACAAGTACAGGAGGACACCTGCAAAAAGTTCTTGTCTGAAAGCTCATCCTGTGATAATACCCCAAATTATTTTCCACCACAAGATAACTGCTGCAATTGGAATTGTCCAAGATAAAACCTTTTTTAAATTATTATAAATTTTAAAATTATTATTAAATTATTATTTTTAAAATTATACTTATTTGATGGCATTTTTCAGGGGAAAAAAATCAAGAAGTACAATCAAGTTCACAGTACCATTTCACAGACCCATGGCTTCATCTTCTTGTATGCATATATATATATGTACACATATACATACATACATACATACATACATATATATAAACCACATTAAATGTGTTAAATGTGTAGCCATCTTCTCTTTTTTTAAAGGAGGAAAATACATGCATACAGGTACCTAACTGCTGGTAGTTCACTCAAAAGATTACTCTGCATTAAGTAAATATTATCCCCATCTGGGCAAATGACTTTGTATCCTCTTGTTTACTTTTACTAGCAAGAGCTGAGGGAGACAAATACATGGTCTGTGAGAAAAACTGCCTACAAAAAAATATTGACTGCTCCAATGAATTTACTATTTCCATTTGAACCAACCAAAATCCTAGCAGAGTATTTGGTCCCTTTCTTTGACGTTTTGGAAGCCAGATTTTTGTGCTTCTTTTTATCATTTTTGTCTGCTTAAGTGAGAAATTTTGTCACAATTTAGAAGGCTCAAAACAAGTACTATCTGAGATAGTTAATTCAAATTTCTGTAACTCAAAACAGCCTGGCTCTCAGATGATGCAGATGGTATGGAGGAGGAGAAGGATCGTTTTGGCTACAGAATCACATTTAATACTTTTTTTCCCCCTCTAGCATAATCACATAATCAAGTGATGGCACAAGACTCTTGAGGCTACTGCTCTGTCCCCACTCTTCCCTTTTTTTGCTCACTATAGTGTGGGTGTGGGTGTGTGAGGGTTTTCCCTTGGGAATGACTCTAGGAGAGAGGATGAACAAAGGGCTGTCATTCAGAGAGAAGGCAGAAGGTCACAGAATGACAGACAGACACTCCATCAGTCTCCACAGCGAGGCCTTCGTTACTGGATTTCTTGCTGAAGTACAGCAAGTTTTATCCCCAAAGCACAGGCATACAAGGTTAGCATCCTGTGCTTTTGATACAGCCAGAACTAGGATTTCAGGCAGTAATGAATAAAGAGGATACCAAGGTAAGTAGAAAAATCCTAAACCAGCCCATCAGATTGTCAACCATGTGACAGTTATTCAGCTGTATTTCACATCGACCACAGCCCCACCACTCCTCCATGTGCATCTCTGTTCTCCCTGTCATAATGTTACCTGTGCTTTGAAAACTCTATGGATGCCATGGCAAAAGTTTTGTACTACCTTCTTTTCCCTTGAAACCAATGATCCTTTGTTTTCATTTAATGGTCTTGA
Source organism: Peucedramus taeniatus (assembly GCA_013400575.1). NCBI lineage: Eukaryota > Metazoa > Chordata > Aves > Passeriformes > Fringillidae > Peucedramus > Peucedramus taeniatus. The sequence goes on from WBNO01030651.1 coordinate 81,331, forward strand.
ATCTAATAAAAATGATAGATACCTAACAGAATTATTAATTGCTTGACAGTTAATCCACAGATCAATTTAAAACCACAGAGTGACACCAACCACTGCTGCAGTAGCCAATAAAAGGCAGGCAAAACATTGTATTTTCATCAAATCTATTAATCATTATAATTATTCACAAACTGCATTGCCATGGAGACAATCCTCCTAAAATCACCTGAATTAATGAGGTTGGTAATTAACTTTATTTATCTAATTTCAAACTTGTCCTTAGGTTTTGACATTTACTGATTGGATTCTGCAACCTTTATATCATTTATTTTGGAGTAATTTGTAACCAACTTTGCACAACCCTCTGACAATTTTGCTGAGCAACCACAGATGACAGAAAATCTTTTTCTTGCAAGACATTCTTGAGAGAAATAGATGCATAGGTGCATATACTCATATAGCCAGCTTACTCAGGATATGCATCACTATTGACATTTTATCAGAGTTAAAAAAAAAAAAGCCACCAACATAACAAACCCCACCAGAATTATGATCAATGCTGACAGTTGGTGTTCTGTGATCTGATGGCACAGACCATCTTGGGAAATACAATCTATCTTTAAGTACCCCTCCCAAAAAACCAATACCTGACATACACAACTAGAAAACTCAGTTTTTGAAAGCTCTTATCCGAGGCAGAGGAAGGCAGATGTTGCTTCTGCTAAATGCTATGGTCTTACTGACATAAAGTTGCCAGGTTTTTATAGCCACCACCATGCATCTTTATGAGAAGAAAAATTCTTTTAACCCAATGCACATTGCAGCTGGTGGAAGAGAAGCTGTTTAGGAACTTTTGCGTGGGTTCTTTTTATGCAAGTTGACAGAAAATTTGCAGGCCAGAGCACTGACAGCAGTGGTACTGAGTGCCAAATTATTAATATACACCCAGGAAAAGAAGAGTACTAATATGACTTTCTAACCCACAGACACAGATTATTTCTGTCCTCCAATAACTTCAGACCTTCAGCAGTTGACCTATATGTTAAATCCTCTAAAAGCAACTTTATTTTAGGTCTCATGAACCCATGGTGGGCTGGAACCTAAGTTCAATCTTGAGCTTAGCTGTTAAATCAAGTGAGGTATCTTCAAAACATTTTGACAGTAGAGCTGTTTACAAGTTCAGTGGTCACTTTGGTTTTCAAGCAATTTTATAACTCCATTCTATTAATGTAGGTTTTAAAAATGCTGCTTATAAAACCAAACGCTACATGCAAAACCAAATGCTACATGCAAAACCAAATGAAACTTTATTGCAGCAGTTATTCTATCTGATCTCAAAATAAAAGTCACTCCTGCATGAATATCACTTAATTTTAAAGTAATAACACAACAAATTTATAAAAAAATAATTAAAAAAAACCCCGATTGTTTCCTTGGTGCAGTTCCATTTAAACATCTCAGAAATTTGAATTTTGTATTCTTTTGATAAGTAGGGAAAAGCTTTCTACTTTAGCTGTATGATAAATATAAGAAATAGGGTATGTTGCAAGGTACACGTTGTCTCCTATGGTCACTCTTAAAGAATTAATAAAATGTATATTTGCATAAATGCCTTGTTTTATAGGAGTCTGCATATAACCCAAGAGTGTTTATTTCTGGTAATCAGCTTCAAACTTAATCTTCAGTGACTGCAATATTAAATTGGAGTGCTACCATGCATGGCTGCTAAAATGCAAAACCAAATGTGCATTTGGTTATAAATTTTACATCTTCTAGTAAAAAGCAAAAATCAGTCTTCTCATTCCCAAAATCATAGGAACTTTTTCACCTATTGTTCGCTTAGAATTCCTCATTTTTTTGCCAGACTGTTTTTGACAAATATTTGGTCAAGGATGAAATTCCCACAATAAGTATGTGCAGCAGAGTTGAGAATGCATCAGCTTTCATCTGCCAAAGTTGAACATATTTCCAGATAGATTTGGCCAAACAATAGAGCAGATCTAAGCACTAGAATGTGGTAGCTGATAGCAGCACTGCTAGTAACACCCTTCCCTCACTTCTGCCCAAGCCATGTAGACTAATATCTTAGCCCCCAATCCAACATGTAGGAATAAATTCATGGAAGTTGAGACAAAAATGCTGTCTAATGAGGTGATTACAAATTGGCTCATTGCAGCCAAAATCATTTCATAGTGATGCAGTTTGCAGTACTACCAGGCATTTGCACACAAAGAAGGGACCCCTGGATGGAACTCTCTGGCCCACTAGCTTGCAAAGTTGTTATACATGCTGGAGGATGTGTATTTAAATATTAACTTCTTGTAAGCACTTTGCCAGAAGGGACTTCTAGGTTAAATTTCTCATAATATGAGAAAACTCATAGCCCAAGAGTACCCAAGGATCTGGAAACTAACTTGGTTACATCAGATTCTGGAAATCTTGTCATTCTCACTTAGAGATGTTTATCTCCCCATTAACAACAAAATTAACAACAAAAACATTTATAACAGATCCATTCTACTGCAAAGTCTCTGGTAATGCCATTTTAAGCCATTTTAGGAACAAAAACTGATCCTAAAAATTCACTATTGTTTTGAAGTAAATAAGAGGTTTATCTGAATGAAACCCACTTGTGTCATACATAGACTGTTCCTAAGGGCATTATCTGATTTCTAGCCTGGTTTCTAGGCTGGGTGGCACACACAGACATACTGTACCTCTACCCAGTAAAGAGCTCTAAACTGTTTGGCAAGCCAAGTTATGCCTTCTCGCATACATCTGCCAGTTCCCACATAGTAAGCATCATCTGCACTAAGCCAAGATGGTAAATCAAAATAATTCCCTTGCAAGATTCTGGAACATCCTTTAGGACAGCTGCCATCCAGTAAATTCTAAAATGCAGGAATCAGTGGTATTAAAGCCCTGGCAAGCCTTTCATTACTGTCAGAAGTAATGATGGTAGGTTCATAGCTGATCAAATCTGTCTGCCAAAAAGCTAACTAAAATGAAAGTAGGGCCATTTGGCAAGTTAAAAAAAAATTACCCTTGCAGTAGTTGAAAATTGTTCCCCCATGCTACATGGAATTTAGAGTGTATGCCAACAGTTTAACTGTGGTTGTTCTAAAAAACATTAACCTAATAGAGCAATGAAAAGTAAAAGACACTAAATATAGTAGGTGCTTTCAAAAAAAAAAAAAAGAAAAAAAAAGAAAAAAAAAGCACTAGCCATGTAATGTATCATTTATGTGTTTTTCTCACCATAAATCTACACACCAAGGGAACACACTTCATGATCTGCAATCTGCATGGATTTTAAGAGTCTAAGAGAAAGAGGTATTTTTGTCAGTGCCCCATGTCCATTAATATCCAAATAAATAAATATTTTAATTTCTTCTCAAAGACGGGTGAAATATAACCCTGCTTTTCAGCAGGTTGAAGAACCAAGTGAGGTTTTACTGTGAATTTCTAGAGGGTTTTAGTGTTGCACACCTCTAACTTTAATTGCTGAAATTTCTTTCTGGCTTTGTTACTAAATGACACTTGCTATAGTCTGTTTCTCTGAGTTCTGTCTGTGATTTTCCTACTAAATATTGGTTGAGAAGGACTTGATTCAACGGATGAAAGCAAACTTGTTATCCATAATGACCTCACACAGGTCTTCAGATAACTGAATCAGCACAGGGATAGATAATGAGACCAAGAAAATGAACATTGAACTATGTTACATCTATGTAAGAAAAAAATTTAGTTAACTGATTGTCATGTGTATGCCAGGGGTGTCATAAACCAGTGTGACAAACAAAAAATGTGAACCAAATCAAAACAATTGCATTAGACTCTAAAAGCCTTTGTTAGCAGACCAGACACAAAAACATCCAGACTTTATCTTAGATTAGTTTAAAAAATTATTCCAGTTCATCTTGGGCATTCAGTGCATCTGGATATCTACAGTACTTTTTTTTTTTTGTACAGACATTCAGATCACATCTCCCAAGCAGGAAATATACAGGAGATGGAATTCCTTACAGAAGAGTGTCTTATCTGTGAGAAAAGAAAAAAAGAGGAAATGCCAGGTTTGCCATGTCTTGCATTCCCAAGACACCAGAGCATTTAAGATAGAAGCCTGAAAGCTGGCTCCCAGACAGCCTGACTCCTGTCAAGAAGGAATGCTTCCTGCCTTGTAAGCTTCTTCTCCCTCCTTTTTTCTATCTCATCCATTACATCAGAGGAAAAACAACCTCATTCCTTTTGAGGATCCCTCTGCGTTCTCTCAATCAGTTCTACAGGATCCAGGGAATCCAGGTGTGTTTTAGTATGCTCTTAGTATGAACTTTTCATAAAGGCTGTTTTGAAAACTGTCTTGTTTTTACTATTCGCAGTGCCAATTCTTTCTTACTGTGATGGCCTGCTTTGCTAGTTTATATAAACTTGACTTTTTATGTTATATGGTAATCTGGCAGCTATTTTCAAAATTATATATAGGACACCAGATATTTGCCAAAAAAAGATATTTTTGTTCTTAGTCATGAAAAAATAAGAACTTGTCTTGTAGAAAAAGAAGAACATGAGAATGTAAGTATTTGTTTGATTTTTGCCCTGCTTTGGGCCATAAAGAAATGGCTTGATCTTCTTCCTGTTACAATACTTACTGAGTTATACAGCTTTATTATTACTGGATAAAATATACTGCATAATTATTATATATCCTATGTCTTTGTTGGAAGCTGTCACTTTTCTTTCATCCATATAGACTAACTGAAGTTTGTTCAGTAATATTTCTTTAAAGAATTTAAAGGCAAAGATTATAGCAGAGCCAGGGATTCCCTGAGACATTACAAGAATATTCCTCCCTCCAAACTGAAAGGGAATCTATGTAAAAATATAAGTTAGACAGAAATGTATACACGAAGTTTTGCTTCTATTATTCCTAGGCAGTGCCAACAGTGCTAACAGATATGGCCAGATGTTATTGCCTTTATAAAAGTCAAGTTACAAAACCTGTAAACTCACTCAGTGTAAATGAAGGGGAGAAAAAACTGCTTTGAGTAAATCTGAATGTGATAGCCACATGGGGCAAAAAAGAAACAGCACAAAGAATTAGCAAAAGTCTTGTCAAAGACAAACCTTCAGCAAATGCATTAAACCTGTGAAATCAACCTAACATGAAGTATCTTCAAATACCTTTGTATTGCTCATGCCTTCTTAATGGAACAAATGCATAAAGGACTTGCAGAGGTGAAAGCACAAAATTTTGATAGATGCAATATCATTTGTCTAGAAATCTTTAGGATCTGAAACAAGAGAGGATACTATAACAAGGATCTTATTTTTTTCAAGTATTCATATCACAGGTAAGACCTAGGAGCTTCAGCCTGCAAAACTGATATTTGTCTACACGTTAGAGCATTACTTTAAAACATTCTAGTTTTAGAATCTGTTTCTTTTGGTGTGATTTAAGGCAAAATAATACAGATCAGCAAGGTATGCTGATCCACAAAGTGCTGCAGGAGCTGCACATTTTAGAATAAATGGATTCACATGATTACCCAAATTTAGAGTCCTCCACATTCTGTGTTCGCATTCAGTGCTTTCCAATCTGTGCAATCCCCCACTCACATTTTTCTTACAAGTTTTTTTGCACTGTTTTGGAATTGATATTTATTTTCTCAACAAGAGGTCGAGTGAGACTTTTTGAATCACGTCAAAATCCCAGAAAGTTGTTTTAGGATATCGAGATTGAAATCCAACTTCTTTGGAGAAAACATCTTCTTGCCCAACATGAACACCAGTTTTTCAGCTCTCCGAATAAAGAACTTCTCTTTCATACTACAGATGTAGTAACTAAAATTGCCTTACTTCATGAATTTTGCACTATATTCAGGCACTTCCAAAGAACTTGTGAAAATTGCGGACAGCTCTACGGAAAAAGGAAGCACAGCAATCATCATGGGTGGATTGCAATAATAAGGCCACTAATCTTACTGCAATATCTATTCAGAATATATCCATGCAGGACACAGAAAGAGGATTTATCAGATGTTCTGCACTCCACTGAATGGCATGGCAAACTGGGCATGAATTATTACAATTTCTTCAGAGTCATGGGCAAGGGACAAAGATTAAAATCTGATGTAACTGTTTAATGCACAGAGTTCCATGTGAAGCTGGAAGTTAGTATAGTGTTTTAAGGTGCTTTTCAATTGTAGCAAATTATTTTCTTCCTGCACCACAAAATGAAGATGTTGCCACAGAAAGGCAGTTAGCAAGTTAGCAAGCAAGTAAAGTTAGTTAACTTTACAAAAAAAAAAAAAAAGCCACCAGTGAAAGAAATGCAAATTTATCGTAGTTCTCCTTTTGTTAACAACCAGTCAGAATTATTTACACAAGTATAGAATTTCTTTTGCAGGAATTTTTAAGTCCTTCTGCCATCATATTCTTAAAAGGAAAAATTTCTAGAATCTTGTACTCCTTAAAATCCAGCTCGAAATTTATCAAGTAATCCTAACTCTGAAATAATCTATTTCAAATGAAGATCCAGGGAAAAAAAAAAAAAAAGCCACCAAAAACCTGTTTTGTCAGCATGATGCAGTCTTTAGAGAGGAAAATTCATAGATCCTTTCTCTGGAGGGTCCTTTTCATATTTGATACATACACTTAATGCAGATCATCAAATTCATGGCAAAATCATACTAATGATTAACAGAATTTTTTGCAAAAATAAGAGAGGTGATCTCCACAGTTTAGTAGATTAATAAAATTGGGTTTGTATCATTTTCATATCAATATTGTTCAGTAAAGTTTACAAATTCAAAAAATAGGGTGCCTCATAAAATTAATTTCAGTATTTCTGTGAAATAATTCTTTTTATGAAATAATAAACAAAAAATAGCTGATGTTATTTCATGTTATATAATGAAAACTGTCATTGATCTGTGGGAAAGTAATCTTTGAAGTTAGACATTAAAAAAATCCTTCTTCTGAATGCCACATTAATTCTGGTTCAGTAAGTTTATTTTTCAGCAGCAACTTTTATATGCTTCCCTCACTTCATTTCAGCACACCCTTTAGATGACCCAGAACTGCATCTTTGTAACTGGAATATACCCCAGTGAATAATTTTTGAGAACACAGTTCTTGCTCAGTTAACAGTAACTGCCAAAAGTGCTCTAACAAATTAGGAAAATCAGAAATATGCAATTACTTTTATCTCCAGCTACTGATTAATTGTACTACAGCCACAGCTAGAATTTGGATTAATAAACAGTAACATTGTGCTACCATAGAAAGGAATCTAAATAGTGAAAATGAAAGCTCTAAACAAGTAAGAAAATGCAACAGTGACTTGACTGTCATGCTGTCCTTTGCTTTGAAAGAAAACTGGATAATGTTTTCTTTTTCTCAAAAAATAGATCTATATTTTGGTTTCTGGATGAATTTGATCTTTTTAAATAATCATGGCAAACTAGGGCTAGGAACAGGAGGTAGAGTGTATTGCTGTTTCTCTTGGCATACAATTTTAAGAGATGAGATTGGTGTTCTCTCTTCATATGTCAAGATGTAAAAAGTCTAGAAAGATAAAAATATATATTTGTGGAAATTGAACATGTGATGGGGTGAAGGGAGGGTTTATTTGTGTCTGTACTGTGGGGCACAATGCAGATTTTAACACTTTCCATGATAAACCTGCCTCAGCCACTGCTCAGGTGAGGTTTGTGATTCAGTCAATAGTAATCAAAACACACAGCTGGAAATGGACTCTAAATGCACTTAGTGCAGTCTCCAGTGGGGAGCTTTGCATGGCATATCTGCTGAAGCTAAAACAACCCATTGCACCTTTTTGGTCCCAAGAAAGAGGCAGCACAGATAAGTATGTTTGGGAAAGCACTGTGAGTTGCTCCTGATTGCAGCTGGCCAGAAGCAGTTCAGACCTAGCCCGTCTCTGCTCCTGTGTTCAGTCACACACCCTGCCAGCCCATCTTGTATGCCTTGTCCCAAGTCTTTGTTTTGATCACAGCATGGTGAATAACCATGTTACACTTTGTAGCTGCAGATTCCTTTGGATTTGAATACAAGGCTGATGTAAATAAAGATTATCTTTGTGCTCTTAACCACTAATTTTTTCCCCAAAGAATACAGGTTAAGACAAACAACTTTTCATTATACATGACATTAAAAAATACTTAAAAACCAAAACCTGAAGTTATCCCTGTACCTCTACCTTACAAAGGCTAGAGAATTTGTCCTTATAATGCCTACAAGGTGAGCCATTATTCAACATCTTTGTTTCACAGATAAAAAGCTTAAGCACAAAGCCCTGCCAGGGTAACATGAACACTTGCATTTATCTTGGTGGTATTAAAACAAGTCCTGGATTCAAAAGCAGCACTCAGGCACACAGTTAATATATGAAATAGAAAACAAACAGAGAAACAAAAGCCCAGACAAAAAAAAACCCCAAAGCTTACCTACATCTCCTGAATCCCAAGGCAAAAAAAGGAGCACAAAGCTGTAACTTTTCAGTTTACATTGTATTCTGTATCACACTATCCTGACATCTACTAACAATACATGCTATTTTTGTTACATGTCAGATGTTAAATATTCTTTCTACGTATTCTAAGCATGCAAAGTGCAGAAAAATGCAAGCTTTCTTGAAAGAATAAATCCAGAAACACCAAATATTTTTTAAGCCCCAAGAGAGTCCCAGTGTTACAATAAGCAGGCAGTATTCCTGCACAGACAGGTCACTTGGCTATTACACACAGCACAACTCCAAACTGAATGTGAGGTATTAAACCCAATTCAAAACACATCTAAACCACAATACAAACATAACCATTTTATACAGAAACAAACAGCACTGTACCCCTCAGATCAAGATAAGAAAAAGCTTTGCCTTAGATACTCCTTTTTCTACAGGAAACCACTCTCTTTTTCCTTATCAAATATTTTTCCTATATTAATGATATAGAAAACATGATAATACTGAACACTGGAAAATACATTTTTATTTATAATAAATTGCATGTGACAATCTATTTCCAAGTCATTATTAACATCAAGCAAAGAAGTAACTATGATCCATATTCCAAGTAACACTTCTGAGCAGTGGAACACAGGAAGGCTCTGTCAAGTGTAGTTACATTTTCCTGTCAGCCTCTTGGTTGTAGAGACATATATTGATTTAGTGTGTACAGAGACAGAAGGTGTTGCCACTAACGCTAGAAATGAAAGGGTGGGAGGAACATGGTGCAGGAATACCAAAGCCCACATGCAAAACAAGGATATACTGCTCCACCCAGGGGTGGATCCAGTGCAAGCTGATACATGGAGATTTACAAACCTGAATCTCTGGTAGCATGGGAGTCTCAAGCACCAAGCAGAAGAGACATGCTGTGCAGCCTCTCACTACAGTGAAAAAGACACCAGGTACTGACAATTTCAAGCTGTTCACATTATTCATATTTACTTCAAGGTCAGGCTGGATGGAGCTCTGAGCAACCTGTTCCAGTTGAAGATGCTCCTGCTCATTGTAGGGACATTAGACTAGAGATGGCCTTTAAAGGTCCCTTCCAACCCAAAATGTTCTAGGATTCTGTGTTTATACTGCATGCAGTGAGGTGTGGATTTTGAAATATTTGTTCTACATACTAACATATCTCACAGAAGGTAATTCAGATCACTTTGGATTTCCTTAGCTATTGCCACTAAAGGAATGAGTTTCATTTTTGCCCTCCACATTTTGAGTAATATGCCAGTTAAACTTACCCCACTTTTACATATGTATACTTAGTAATAACAAACTCTGAATCAGAGCCTTGCCCTGCCTTATTTTTGCCCCTTCATATCAATCTCCATTTTCTGGGATAGCCAGCCTATTCACAATGGAGTTTAAAATACTGAAAAAGTATACTGGAAAATACCCAGATCTGACAAAGATCAGGAATAGGCTCAGCCACACAGATAATTAAAATTCAGTCACAGGTTTTGGTTTTTTTTTCTTTTTCAACCTGCCTTCATGCCACCAGCAATGTTGAGAGAGCTGAGTTAGTTGATGAAAGAGACAAATGCTGTGTCTCTCTCTTATATTTCATAAGCATGACAGTGACGTAATGTGAACCCATTGCAGTGTTTGCACCCCAGAAGACATTGGGTTGTTTTTCACTTCTGCCTTGATAACTTCACTACAAGGACTTAAAGAGCCAGCAGACATGGCTCACTGCACAATTTTGGCAGCTTGTGTTGTAGTTTCTTACCTTACACAGCTATGAAGACTGGGAGAGTCACTCAAAGAATTAATTGCCAGCAAACATTTCTTCTCCTCACACAAGACAGAAAAGGAAAGAATAGAAATTACAACTATTTCACAGTATTTTCTGTTAGGTAGCTGAATATAGGTTATTATTGACATATTGGTTAAAAATTTGTTCATTATTAGTGTTCATGTTCTGGACCTGTCATTTAGTTGCCTGCCCAGAGACAGTCTTTATCACTAGCTGACAGACCAGGCTTACAAATTCACCTGCCTATGTCAGAGAGGGAGGACTGCAGATAAGTTCTGCACCACATCTTCACCTGAGCCAGGAGGAAGTGAGAATAATAGAAAATACTTGAGAATTCAGGTGCTTATCCTGTCCCTACAGAGTGACCAGAGAAAGCCCAGCAGCACTGATAGTGATGCTGATGGGAGAGAGCATCGTGCCTTTGAAGTGGTGTGGTCTACTCTGCTACACTGGCAGCTGTCAAAGCAGATTTGCTTCTTTTGTTCAGAGAATCTCTCTCTCCCTCTTGCCTCTCTATGGGCAGCATTCAAAGAGCAGACAATTCTGTCAGGGAATTTTCCTCCCACTGCTGAAAACTGCATCCTCTGTCAGCAAGAAAGTATGGCTAGTGTTTGCTAATGACTAACCTTGAATTCCTTCTAATGAATCAACATTGATAAATAACAATGAGAAGAAGATTCAGTGCATGCAGTTAGGTAATGCAGGGGGGTACCAAGTAGTGACTATGAAAAGTGCAAAATAAAATAAAACAACATATTCAGAATTTCATCCAACATTAATGTGAATTTTTCAGTTGAACTAAGGGAAATAAAATAAAAGCTTTCTTTTCCAGGAGACCAGGTATTAACTCTTAAATTTTTTTTAGAGCTGAGACCAGTATGAATAACTGAGAAACATTCATGAGCATGCACACACACACTCAGACATGCAGAGAAATAAGGAAACATCTGAACATAACTGCATGAGCTGACTCAGGTTACAGAAAATTCTAGAGCTTTCTGTTATCATGGTGATGATACAAGGATGTTTTGGTTCAAGGTATCAACATCAAGATATGGGGACTAATCTGATGATACTTTAAAGGTAGTAAAGCTTAAAATAAGTTTTTCTAAGACTGTACCTACTACCACTAATGTCTTCTTATTCTTTCCTATCTCTTCTCCTTCAACAGAAAAATATTTAGTTTACATTAGTTATAATATGTGAAATATATTAGTTTTAGTCTTTATGAATCATATATATTATATATTGAGTCTTTATAAAAATTTTGTTTTAGGGAAAAACTGCAAAAAATGAAAGAGAATTACAGGTTTATATTGGTTTATAATATACTCCTCAATAGGTTTAGAATTTGATGAGTACATGCCTAAGGGAAAGTGGCAATTTTAAATACAGACTTTAAAAAGTTTCATTATCAGTATCACTATCTTCAAGTATTTGCCTTTGAGTCAATCTCTTAGGTTTCCATGCTTTGTTATCTGGCAAAGGGAAAAAGAGTTGCACTGCTTCTATAGCTGCCTTCTGCACTATATCCTTTTGTTTATGCATTTTTCAAACAAGGACTGTATCACCATTCATATACAGAATGATCTTTGATGTTACTAGTTCTGGATGTATATATTCATTATATACTTTCTAGAATTACTCCAATAAACAAAGAGAAGTTGTTACTACCATTTAACTGTCGGTTCTCCCTTATACTGATTTCAGTTTTATTTATGTTTTAAAGTTTATGTTTAAAGTTCCAAGAGGGATCTGACATCTGTTGAAATCAATTCTTAGCTACAAAACCAAATCCAATCACCATGCCATGTTGTTTCAGACCTTTCATAAGACAGGAACACTTCCAAAAAGATGCAATAATAAAAACACCCAACTGCTTCCTCAAAGAACACTTCTGCATTTTGGCCTCCCACAAATGCCTCCCCATTAAGTTGCTTTTGAAGTACAGCTCAAAGGTTAAAGACTTACAAGGAGCATACCTAAATCACAAATTTGGGCATCAGAAGCAGTTAGTCTGTGGCAGATTAGGTCTCCATGCAAGCTAATTTACTGTGCAGTGCTTGTGCTCTGAAATATACAGTGAATTAGCTCACACAAGCCATGGCTAATTTGTGACTGAGAATACTTGTGGTAGCCAAGCTATCCTTTTTTTACAGATAGCTCAATATATCATCAATGCTGCAGGTTGCCAGATCTTGAACAATTTCAAAACAGGAGCCACCCTGATTCAGGAACACATCCTTACTTCAAAAGGAAATTCTCCAATAAAATCCATGAAAGGTCAGTGCATAAATCAGTGGTTTCTCAAAGATCTCAACTTAAGGACCATTATACACTTATTTTCCTCGGTTATCACCACAGAGCATCCAGCCAGTTACTCATTAATTATACAACTGGCAGTACCACTGTGCATGGAGTTCCAGACCAAGTTTTTTTAGGATGAATAATATTACCCTTAGCTTCACTGGAAACTTTGTAATGAGGCAGACAAGGAGTCCTGAGCAAGGAGACTGGTGAGAAAACCCAATAAATAAGGAGCTTATCTGTTGGATTTGAAATTATATGCATATGAAACACAATAATGATTTCTTCTTGCTTTGGTGGAAACAAGTGGAACACGAGAATATTGCACCAGCACAGCCCATAGGAAACACAAAGGGCTGTAACTGAAAAGCAAACCAGGAGTGCAGAGCAAAGCTTGTAAAGACCTGAAAAAGATAAACCTCCTGTCTTTGGTTTTAAATTACCTTGACATTTCTCTTTCATGAGGCTTTTCCTTTCCTCTTGGAACTGGATATTCAAACCTTGCAAGTAAATAAAGAAAACAGCAGTTTTAAAGATTGACGCAATTTGTTTGATAAAGAACAAGTTGTCAAAATTATGCATAGAAGCCTTAAGGCAGAAAAGAAACAGTTTTCAATCACAGTGGTAAATAAAATCCTTGACACAGTCTGACTAAAGGGTCCAGCTAGCAAATTCAAGATATAAGTTCTTCATTGTGACAGAAAAATCAAGGCAGACATACATAATTATTTTTTATCAAAACCAAAGTGACAAAAGCTTTAAACCTGCTGGGGTTTAACTCTGTGTAAAATAGTTTATTCAGCACAGCCTCTCCAATGTATTACCATGCTTTATATCAAATCAAAATATCTCATTCACATGCAATAAAAACCAAAACCAGGTTAGGTCAAAAAGGAATCCGTAAATAATTTTGATGCTAAGAAAATGTGACTTGCATTACCACAATACACACTCAAGTATATTGCAGCTTCCTGCAACAAAAACTCAAAATAAAAGCAGTATAATTATAGCTACTGTGGTCACAGGAGCTGTTACAGTCCCAATTTGAAGCAAATGATCAAAACATGCCATGCTGGTGGTCCTGTAGGACAATCCTGTCAGGCCCTGCTATGCAGGTGTGACATGTGCAGGATGGATTTGACTTTTATCACGTGCAAAGCCATGGACCCTGCATGCATATGCTTTTTTAATAGCACAAAGCTTTCTATGCAGAATTTCTGATTCAGGAGGTATGGAGCTATCCCACAAGCTGGTACTTAGTCCATAAAATACTTGGATAGGAATTCCATTGTATTATCTGTCAGTAACTCCTACGTGGGAGTCTTCTATGCTATTGTAAGACAAATATCAACTAAAAGAATTAGTTGTCAACTTCCTTTGCATGCCAATTCATGGTGTTTTTCAGATTCAAGGAGAACTTGGTATCCCTACTTGGTATGCACATGTGCACACACAAACAGATTAGTTTGTTTATGACTTAGAATCCCATTTCAAATTTGCTTTTTTTTGGGGCTGGTTTATTTTTAACAGATGCTGACTGGTGAAAGAGCACAATCAGCAGAAGCTTTCTGCATGCCTCCCTGCCCATTTTCCTCTCCTATATATCCTGAAGGTTTTACAATCAACGTCACTGTCACACAGAGCATGTAAGGAACAGTCAAAGCAAGTGATTTCACATTACATAAGCTCTAACAAACAAGGAAACACCCCAGACATCTTTAGCCCTCAAAATCCTGCTTCACAAAACAAAAGGTGACCTTTTATTTCTGCTGACAGTTGAGATCTTACATTTCCAAATCAGTGCTCGATGCAGCTATCACTTGAATGCATGAGTGGGGAATGCAACTTTCTGAAGGCAAAACATCTGAATTTCCATGGAAGTAAAATAAAAACATAAGTGAGATATTGCATAAGGATAGAAAAATGATATGAAGCTAAAAACTTTGTTGTATGTTTACTTCAGATGCAAGATGAAGAATTCTGAAAGTTCCATTTTTTTACCTGCAACTAAAGGGCTTTCCCCCGTTAAATATTTTTGATTGTTTTCCATTTCTTGATTACAGTAGAAACCATTGAAGAGTATTAGGAAAATAAAAAATGAAACAGAAGCTAAGGATTTCAAACAGTGGTTGTTCTCTAGCTCACAATAGGGAACAAGCAAAATTTTCAAGCAGATTAGGCATACATCGCTGTATTTCATTTGGGGTTTTATTTTTTAAGCAATAAAGTAATTAAATATTCCTGCTAAATATAAATTACTTTTTGATGATAAAGATTGTTGTGTGTTAAAGATTCTTTCACCCTCGGAGAAAAAAAAGATAAAAAACTTCTCATAAAAATACAATCCTACCTCAAGGATTTTCTTTGGAGTGAAATGGGGATGTTTTCTATAGACTCCAAGTTTTTTTTCTTCAATGGTGTTTGTCAGTCTTAAATAAAATACAGAAGTGTTTTTGCTGATTACCTCCTGCACAAAAGAGAAAACACTAGAAATATAATGTAAAAGAAATGTATAATCAGAACAAATACATTCAGAAAATTTCTGGTCCCTTGTTCACACTACATTTACAACAGCAGGAAAAATAAAACTACTTTCTGTTCATTCACTTCAGGGCTCCTTGTTTAATGACAGGTCTAGTAATCAGGAATAAGAGAGTTTTTATGCAGGTTATTTGCATGCATCAACAGTAATGTAATTTTCCTTTCACATGGCAGGGGATCATAAGGACAAATAAGGGCTTCACATTACAGAAGTCATGGACAATTCTGAATGGTGACTGCCAGTAAGCAACATCCTGAGACAGTTTCACAAGGAGTCATACACAGAGAAGTGGGTCGAGAAAATGACAAGTTGGATTCCTTTTTTAATTGCTTGACAGATTGAATGCAGATTCAGTTAATAACAGAGTCTGATTTAACAAATACTGGAATATACATTGCTGGGAAAAGAGTGTTAGAGCTAAATTTATAAGATTAAAAATACTTAATGTCCCTATATTTCTGTGATTGACTGTGTTTAAATACTAATGCTAGAAACTTAATTTTAAAACATGAAATGAAATCTTCATGTATTTCACAAATGCATACAAATGTCCTGTAAAAATTCATTCAGCTCTCACAGTTTTTAGAGCTACTGGTCCAGTGCAAAGGGGTTGCCATGGCTACTGCTCCAGAGAAGGTCCATTGAATTGCCCATTACAATAAACTGTTGCTTTTCAGATGCTGCAAGCCTACACATTGGAACACACTATTTCCTCTTTCCTCCTCCCAATACAGCAAGCTTCCCCCATAAACTGAAAGTTAGTGCACACATGTGTGAAGAGCCATGCCTGCTCTTTCATCAGTTCTTCAGCTGTGACCATTTCACATTTATAGTTAGCATAAACAGGAGGCAGGATTATGGAATCACAGAATGGCTCAGGTTGGAAAGGACCACAGGGGCTCATCTGGTCCAGGCTCCCCATCCAAGCAGGGTCATCCCAGAGCACAAGGCACAGGACTGGGTCCAGACAGTTCTTGAATATCTCCAGTGAGGGAGACTCCACACCCTCTCTGGACAACCTGTTCCAGTGCTCACTCACCTGCATAATAAAGTTCTGCCTTATGTTCAGATGGAACTTTCTGTGCATCAGTTTCTGCAAACTGCCCCTTGTCCTATTGCTTGGCCCCACCAAGCAGAGCCTGGCCCATCCTCTTGGCACTCCCCCTTCAGACATTGACAGACATGGATGAGTTCCTATCTCAGTTGTCTCTTTTTGAGGCTGAACAGGCCCAGCTTTCTCAGCCTGTCCTCATAAGAGAGATGCTCCAACCCCCTAATCGTCTTCATTGGCAAAGACATCTTACTTGATCCCAAACATTTTGCTTAGAAACATCCCTGAAATGTTTTTCATAAAAATCCCCAAACCTGTTAAATCCACTGACCGGTCACATTCACATTTCATGAGGTCCCACCAAGTCTGGTTTCCCCCAGATTTCATGAAGTTCAGTTGCTGAATTGAGTACTGTCAGTGCTTCAACTACAAAAGATTGAAATTTGGGCACTTGCCATCAGGGCATGGCACAGCATTTGGGAAGGCACTGCATGAGCCCTGAGATTGCAGCCACTGGCTGGCCTGATTGCCACTAGCCAGGGAACAGGTTTCATTAGCCCAGCTCTCCCCAGTAACAGCACAGGGAACATGGAGGCAGGGGACTCCCAGCATCTCAGGCATGGGCTGAAGGGAAAAAGAAGAGTGCTGGAAACATCTGAGTCAAGGTGCACTGAAAGGCAGCCAGGGTGCACAGGGGCAGCTCAGGCACTGGGTATTTTTCAGTGAGAAGTTACAGGGGAAGTACAGAACTGTTCTCTTAAGTTCAGCTGAGTTGATTTACTATTTGTTCCACACCAAAATGAGAGTGTCCTTCCAAAATTCCTTCATTAGGAAAAAAACTAAGCGGACAATATAATAACTGCACTTATCTGAAAAATGGGGAATTTATTCTTAAAAGGTTTATTCAGAGTACCTTAACTCTGGTAATCCCTGTGTAGGCATCCTAGCAGTTATCTTTCCCTTTGAGGTCCTTGTTCTGCTTTTAACTAAAAAGTAAATCCTGAGAAATCCTCCATTTAAACACCCACAGATATTTTCTGTTTGTATTTCGTAACAGGGTAAAAATGTGAAGATGTCTTTTTGACAGATTCTTTTGCAAAGACTTTTGGATTTTTGCAGTTAAATTGAGATTTCAGCCTTTTTTCTTTCTATCACATGGAGTCATCAAGAAGTGATGTAACTTTCTAGTAAAGCAAACCTTACAACTTACAAGAGATCACAAATAAACAAGAAATTAAAATATTTAATTAACTCAAAGTTAATATAGTGCTTTCATGAACTGTGGGCATTAGGAGTGGAAGAGTTGAGGAATACCGTGGTTTTAGTGTTACAGAAAATATTTCAAACAACGACCTTCTACAAATGTCCCACAGTATTCTTGTCCTCTGAATGACCCTCCTCTTCACAGTTTTCAGCTACATTGTTCAGGAATTTCAGTGATTAAAATCTCACAATCTCTTTCATAATAATTATAACATTTACTGAACGAACCTCATATACTGCCTCAAGAATACACAAAATTCTCCTCCCCTAATGCTTTCCAAATAGAAACTTTAACAATGGCCTTCCATTTTCTTCAAGTTGTTAATAATCATGTATTCAGCAAGTTTCAGGAGCAAAAATGTAGGAATTTGAGAGAGTTAAATTTCCCCTTCTAGTGTCATAATAGCAGCATGTCCAATGTTTTCAGGGTTCTTTGAAAGTATTTCTTCAGTGTTGTCCTAAACTGGCTTTAGTCAGAACACTTTGTGAATACACTGTCTTGGAAAAATCTTTCCTGATTATATATTCTCAAAAAAATCTAATATTCATGACATTGCAAACATCAAGCTCTTTCTCAGTCAATGTTAACATCGACAGACCAACTCCAGTACTTGCCAGGATTGACAAAGTGCTTTAAAAGCATTCTGTTCTGATCAGTACTGAAAGAGAGAACAGGGATAAGAGAAAAAACTGGTTATGCACCCTAGGGGAGATTTGCTGCTTTATATCCCTGTAGCCTTGCACATTTTTCAGATTCCTATTTCTGTGCATCACAGTGGAGGGCACAACTGTAGGAACAACCCTTTTTGCTTTGTACTGTCTGAACAGGTTGGCCACTGACTAAGGCCCAATATTGTTTTGAGGTGTCAGAACATAGTCATGACCCACTCACCAGCTGTCACAGGACAGAGCTGTTGTTCCAAATGGACAAGGGACTTCAGCACAAATTCCTATAATGTGGCATACTCTTTTAGCCACAAGCTGCATCACATTCTGATTTTCCAGCTGTTCAGAAGCATAGGACTGTCCATCAGAAACACCATTTTACCACAGGTGGAGTCACTCACTAAATAAAAGACTAGGATGGATTAACAGCATCCTGCATTTCTGATTTAATTTTAACCAAAATATAACCAGTTGCTGGCAAGGCATTAGGTGTTTTCTTGGGATTAATTTTTGAGAGAATTTAACAATAAACAAACAAATAAATAAATGAGATAGAGTTAAAAAAATGCCATGGTGGGTGACTCATTCCTGGGTCATCCTATTTCCTTGCCTACTCTGCTGCCATGCCATAATACACAGTAAAATGCCATAAACTCCAAGTGCTAACAGTAATCCATGGAGCATTGGCATTTACATGCTGGATGCCAAATCCTTTGCCAGGACATCTTCTGATTGCTCTGTGAAGTACTGGCAGAAGCAACCACACCTATGCCTTAGTAACTGTGTCTGCCATAGTAATGTCTATATGCATGTGGCATCAGCCATGCTACCTCTGAAATTTTCTATCACATGCCCAACAATAAGAAAATATCTTTAACCCAGCACTTGAAGTCCTGTGGAAGCTAACAAAAAAAGTTTTGAGTAATTCTCTAAGTAATTTCTTTGATTGAGTAAAATGCAAAACAAATGTCAAGTTATCTGTTTTTCTTAGTAATATTATGTGAACCTGTCAGCATATGTGCATAAATATTGAAATAAAGTCTTCTAAATCAATAAGCACTTAGGGTTTCTTAACCACTCTTTGAAAAATGAATGCATGTCTAACTGAAGGAGAAACATGAAAGTGGAGTCTATGGTCACCTTACATTTTATTAATGAAACAGTCAGTTTAGTCATTCAAGTCACAAAAATAGCTGGTCTTCCTAGCATGTTACAGGTATCTAGGAAAGAAGGAAGCATTAGCATTTCTGGTGATTACACTAAACAACTGCTGACTAATAATGTTTTGTATCTATGTGGTTTTGTGAAAGGGGTGTGGGTGCTCTGAGATTGTCAAAGAATTATGTGAGACTGCTGGAATTCTAATAAATTAGAAAAATTTACATATCCCACACACCCATCTTACCTACATAATGTATGGCATGGTCTTGCTGAGTCCAGTCTGAATTTCTGAGTAAGATGCTCCCTAGAAACTTAGAAATCAAAGGAGGTTAAATTACTACAAGTTCCTGTTTTGTGTGTTTAAAATATGTATAGTGGAACCAGTAAAGAATGAATAAAATTCTGAGCACAAGTAGCTTTGAAAACTTCCAGGACTCTTATCTTCTGCCCACACATACAAGAAAATGAATGTATACACTAATTTTTTTTAGCTAACACTGTGGACTAAACTTCTGAGTGCATGAGTTACAGCATGCCTATATGGGGGCCTTTGATTCTCTGAATCATCAAAACTGTTTCCTGAAGAAGCAGACAAGTCTGACTACTGTATGCATAATCCTATCTGGGTAATTTCTCTATTATATCTGAGTTATAATATGCAGGTGATGTATACACCCATCTACCATCACAAAAAGTAAAATTTACTGGGGTAAGTTTCATGTTATTGTAACTCATGGAAACTTCAGTTAGTTTGTTCTACCATCTAGAAACATGCAAGACCATGGAATATTTTGATTGGCCCTTTACTCATTCAAGAATGCACAAAAATTCAATTTCCATTGCCTATAAGGGACAGGCACAGAAGATCTTTACATCTTTTAATGCCAAAGTCTCTCCCATTTGTTTAATGAAAACAGGAGGGTGGGCATGCTGTGAGCATGTACAGTGTGGCCAGCTGGTTTGCAGCTGTTGAATTTATCATTTAGGCAGGTATTTGCACTCTGGTCTATCTATAGGCAAGCTGGAATCATCCATACATCCAAATTCCATGCTTTGGTCTTAAACTGGTTCTCACAGATGCAAACAGTGACACACAGATCTGCTAGGTTGCTCAGGATTTCAGTTCCCCAGACAAAGCAAAATTAAACATTAATGTGGAACCTGAACTCATCTTCTTGACATTTATTTAGTGCAAGAAAAAAAATTTCAATACTACACATTTATGATAACTTTCAGGTGGTGTACTGGGTCTGCTCTTTGCAACTCTGGTGACAGAGCAATGCTGATTCAGAGGAACACTAAAAGCAAACCATTCCTGTGAAACCAATGAAATTGGGTGGAGCTTTTTTCCCAACAGGAGCCCAAATATTAACCTGTTTAATGCTTTGCTCACAGAATTAGGAGAAACCTCTTAATTTGTGAGAAGTGTCTCTTTTTTCCTACCAGAACAAAACATTCAGCTGAAAACATCCTTAACAGCTGAGCAGACATTTTGGTGACAGGAGGTCCATAGCAGCTAAACCAGCACTGTTACATTGGGGAGAGCTGCAACTTAAATCCTGCAGAAAATACAAAGGCTTACAGGCTAATCTCTTTATTACAGTAAATCTGTTTTTAAAGTGTTTAGAATAGATGATGTTTTTTAAAGACACTTTTCACTTTGCAGAAAACCAATCAGGTTTCACACTTTCCTTCAAATCTATCACCTTGAGAGGTGAATTGTAGCTACCTTTGGATTGCTTTAGTCATATTATGCTATGGCTCATTGTGATATGACAGCACACAACAGATTAAGCTAACAGCACTTGGCATGCCAGATCATCTCTATCCTGTTGCATTTCAAAGATTTTATTTTAGCTTTTACTCCTACACAGTACAGAGGATCATGATTCAATCCAGGCTTGCAAGGTTGGAAGGGACCTCAGGACCTCTCTAGTGCAACCTTCTGCTCAGAAAGGGTCAGATACATGGCCAGATAACTTTGCTCAGGGCTTTCTTTACACATTCAGGTCTTGAAAACTTCTGAGAGCAGAGACTCCACAACCTCTGTGGGCAATTGATTCCAGTGCTTGACTTTTCACCATGAGGGGATAGGTTTTCTATCTATTCCACCAGAGTCTTGCATTTCAGCTTACAGTCTTATCTCACATCCTCCCACCTTGCCCAGCTGTGAAGGGCCTGGCTCCATCTTGATGGCCTTGTGGGTACCAGGCAATTGTTATTAGGTGCTACTCCTCTCCCCAAAGTCTCCTCTTCTCCAGGCTGAACAAAACAGATCCTCCCCAACCTCTCTGCACTCCCCAGACCTTTACAGTCACTCCTGGTAAGCTTGAGTTCTCCCCAGGCACTATCACTGGTGTCCACATGGACGCAGAGGAGATTGAACAGTCTGAGTCCTCACAAACCTTTGCAGGCTCTGTTCAGAGTCCTGGTCTGAGCCCCTGGCCAGAAAAATACCTCTGAGGATGACATGGTGAGGTCTGCAGAGGACCATAGGTCCCCTGCAGGTCCAAGTCCCAGCCCCATAACCAGGAGTGAGGGCTCCTTGTGTTGGTGCATGGTTCTGATCTGGGCAGCTCGGGTCTGCAGCCCCAGACCTGCCTTCCCTGCACCCCTGGACCTTGGCTTTCACCGAGCCCACCCTGCAGCCCCAGCTCTGTGGGCAGACAAGCAGCTGCCTCTGTTCCATCACAAGCCACAGGCCTCCAGCCTTCCTCCACATCCCCCAGTCTCTCACTGACCCTCCAGCTACGCCAGTCAGCCTCCCCTTTCCACAAATATTCCCATGAAGATTCCCATGTCCTCTGCCTGGGCAGATCCATGGGCATGCTGTCCACCTCACCTTTGCCCCATGAGGGCAGGGGGGGGCCTTGCCTGTGCTGTGTTTTATCTTAGAAGTGTAAAACCTGCTTTTCCTTATCTAGAAGATTAATTTTAAAAAAATTAAGTGCAGGGGCATTGATAAATGGTAGTCAGAAAGGAAGATGGTTGATCACTTAGAGGAGCAACAGGAATAATAAATAATACACATATGTGCATTTGAACAATTGAAGACTGTAAATAATCACTGAAGATTTTATGTTGTGAATAATCGCTGCAACTTTACGAGGGTTTTTTTGTACACTTTTTTCAATCATTACTAGTAAACCTATGAAACCCATGACAGAAAGAAAAGCACAACTCCCAGTCAAAGGACAAATAATTCTGAAGAATTAAAAGCTTCAAACAAAGTGTAAAAGTTAAGTTGCTTTGATCTTGCAGTACATTTCTCAATAGTCCTACAGAAGGTCAGACAATAATGTTATAGAATTTCCCCAAAATAGTACATCTTAACATTTCAGAAAGCAATCTATTCCCTGCAACAGATCACAGTTCTAGTCTGTGGAGATTTTTTGTCACAGCATGCATGCCACTGATACAGACATAGGTGAATAATGTGGATAAGATAACAATATAATCAAGATTTTACCTAGGCCATGAAAGAATCTGTGTACTCTTCCAAGTTCAAGCAATATTGTCTAGCTGTCAATCCTTCATTTGGAAAAGAATAGAGCTGGTAATCTGGAAAAGATCTTATATAAAAAAATAAATCTTTCTGTTCCTGACCATGTCTTTACTGGGTTTTTTTGTACTTATCTCACACTTCAGTTTATACAGAACTACAAACATTTGTATTCAGGCTTCAAATACCTTTCAGAGGGGATGGTACTAGTCTGTATCCATTTATAACTAGACTACCATGCAATTTAATTTAATTAACTAACTTAATTTGATTATTAAAAAGTTTCTTAGATTCCATTTTCAAAGTAATATGTTGCTACAGAGATTTTAGAATGCCGAGATTGTTTTAGATGTAACATATCACTTACAGATTTTTTTTCCCTTCCTGCACTTCCTCTACTCATTCCTACACTTTCTCTGACCTGAAGGATTTGAAAAAGCATTTTTATTTTAAGAACATAAAATTAAATACTAGTGCACATTAAATCTAACATTGAAAAATACTAGAGATGTCAGCTTAGTACTTCACTTGTCCATGTCTTTGTTCAACAGAATAGGGAAAGTTCTATTTTTTTCAAACAAGACCAAAATTAAAGTTATGATTCTGAAAGCCCTATAGTACTCCTTAGAAAACAGCTTAGTGTTGTGGAAGAACAGAAATATGGTCATGAGGTTAACACTGAGTATTTTAGTCTCCTATAAAATGTCTACTTCATGAATTTTTTAAAATAAGCCTTGTACTTTGATTTCCAAAGGATCAGCAGCTCTGCCTACCTTAGTTGGTAATACAGGCCAGTAGGAAGAGAACAATGGAGCTGAAGAGCTGAGGTGTGTGCTCTGCACACCAGAGCTGCTTTAGCTTGGGCATTATGCAATGAATTCATGCCCAGTTGTAGCTGGAGTGCATTGTATGGGCTCACAGATCACAACTTCCAGTTAAATTTTGTCCCAAAGAGGTTCACTGCTTGTGGTCCAAGATTGCTGTGAGATGTGAGCCAAGGCTGAATAGGGGAGAATGAGCAAGAGATGTGTTTCAAAAGCACACTCCTGATCCAAGCCCAGACATTAATGCTAAAATTCCCCGGTGTGCCTCCATTATCTTTATTTCAGTGGCAAGTGATTAAGTAATTTCATTACATTATTTGTAAGTTATTTGGACCTAGGGGAGGTAAAAGATTGCTACTGTCAACATGCAGAGTAATAATAGTACACAGTGTTAATGCTTTTCAGGGTACTTGTAGAACAGAACTAATCTTATAGATCTAAAGCATTTGAATTTTCTCTCCCATGATAGTGTCAAGTATCATCAATATATTAATCATGGGGGTAAAAAAGCCAACAGTTATTAGAGTAAAGAAGAAAAAGTGATTTTTTTTAATAATTTTAATTTTTTTGCCATCTACTATGCATCTGCAAAATACACAGTCTTCAGTTATTTGTTTTACATTCCTAATACACCTGAAAATATACAAACATATATATTGTTCCCTGACTCTTATATTGACATCCTGTTTTGCCATTAAGCCATGTAGGAGGAGAGAGCATATTCATTATTTCAAGAAAGTAGGTAGTCAAAGAAAAATTTGCATTATATTGAAAAGATGGTCATCAACACCAGCAAAGAGTGAAAATAATCATCAATTAAACATCTACATTTGCAAAGTATAAATTTTAAAAACCAAAAATTGTTTAAATGAAGACTGAAAATCTCAACAGTGAAATATATTGTAATGGAAAAAAGAACACACAAAAAAAAAGGGGTGTGCCAGGAAGGCTGAACATGAAAAGTGAAAGTAACTATAGAATAAGCTTAACTGGACTGAGAGAAGTGTGAGAGAAGCTAAAAAAAGTGGTCAATTTACTAAAGAAAATAATAAGAAAAAAAAGAACTGGGGCATTTTTTTCAGTAAAGACAACCTAGAACCTGAATTTAATTGAGGTTTATGATTTGGATTGAAATTAAAACTTTGCATCAGTTTTTCCTAAGGAATTATGGTGTCCAATGGGGTGTTAAAGGTGCAAGAGCAAATAGTTTAATAATACTGAAAAAAAATTATAATACAGTAAAATCAAACTGAAGAGGATTTTATGTCTCCTGACTATACCATAAACTCTACATCTTAGGACAATAAATGAATCCAATGTAATTTTTAATCATCTATTAAGGCTAATAATAAATCTACCAAGTTAGGAACCAGGTATGGGACTAATGAACAACAGGCATAGAAATTGTAGCTGAAAAAAGGAAATATGATCCAAATAGCTGCATGTCTTGCAATGTGGCCTTAGTAGCAGGCAAGTCTCAGATATATTGTGTGCAGTAACATTAATTTTAGATATAAAAGTGAATAGGAAAAAAGGGATTAAATATTATATCACTTTTTCATTTCTGTATTATGACAGACTAATCAAGCATCTTTGATAAACTAATCCTCTAAACCAAGGAAGCTCATAACCATCCTGACTGTTCTTAGGTATTTGTTGTGATATGGTGTGGGAATTTCTAGCTGCATACAGGAAGGTGGAATTGCTAGAAGAATAGGAAACAGAGGTCATGCCTGGGACAGGATTGGTATTAATTTGGTGGAAAAGGCAAGTAAGGGGGAAAATGTGCATACAGAAGAAGGAAAGCATGAGAGATCAAAAAGAGATTGGTAATTACAATTGGTTGTAGAAGTAATTGGTTGTAAGTAAAGCCACCATTGTGTCTGGTTTGTGCTGTAAAATTAAGACATTATTAAATTAAAACATCAGTAGTACCTCAGGTTGCTTTGAGCAAACCTGTATTAATTACCTCATTCAGCCAGAGCCTCTTTTGGGTCACAGTAAAATATGCTATTTGAAATGCAGTCTCAGTTTTACTAAAAGTATTAAAATCCATTTATGTTTTGATTATAAGATATTTGAAGGCGAGGTAGGATTTTTTTTCGGGGACTATTTCACATCATTCTTCAAGCAATAACTTGCTTCTAAAGATCTATCTTTGGCTTAATCTCACTATAAATTATGTTGGAGTAATATAAGTAGAGTGCAGTTTAATCATCTAAATTTTTATATGCTTTTTCTTGGACTGTGTCTGAAATGCAAAAAGCTGCCTTCTTATCAACCATATTTATAAAAATTGATCCTGGAGAATTCTGTAGCCTACCTACTAGCATCCTACTCCCCAAATCTTAAAGCTGCAACCAAGCAGAGATTAATTTCTGAAATGCAGCATTTGGTGAAAAGCAACTACCTCAGAGAAAATGCATTTTGTTGATGTATTGAAGAAAGACCTCATCGGGACAAAACTATTCAGGAATAATTCTCAAGGCAGCTATTCCATATGGCCTTCTTCTTACTGCTGTTTAACATTCTCATTTTCCATAAGAGAGGTAGATGGAAAAATACAGAAAGCACATATTTCTAATGGAAAAACTGTCATCCCTTCAAGACCATTTTGGCATTTAGTTTTTTTAAGCACCTCCTATGAAACTGTGCTTCATATAACAAAATATGTATTTTAGCAAGGAGAGCAAGCAGGTGTTGAAGAAGGCATAAAAATTAAAATGCTGCCTGACAATTGAGTGACTTTTGGGGTGCGTGCAGAGGAAAAACAAAATATTTTTTTAAATAAGTTCTACACAACCATAGGATCATTTAGGTTGGAAAATACCTTGGAAATCGAGTACAACCATAAACAACACTTCCCAGACCACCACTATATTGTCCCTAAGCACCAGCTCTACAAAACTTTTAAATACCTGCAGAGATGGTGACAAACCTACATTAGTAGTTAAGACAACTGTAGTAAAGCTAAAAAAAGTCTTTATTTTCTTGGTCAATGAGTTTTTTCTAATTTTTTTTAGTTTATGCTAAATAGTTGCTACACAAGAGGATTTGCTCCTAGACAAGAGATGCATATTTGCTTGGAAAAGACTGTAGGAGAAGTTGCAAAATATGGGGAAATATTTCCTCTCACTTTTTCAAATAAAACAGTTTAATCAAAAAAGTCACAGTTCTTTTTTGTCTCTTAACTGTATTAACCACCTCAACGCCAACACAAGCTATATACTGTACATTTTAATCAAAAGTTAGTCTTGGTTATTTTTACCTCCCAAAATGTATTGTTCTAGTCACATTTATTGGGACAGGAAAAGGGCAGGAGTAGGTACAGCTGTGAACAATAATTTTATTCACCTCATACTGTCATGCACAAGGGGATTTACCAGTTCTTTCCTAGAAACTTGGTGCAGATTATTGTCGTCAAAATTATGATTATCCAGGGCACATCTCCCTGGTAATATTCTAAGGCATTGTGGTCCTGACTGTTTCCAGGCCCTCTGGCAAAATATCACAACACTATAAGTTTAAGAAAAAAAGTATGTGGGGTTTTTTTACCTCTTCTTTTGGTGCATGGATTAGCTTGCCATTAGCAGTCAGTCTCCAAAACTGCTTTATACCTGCTAAAAATGTGTATTATTTATAGAATCCTGAAACCACCTGCTAAAAAAATATTAGAGCCTTGTGGGGAAAATACATTTTCCAGTTCATTATTCCTGAGAACTTTCAAAAATTTATCACTCAAGTCAGGACAAAATACACGCATAAGCCTCCTGCAAAAATATAAACTGCTTTAGATAGGACATATATATAGAAAGTGTATTCTGTATTCTTTCAGTAAGGATACAATGCTTTTCACCTCAGTAAATCTTCTTGGGTAGCAGCAAGATATAACAGATAGAGTTATTCTGTCAGACATAAAAATGGTGTGAGAACTGAAAATCTATGCCTTCTGCAATTTATGATTGCTGCCTAGCAGCAGCATGGATACTTCAAGAAGATGTTCTGTCTCAAAGTACGTTGGAACTTTAGAAAGTTTCCTTGAACTTCATAAGATCCCTCAGAAAAAAAAAAGTAGTTTCTTTAGGGTATTTGAATGTTCTCATCCTTAGGAATTTTGTCCTCTTGTTTAACAGCTAGTTAGCATAAGATCTATAGAAAACTGCTCATACATAATGTTTTTGCTGGGATTTCATAGCAAATGGAGAAGGAAAATAAGCCTTGGGTATGTTATTTAAATTGGCTTTTTTTCTTCTTCTTGGTGAGTTTTTTAAAGCTTGCGTGGGATCTTGTGAAATATGGGGAAAAAACTGCTAAGCAACATAATGATTCATCATGGAAAGCAGAGTTCAGCCTGCCTAGATGAAAAAAACAGTAGATGACTTTTCACACACATATTTCCTAATAAGTGTTATTTAAGCCAACCATCCTAATTCTTCATCACTCTAAGTATGTACAAACAAAAGTAGTGCTCCCAGGATACCTAGGTTTTGGTTCTTTGTGTGTTCAAAGAGAATATAGCAGTGACATTTGTACATTTACTGAGGATCTAATAATAACTTCAACTTCAGCTGACAATAAGTCAGAAAAATATGAAAACAGTTCTGTCTCCTATCTCAAACAGAACAGAATGGTAGGAAGAAGTCATTGAGTTCAAAATTATTGACTTTAAGGCTGTGTGGTATCTAGTGCATAGCAGAAGGCCCTTGAAAAACACCAGGGCAGGATTGCAAAAGGTGAAAATGTGAAGTGATGAGTTTTTACTGACAAGGAACTGACCGACATCACAACCTTGTTCCATAAGGAGCATGGGAATTCAGGCATCTGGGTAAAACAAGAAATGGTGCATAAGGCAGCCCTTTTGTGCAAAGCAGATGCTAACCCAGAAAATCCCATGCAAGGTTTTTTCCTTCAGGTTCTTTTCTCACAGGATGCACCTACACACATGCATGCATATATTCACACACATAAGAACCATCTCTGAGCTCACAGGAAACTCCTTATGGTTTTAAATCCCTATATTGAACCTCAGGGCATTTTACATCTTTACAACAGATGAAAGGAGAAATAGATGTAGTTCTCCATTTCAGAGCAGGGAAAGCAGAGAAACATTTTGTGACAGTTTAATTTTGCTGCATGAGTGTGAAAATGATGTGAGAAAGATCTGACTCACATATTTTTTTGAAAAAGCCCATCTTGTAAAATTAAAACAATGACACACAAACTTACAGTAGTTATCTACAGAAGTAGTCTCATGGAGCTTTGTTGGACTGGAGGCAATAAAAGACATGAGATGCTTAAAGGCAGAGAGGAACTACCCTGTACACTTTGCAAGTTCCTCACTGTCTTGGGCCATGCAGGATTGCATTACCTACATTAAAAGGATTACACACTTACTCACATACTCAAGAGAAGGCAGGCTAGAATCAAGACTAGACCTTGGGAAAGAAAATACTAATTCCAAAAGATAATTTTTTTTTTTTGTACAGTTCCATCAAAATGTAGTTGTACTTCTCTCATCTGTTCACAAGCTACCCTCACACAAAAGAACAAAATATGTTTTAGTACATGCCATAAATCTTCTCTTCTTCACCTGATTCTTCCATAGGTAGCTGAGATAGTGGGAACCTGCATGCCACTAATTTCATTCATCTAAAATGACATTCTTATCTCTCTTGAGAAAGAGCGTGAAGGCAAATCAACAAGATTTCAAAATCTCGAAAATGCTTCACTTATCAGAAAACTTCATTTTCATACACCTCTGTAGAGGGCTGGCACAAGTTCCTGCACCATTCCCATTATAATAGAAAGCTTAAGTGTAAGAGAAAAACAATTCATTGTTGAATAATTTTTGCACAGTAAATATTTCAGCTTTTGTGAGCAAAAGCCACAAACAAGCTTAAAAGTGTATTTCAAAATAAGGAGTGTGGATTAAATTGTCTTACTGAAGCCAGCAATTTCTGTTGCTGTTCAGGAGAATTATCATTTCAATATCTTGTCTATTATCTTTTTCCAGGTTAGATTTTTTGGCTTGATTATACTTCTAGCACTGTATGTGGGGTGATGAAAGAAATCCAATCAGGATGCTTTAAATACTGTATTATTACTTTGTGTAAAGTTCTTACCTCTATAAATTGATGTTAGAATGCATCTAAAAAACCTCACAGGATTCAGAGCATTTTGGACCAGCTCCATCCCTGTCCCCTGGGATTTGTGGCATTCCCAAGATTCTGCATGTATGTCACATATCCCCTGAAATATACAACATTCCTAAGATTCTATGTCGACTGTATGGATTTGGGTAGTTTTAAATGGACAGCTAAAATGGGCAGTGCAAGAAGAGATGACCTGCACCAGACAACAACTTATGGGAACTCCTTTCTGCCATTCCACTCAACATTTGGCTTACTGTTAAATTTTAGCAGAAATCTGCAGCCCTGATGTTGCATTACCTCTTCACATCCTGATCAGTCTTTTTCTTATGGGTACATGTTGGAGAAAAGTAACTGCATCCAGCTACTGTGGAGCAG
This sequence comes from Peucedramus taeniatus, assembly GCA_013400575.1. Lineage (NCBI taxonomy): Eukaryota > Metazoa > Chordata > Aves > Passeriformes > Fringillidae > Peucedramus > Peucedramus taeniatus. The sequence goes on from WBNO01030651.1 coordinate 111,436, forward strand.
AGGAAATGTGGAGTGGGCTTTGCAGCTCATGCCAGCAAGTGGATGTGGAACTCATCCAGGCACATCCTTCCACAGCACAAACTGCTCTCCTCATTACCTCATCTCACGTGCAAAGGCAAAATGAGCCAAGATAGCCTGTATTCACTGCACAGGGAGACATAAAGATCTCTTCCTGCATATGTAGTCACAGTTTGAAACTTGATATTATCATTTTCCATGGCCTGTTTAACAGAGGTTTCCTAGTGCTTCCTAGTGTAGACAACTTTTGTAATCAAATGGACATGGGAAAGAAGAAAACCAGGGGTAGATGATAAAACTGTTTGAGCATATGTTCCAAGAATGCAGGAACCTCTTAGTCTCTGCAAGCATATAAAATGAGTCAGAATGTCTAGATTAGGGTGGGTTTTTTAAATAGAAGGAAAGAAAATGTAATTACAACAAATATTTAGCAAACTGCTGCAATATACTTATCATTCTCTGAATGCTCAATTTTAATGCACACAAGAAACATCTGCAACCAGTTGGATACAGGCCTAATCAATTCCAAAACACTACAGATATTTTTTCCTTCTCATTTTCAGATGCTTACAGAAACAAGGCTCTGAAACAAGGCTGGGCAGACTCTCCCATGCACAACATCCTTCAAACTTCGTGTTAATCACAAGATTTGCATCAGTTGTGAGGCTTTGTTCTCAGCACTTTCAGCTCCATTAAAGTGAAAAACGATGTGAGTATGCACAGTGTCAGTTCCTGACACTGATAATGTTTTACAGTTATCACACATCAAAATACATACCAGGCATAATTGTGTATAAGAACTACTGAATTATTTTCTAGATAAGGTAGAGTGACAGGTAGCGCAAATAACTCATTATTTACTACCTGTCTGACATTGTGATGTTGATTTAGAGAGTTAAAATTTCATTACAGATAGGTTTTCCCCCCACAAAGCATTACTCCGGTATTTTAGCAGAACAATAGATTTCACACTTCAAAGGAATTAGTAGTAAAAGGCTACATACACTGAAATAGAAATTACTCTGTAACAGAGGGGACCAGGTCTGCAACATAACTGTGCTGATAAAATCTGCCGTATATTTCAATGATGTTTTCTACTAAGGAATGAAGATAACAGAGAAAAGAGGAAAACAAACCGCGTGGTTATTGGTAGAGAATGTTAGAGCAACAGGGAATAAAAACAAAAAGGGTTGATAGAGGAGGTAAAAGGAAGAGAACAGGCAGAAACTTAATGAAGAAGTTGGACAAGCAATAAAGACAATACAAAAAACAGAGAATGAAAAGTCTCTGTGAGAGTGAGGAAGAAAGTAAAAAGTCCAGGAAGAAAAGGAAATGAAAATCTGAGAGGCAGCAGAAAAGAGCAGTTGAAAATAGAGTGGGCAGCATGGGTTGGTGATACCAGGAAGGCAGGGAAAGATTGGGGTAAAAAAGAAACAGGAAGGAATGAGGGGAGTGAACAGGGAAATGAGCTGTAAGTATGAATGTGAGAAGAGCAAGAACCAAGATGGGTACAGGAGGTAGAATAGAGATGCAGAGACTGTGGAAGGGTAATAGATATCTAAGGGAGCAGTCAAGGAAAAAAAAAGATAGAGAGGAAGAGTGTGTAGGGGACTACTAAAAATGCTAGTGGTAACTGATAGAGCAGGATGGTCCTCAGCTCAATTTCAGATCCTGCTTTAGACTTCTGTACCTTCTCTGTTGCCTTCTTTTTTTTTTTCTTTTTGTTGTTACCTTTCTCCTGTCTAGCAGGATAGATGCAGACTAAACCAATGTGTTTATATCTGAGTGGATATAAGGGATTTCACACGAGAGATAACAGGAGGGCCACTTCTATCAAATGCACAGTGAAAGATTCCTTTTTCTGTAACAGTGTGCCAAGATTTAGATGTTTCAAGTTTTGTAAGAACAGACTGTTCTCTACAACCAAAAGGAGAGGAAGGAGGCAAGGCAGATTCTACTCTGCTTACCAAACTATGCTTCTGTTAAATACTCTGTTAATGTCTCCTGAGGTTGTTCAGGTAATGTGCTCAGTATTTAAACCAAACTCACTTTCTGTGACTTTTACATAAATTAAATTCACTACCACCACAGATCTGTACATTCAAAGTCTGTATATGTCAAATTTGGTTGCTACATGGGAAAACTATAATCAAAATGAAGGAATAATAGAACTCCAAATGAATGACCACATACATCTTTATCTATTAAATGTGATGAGCATAAAAATACTGTGTTCCTGTGGTGACATTATGGGTTGTCAAAACAATTACTTATGATTATACAGGTCAAACCATAAGTTTATTCATTTCTCAAGATAGCCCTGTGTTCTTTTTATTTTTAATTAAAATAATTAAAATGTTGTCCCTGAAAATGACTTAAATAGTGTTGTATTATTGAGAGAATTTGTAATAAATAATCTCTTTTCATTTGTATTCTAATATATGCCTGGTCAAGTTATAATTCTTCATTGCTCTGACATTATAGCTAACATTTTAGTATGCAAAACTATGGTGTTTTCAGCATTATATAATCCATTAAATACACTGTAATAGTTTGTAGCTGGTCTTTTGTTATTTGTCAACTAAGTATAATGTGAAAATGAGCTACACACTGACATGAGAGCAATCCACTCCGGTGCCCTCTTGGATAATCTTGGCTTCCCTACATTGCTTTACTTTACAGCCATATTGAAGAGCAACATTTATTTTCTTGTCCTTAACTCCTCAGCTCAAGTGCTTCAATTCATTTGACCTTTGTTGGTCTGTCTTCCATCCGTGTATTTTCAAGCAAACTGCTGCTGAAGTGTGTGTGGAACCTAACACACTTTAATGTTGGGTGTTTTGGCTGTGTAGGCTTGCAGCCTACTGACTATTGATCAGTGTATGCAGACACTTAGAATTAATCTACTCATGGAATCAAAGCTGCTTCTTCATACAAACTAATTTTTATGGATTTTGATGGCAATTTATTGCTGGATATGTTAAATATAAAAGGTTTATTCATGTTACATGTAACAAGAATATCCTATCCTAGTTAATACGGTAAGAAAATATTTCTGTTTTAACTTTAAGGATGAAGATATAGCTCATGACAGTAATACAGTAAAAAATAAAGGACATCCACTCTTCAAATTTTATTTGGTTCTGGTCACAGAATATGCTGAGTTGGAAGGGACCCATGTCACCCTGATTTTCTCAAGTTTTACTAAGCCTTCTGATGTTTGCATTCTTTGCACAAACTTTCTCATGCACTTTATGTAAATAACTTATTGTTTTGCATTCCTTTATAGAAGATGAGCAACCTGACAGACAGTTGGGTTGCCCAGTGGCATTGAGGAGGCAACACTGTAGCCCTCCAATGACACTGGGATTTTAAATATATATATATATGTGGAGTCAGATATTTTTAAGAAAGAGTTTTTTCAGTTTACTACCACCAGAGCTGCTCTATATCATTCTTATGTCACCCCCTGGGATGGGGGTGACAGACCCACATCAAGTCCAACTCTTGGCCCTGCACAGGACACCCCAGGAGTCACACCATGTGACTGAAAGCATTTTCCAAATACTTCTTGAACTTAGGGCTGTGACCACTTTCCTGGGAAGCCTGTTCCAGTGCCCAACCACCCACTGATATTTTCCTAATATCCACCCTAAACCTCCCCTGACAGAGCTTCAGGCCATTCCCTTGGGTCCTGACACTGGTCACCACAGAGAAGAGATCAGTACCTGTCCCTCTGTCTTCTGATTGTGACTAAGTTGTAACTTCAATGAGGTCTCTCCTCAGTCTCCTCTTCTCCAGGCTGAACAGACCAAGTGACCTCAGCTGCTCATCATGCAGCTTCCCCTCAAGGCCCTTCACACATTTGTTGCCCTCCTTTGGCTGCTCTCTAATGGCTTAAGGTCTTTTTTGTATTGTGGTGCCACTGCCCACTTCCATAGGTGCAATGTACCTGGAGACAGAGCTGTACACATGGATGGAACATGCCTCACCTGTGAGAGCTGGCAGAGAGCTTTGCTCTCCTCACCCTCCTACTCAGACTGCACAAGCCAAGAGAACAAATGAGGACCAGAAATAAATATTAGGGATGCTCAGGATATTTGGGCTGCATCAGCGAATCTGTGCAGTGAATCTATCTGTGAATCTGTCTGAAAATTCCCTGTAAGAGCCTGTTTCATAGATTCCCACGTGGTTATCTGTCAGTTAGAAGAGTGTCAACTATATGCATTTTGTTTGGTCTCTCAGGAAACCTGTGTTGAGCTCTATTCTGAATCTAGGTTTTAAATAGGCCAAATATACGAGTGATACAATAATTTTAACCAAGTACTGTCTTCATCCAGATATGTTTTTTTTGCTTATGACCTTTCCCAAGATACACATCAGTATAATACCAGACAAACTTTATATCAGAAATTACAATTTCTATCCAGTATACTTAAAATTAGTTAAATGACAAAAAGTGCAATGAGCTTCTCCATGAAATTCACAGATTTTTGAAAAATACTTTTTTTGTCATGTGAATTTTTGGTACCATTTATTTTTCTGGTATTCCATTTTAAAAATGGGATTTTTATCTCAAATATTAGATATACTTGTGTAAACATTCATTTAAGACTGAGGAGAAATTAACCCAATTCTCTTAGAAAGCTAGTTATAGAGAAATAATTACTCAGAATTCAACTGCTTGTCATGGTGCAGAGCCCTGCAAAATTCCCAGCTGCATAAATCTGTGTATAAATCAATTTCAGAATAATTAAACAGCTCTGTTATTTTAGCCAGAGCCCTCTGGGACAAGTTTGAGCCAACAGCAATATTTGTTTTTTCAGTAAGTTTCTCTCAGGCTTTTTCTAAGGAGAATTTTAACTGATGGTTTACTACTCTGTTGTTAGTTGTGGCTTTTGCATGCTAGGGATTCTCTCCCCAAAAAAAAAGCATATGAAAATTATTTGCCTTACCTAGGTGATTTCAAGTCAATCTGTGAACTACATGTCTCACTATTCAGTCATTAATGAGATTTTGATACTAAAACCCAGTAAGATATGAGACTTGATTTGTCCAAAGTAATTTCTTACTTTGAAGCTGATGTACCTGCCTACTTCTCAGGCTCAGAAATATGCTGCTACAGTGAAATGTTGTTCCCAGCTTCCTAAGGAGAGGAAGCAGGATGCAAAACCAGTCTGCAATGCCATTAGTTAGACAGTCTGGTGCCATGCAGACAATTGATTCAGCAAGATCCACCAAAGCAATAACACAAACATGGCTTCTCCACATGTGGTCTATGAAGACTTTTTTCAGGGCTATTTCTCAGCCCAGTGAGGAACAAGATTAGGACTCTGAGTGAATAATTAGTATTATTTTTTCTATAAGATGGTTTGAATTCAAACTAGTGTGATGAATGTCTCTGTTCAGCTAGCTCTGTGAATCCAAATGTTGAACTACAGAATTTAATCTGAAGATTAGATTATGCAGAAAGCTAGCAGTGACTGCTTATAGTATGTGCTATCCAAGTTGTCAAAAAGAAGATTTACCATGAGATTTTTATATCCTGTCTGGATCAATTGTGTAAAACAGTCTGATCAACTTTAAAATTCCTCATCAGGATCTTAAAAAACCTTCTGGCAAAGACCCTGAGATAGATAAGACATGCTCAAAAGAGATGGATTTATAAACAGTTCCAAACAGGAAGTCAGTCTTGAAACAAAAGTGCAGCAGAGAAAAGTACGTCTCTAAATCCCATTGTTGGTTGCTCAAATATTTTAATGTTAGCCATTCTGCTACAATTTAATTAAGACAACTCATACATTATCTTTTGTTACTGAACCATCTTTTAGGCTTATTACGTTCCTAAAGATCAATAAATAATCCTTTGTTTTGAAAACTCTATCCAAAGTCCCTGCCATTTCAAGGTCATTACAACTCCCTGAAAGAGAGCCTGCAGTGGTGACTGAAACAGGTTTTATCTGTCAGAGAAAATCCTCATGTCTGTGCCTTGATAGTTCCAAGTCACCAGTACAGACAATTATCCATTTCTGTTTTGATGCTCTGGATTTGGAAAATCTGCTACAGAACAAAACAAAATGAGGGCAGAGGAGGAGTTCTAATCTGCCTACAGAAATTTTAGCCCTGAATGTGTTTTCATGGGTGATGCAAATAACCAAAGTCATTAAATGAATATTTTGACCAGTTACTTTCTATTTTGTCTCTTATTTATGATTTCACACTATATCAAACTTTAACTGAACACTAGGCCTGCAAAATATTCTGATGAGATATTGATGGGAGTGGCTTCAGTATTAGTCATCAAGTAATCATTAATTCACCTTGTGTAAGCAAATTATACTTATAAAAGTGACTCATATGTATATACTATTTTTTTTACATGCATACACACACTTATGAAGTGGCTGGGTTAGCATAACTGTATTTCATCTCTTCATGTGATGGATATATAGAAAAAAATTAGAGTATTAATATAATAGAAAGTTTAAGGAATCTACATTTCCTTTCTACAATCCTCCCAAAATTCTATTTATACTGAAAAACTATTAAACTTTGGAGAATCCTTTTCTATGAGATTTTTCCCTTACTTTTCACCATTTTATTTTAGCTGAGATACTAAACCTCTCTCTCTCAGTGAGAGTCACCACATCCATATTCCTCTAAGTTTTGCAGAGCATTAGGAATTTTCATCTTCTCCGATTATATTATGCCACAAAATCATGATCCTTCAAATGTGCTGTGGTTCCTAAGGAGATGATGGAAGGTGCAGATACATGATCCTGGCTGAGAGGCAGTGCCCCTGCTCACAGCATGATTACCAAGGTCCCTGTGGCTCCTGGCTTTGTTCAGTGGCAGTTTCCCTGCATCTTGCAGGACTGTGTGGCAGCCTCCTGTTCTGTGCTGCTGTTGTGCTCTCTGAAGAGAAAAGCACTGTTTCTCTATTGGAGTAGCAGTATCTACTGCAAATTGCAAGCTGTGAGCACCATTATGCTGTCATAAAGTAAAGCAGAACAGTAAAGTTCTGTTGTATTCAGCTCTGCAGGTTATGTGTCTTATGGTCCTGTTCACACGGATTAAAACCAGGTTTTTTTCAGGCTCTTTGGGATCTGGGAAATCTTTTTTCCATATAAGTGCAAAATAGTTCTAATATGGTTTTAAAGCCACATGCAGATCTTACTCTTGATGATGCTGAAGTCGTGGAGATTTTGCCATGCTTTGATGGGACTGGAACGGGGCTCATGGTAAGCAGAGGAAAGTTATTTTAGGTGTTTTAAGGTTATTTCAAATTTACACTGTGATATTTCATGGCAAATTTTAACTTCAAGGAGGCCTGTGTACGTCACATCTGAAACACTGGAGTCTGACAGGAGTGCCTGTAAGAATCCTTTCTTGCAGAGGGCAAGGTGAATAAGGAATATCATTCATCTGGATTACTGGGGGTCAGGGAGGTAAGGTTTCTGTGTCAGCCTCAGAAGAGGAAGGCTTTGAATGTAGGCTAGGTCTCTGAATAATCATATTGGTTGAAACCAGGAAAAATATCCAGACACATACTCTTTAGATATGTAACTTGTGTTCACTGACATGGCCTTCTCAAAACATTGCAGTCTGTGTCTTCCATCCAATCCAAGTGCCAGAGGATGAACTACTGAAGACAGTGCTGGAATATACTAGTCACTAAAACACTGCACTGGCTGTCCTGAATTAGGAGGAACACAATTTGCTGAATCAGAAAAACTGTGGTTACCCCCCATGCATATCTTCTGTCTCCTCATTTTTAGTAAAGTTGATAAGTATTAAGGGAGGGGGCTCTTGCCTACCTTTTCTGCAACAAAGACATGATTCAGTGCACGTTTTCTTTTCACAAAGGCAGTTATGAATTATAATCAGACCAAATCTTCCTACCAGTAGAGGAGGGAAGGAGACCTGAGGAGGAGCTATGTAATTATAATTAAAGTAGGAGAGCAAAATAAACATTCATGCTGAGTTCTGCATTTCATAGCTTTCCAATGTTTGATTTTGCAGTCTTGATGTGTTCTTTAAATGAAGTATGTCTCCAGTCATGTATGTTACAAAACACTATACTGAAGGTTCAGATTCTTGCATGTACTACATTGACACCTATATGTTTCATTACTATATTACATGACTTTTAAAATACTGCACAGATCTTTCCTACTTGATCAGATAAAACAATTTATAACAGTAGTAAATTTTATTGGTTTTACAGTAGTAGACTATTTACTGTAAACCAGTCATTAAAAGGAGATGAGAAACTACTTCTCTATAGAATAAAATACTCTCTTGGAGCAAATAAATGACAACTGAAAATTCAGGGTACATACAGGTTTTGGATGTGAATACTGAAGGTGGTAATGAGCCTTTCTGCTGCTTTTAACCCAGACTCTGGCCCTTCTGAACATTTTTTCCCTTACTGATTCCTTACTCCAGTCTCAGCACCTCTCATTTCCATCTCTGAATCAGGACATACAGCCTCTCCTATTCCTGCTTCCAAACCTAAGCATCTCATGCTCTTCTCTTCCTAGCACAGGCTACTTACCTGTTTTGCACTAAACCATTATGATACCACGGTGTATTTGTCAGTATAAACCTTTCTTTCTCACCTGTTTTGCTCTTTACTTCCTTATGGCAGTATGATAAGAGGGCCTTTTCTCTAGTGAAACTTAAGGAGATGAGTAAAAGCAGGGAATACCCCTCTCTGTTTTCAAGTGTTCCAGAACATGATTTGCTACAGCTATCAGAAGAAACAACTTTGATAGAAATCTTGCTCAGCACCTACATTCTTGAACAAGAGCTTGTTCACTATCCGCAATCATTCATCTAACATTAAACACATCTTTAATGAATGTTTCAAAAAGATTATTTTTAGACTAAAAGGCTATTTTTGAACGACTTAACATTAGAAGGAAGAAAGTAAGTGGCAGAATAATCTCTTAAATGTCAGGCTTGTGAAATACAGCAGAGCAGTAGTTTTACAGATTCGTGCAAAGAAATGATCTTTCACCAAAAATATGCACAGACAGATGGAAGCTAGGTGGATTAAAATGAAAATAAGTTCTCCAATCCATTCTCTACTTAAATCTTTGAAAGAAAGAAGCCACAATCAAGTATAAATTAAGAGACTTCCCAAAGGGTTTATAATTGATTTCCAGTTCACTCTGACCTCTATTTTTCAGCTATACAGTTGACTATTTACTAACAAAAGTATTTTCTTTTACCTACAGGGAGACTCTATCATCACTCAAAAACAACAGAAATAGTTCACAATATCTTAGAAGCTGGAATTTATATATTTAAGGAATATTTGCCAATTTTCAGGACAAAGAGCATCTGTCATTATTTTTACAAAGTGCATATATCTGCCTGTACTATACTTCAAGCTTATAAAATAACTTTAATATCCTATGTCTAAACATGAGGGTAGAACCTGTACAATGCAAAAATCACACAACACTGCTATTTAGCATCCAGAGGGTTTTTTTCTTCCTACCTGAAGAGCACCTACAGGAAGCAAAAGGTTCTTCTACATTCCAGGTGTGATGCTTTGTCTTTGACTACTTAAGATATGGAATAGGAAGATTCAAATGGGATTTTGTTGTTTTTTTTCACGCCTCCACCAAATGCATGGCTGGTGTATTTAATAAGGCCAAATTTCATAGTCTCCAACAAATTGTACCTCTAGAGAGATGAACATGATTGCAGAACCACCACAACTAACAAACAGAAAGAGTTTCAGGATGAAAACATCTCCTGCAGTCACATTTTCCGGAATGCTGTGGTAACACCAATAATTCACCTAGATTAAGCCTCATTATATCAAGTTTGAATAAAAATGGCTCTGATATCACAGCTTTCATATTGCTGGAACAGAGGACAGGATCACCTCTGCCTATGACAATCTACATATCAGAAATTGATTGACAGCACTCATCAGAAAAATATAAATACACCTAAAAAAGAGCAAGGAGTTAAAATGTGGTTTCCACTTGTTCTTGATCTATGGGTGACAGCTGTAAAGGTATACCTTGGAATTCACCTAGGAAAATGTAGGGAATTCAGCTCTGCTGTGTCAGTAGGGAAGTTGAATGCTTCCTATGAAGAAATGACCAAAATCAGCCTTTTGTCACAAGGTCCAAAGGAACTCATGGCTGCAGAAACAAAGTGTTTCAAAATGCTCAAAAATGGATTTTGCAAGTCATGCTCTGAACCTAAAAAAAAAATTGTGGGAATCTAAAAAAAAAAACAACTGTAGAATCACAGAATGGTGCAGGTTTAAGGTGACTTAAAGATCCTCTAGTTCCAATCCCCCTGCCATGGGCAGGGACACCTTTTACCAGACCAGGTTGCTCAGAGACTCACCCAGCTTGGCCCCTAACATCTCCAGGGATGGGGACCCCACAACATCTCTGGGCAACCTCTCTGGCTAAATAGGAGATGCAAATTCTAAAGTTGAATTCTTATATAGTGAGCAACTTAGTTGTACTGATAATGAACATTTCAAAATTAACTTTTATATATATATAGGTTGATTCAGCAGAGGGTAGAGGAAAAAGCAGGGAAATCACAGTGACAGTCTAAAATTTATATTATCAGATGCTAAGCATTTGTCGTAAAAGCTGTGCATCAGTTGGGAAAGTAGATGTGACAGGTGTGATTTCAAGGATTTTCCCCTTACATGCAAGAAAATAAAAAGTTATTTTCTTGGTTAAGTGAAATAAATACAGATGAATAACAATTTTAGTAAATTTTAATTAACTTCCCACTCCCTGAAAAAACCTTCTACCTCCCTCTGCATCATACTTGGTTGTTGCTTGGAGGTTTTGTTTGGATTTTGTTTCTATTTTTCCCTTCTGGATCCTCACATAATATCATGTTTGTATGGATTTACCAGGCATTATTTCCTCACTCTTTCAAATAAATCTGAGTAAAACAAGAAGCCTGTCAAATGCAGCTGTAACAACAGAATTTTTCTTCTGACTGCATCTTCCTTTCTTATAAACAGAAACAGTAATTTGTCACGGAAAAAGAGTTTATCTTCATAGCACATGGAACAAATCTGACCATGAATTCTCTTGAGAAATCAGAAAGTAACTTCCTTGGGTTTATTTCCTTTGTGGTCTTGGCTCAGATAAAAATTAAAATATTGTAGAATTATTCTGTCCATTTTTGTGGTCACATTCTTTTACCTTATCTTCCATCTGCAGCCATCTTTTGCATCAGCTTGAACCTCTCTAGCAAAATGGAGCTGGTTCCTTAGATTTGCCTTCTACTTATTTTTTCAATATAAACAGTGAACAGAAAAAATATGTGGTCTTCATTCTTACTCTGACTTTCCTTTCTAGTCATGTTTATTTCTTTATCTCTACTCTGATACTCTGATATCTAAAAAGATACTTTTAAAAAAATAATTTATATTCAGTTCACCAATTTGATCTTTTTCCCACTCATACCTGACTGCATGCATCATTGCCACGTGCAAGCACAGTAAGAAAAATGTCAGCCAAACCCTTTTTTTGGCCAACACAGCTCAATTTATTCTAACCATTTTATTAACCTATGAAGTACCTTACACATTATTTTAGAATCAGCGAAAGGTTCTGGCAACATAAAAATAGTCTAGCTTACCCGTTTTCTTGGTCATTGTAAAACTGGTTGTTTTTTTTTTTTTCCTCCCAATTGGAACAGCAAAAACTTTGAATTATTGAGATATCCCTGGAAAGAGCATACTCAGTGTATGATGGGTGGAGGCCATTTTCCATCACTGAGAGGAGAAACAGCCTCCAGGTACTGGGAATACCTCCTGATCTTCTCTGTTGGACAAACTGTTGCTGAGCTGGAACACTGTTCCTGGAGAAAAAATCATGCTAGTTAAATAGTGTTCTCTGTTTTTTTCTAACAGTCTCATTTTCATTAATCTAATGCTGATGTCAGAGGATTTCTCCTTGTTTACATTGATATCAAAAAACTTGCTTTGACTCAAGAAAACAGTAGGTGTTCTTTAATGAAAAAAAAATTATTAATCTTGATCTGTCTGAATTTGCTGTGACAAATATGTAGTTATAAAAACTGAAAATAAAGTATTTGGGCATAGTACAATGAATGTGTTATATTTCCCTATTTGCAGAAAATAGAAGAGTTTAGGAGGAAAATAACCACTGATTACCAGGCATGTTCCACTTTATTTTCACTTACTCTTACAGAATTAAAAATATTTTTAGATAATTCATAATGAAAATAGAGAAGTCAAGTCCTAGTGACAATATTCAGATTAAATTATTGAGAAAGAAAATTTGATAGTCCTGACTTGTTACCAGCACTATGGACATTACTGTACCTGATACATCTCCTCATGAAAACAGGGCAGAATAACTGCATTTTAGTTGCCTGGTAGATAATCAGCTCTTCTTCAAAGGTAGACACAATAGGGTACGTACCTGAATGCTTTATATCACAATTTTTGTGGCTTTCTTATTTTAGAAGATAATTTGAATGACTGATTTACAGTGTTTACAACTACATCCATGGTCTGGTGAAGGACATACAAATTTATTTATTAAACAATACCACTTTTTCAAATAGCACACTACTATACTCTGCATTCAAGTTTCTAAGTTGTCACCTTAAAAAAATTAAAAATTTTGCGAAAATGGTATTGCCAAATAATGCTTTAGCTCTAACATAGCTCATCATTTCTTCTACACACTTCTGTGAAACTCATTTCTTTATTGTTTGACAATTCTGGTAAATTCTGCACAAATATTAAAAAAAAATCCCTCAGGATAGCACAACACTGTATATAAGATGACTTTTTCTTTGAGTTGGTATGTGATAATTGAGATTAATCTTGTTCATCCTTTACTATTTGTTAAATGATGGTGCAGTAACAGCTTGCTTGCCCTACTATTTAAGCCAGAAAACATGATTCTGCCAAAACGTGCCTGAGCTCTCCAGAAGCAGACCTTGAGCCAAATCATAAGAAAACAGAGGCAAATTCATGAAACTCATCCTTCAAGGTGTCCAGAACACAGCTTGCCTGTGTGCTGCCACAGGATGTCACTGATGTTCCATTTACAAAACGTCACAAAAAAATTAAAAGTGATCTCGGACCAGAATCTCCCACATGTGTTGAGACACCATTAATAAAATCCAGCTTAATGAGAAGCCTAACAGCTAAAGAGGTATCAGCTGGCTAGTTTAAAACTAAAAGGGTTGTATGGGGTTTATGTGGCAGGAGTTTGGTAGCAGCAGGGCTACAGAGGTGGCTTCTGTGAGAAGCTGCCAGAAGCTTCCCCTTGGAATGGCAGCCAGTTCCAAGATGGACCCACTGCTGGCCAAGGCTGAGCCATCAACAATGGGACAACAGATCTAAGAAGGGGGAAGCAAGCTGCACAAATAAATGGCACTTGGAGCCAGTGGAGAGAGGAGTGAGAGAGAATATGTGAGAGAAACAGCCCTGCAGACACTGAGGTCAGCGAGAGGCAGGAGGAGCTCCAGGTGCCAGAGCAGAGGTTCCTCTGCAGCCCATGGAGAGGCACCTGTGCCCTTGCAGCCCATGGAGGTTCACAGATGGATGCCCAAAGTGGGGTGACCCTGTGGGAAGCCGGCAGTGGAGCAGGCTCCTGCAGGACCTGTGGACCCACAGAGAGAGGAGCACATGATGGAGTAGGCTTGCTGGCAGGACTTGTGATCCCATGGGGTTACATGCTGGAGCAGCCTGTTCCTGAAGGACTAAACCATGTGGAGAGACCAACACTGGAGCAATCTGTGGAGAATCCTGTGGGAAGGACTTGTGTTTGAGAAGTTTGTAGGGGACTATCTCCTGTGGGAGGGACCCATGCTGGAACAGGGTAAGAGTGTGAGGAGTCCTTTCCTTGAGGAGGAAGGAGCAAGGGACACAATGTGTAAAGAACTGACTGCAGCTCCCATTCCCTGTTCCCCTGCACCACTGATGGGGAGGAGACAGAGAAATTGTGAGTGAAGTTAGGCCTTGGAAGAAGAGAAGGCTGGGGGGAAGGTGTTTGATAGATTTGGTTTCATTTCTCGTTACCCTTCTCTGATCTCGTTGGTAATAAATCAACCTTATTTCCTCAAGTCAAGTCTGCTTTGCTCATGACAATACTTGGTGAGTGCCCTTATCTCAACTCATGAGCCTTTCATTGTATTTTTATTCCCTTGCCCAATTGGGAAGGGGAGTGACAGAGCAGATTTGGTGAGCATCCTGGAATCCAGCTGTGTTCCAACCCAGCACAAGAGTCAACTCAGTTGGAGAATAATTTTGAGGTTGAATCTGCAGCTGGAGGAAATCTCATTTTACACTGTACCACTACCATCTTAGCAGCATGTTGTGATATGAGATCCTGACCTGCCCAGGTCACTGAATTCCCATTTCCAAAAGCTGTCCATTGGTTATAGGTAGCTGCTTTTCTGAACCTTACTGTTTGAAGCTAAGGGAGAAATCATCAAAAAATAGCCATAATATCACATGCGGAGTAAAAACTGGGCTTTTAGAGCCTAAATAAATATTTTAAATAAATAATTCTCTTCATAAATGTGTCAAGGAGTTTATAACAGCCCTATTTTATGGGCTCTGAGCAGTTTCTGATTTTTCTTGACATTTTCATAACTTCTATGGGAAAGAAAGAACATTTTGTCTTTAAGGAAAAGTTTTGACATCTTCATTATCTTGCAAACAAAAAATGAGAAGCTAAGACAGGAGTATGAGAGTCTGTCTTTATTTAAAATTCAAACTTCTTTTCTTCTACTTTGTTCAATTTCCTCTTTCCATTATTACTTTCCTCAGAGATTTTTTTACTGATAAATTTTGAATTAACCATTCAAGACAGCAAAGTCATACTAAAACATGAGTTATGGCATAATGACCTCCTAGCACTTACCTCACTCAGGGTTTAATGCAGAAATCCAGATGTGCCTACCTTGGATTCATTCCTGCCCTGAAAAAACCTGAAAACCATCACCAATCTTAATAAAATATTTTCACCTCTCAAGACTAGGTGCTGGTATTAACCCTAGTGTCTGTGTGGCTTGGGTCACGTTTCCCGGTACAAGTGCACAATACAATCTAAAACTAGTTTGTTACAATATATGTATTTACTGTATTGATGTATTAAACATCAATATTATGATATTTACTCAGATATCTCAACCCCAACACCCCACACAGATGTTTTGTTTAGCACTTCAATACTGACAAGAACCTAAGAAGGATTCTGGTGGTGTCAATATGGTACAGTAGCAACATCCTCACTGCTCCTTTAATCTAGACCGTAGATTACATAATCCAGGCTGCCACCAGGAGTCAGGAGTTCCTATGGAAGACAGAAGCATATGTCCTCAGAAGCAAAGGGCCACTACTTACAACTGAGTTTGCAAGAGATGATTTTTAATTTTGAGAAAACCCCCTGAAGCCTGTTACAGCAGCTGAGACAAAGGGGGAAAATCAGACACCAGTTATTGCAGCAGCATTGCTGTTTGGTTTTACTGGCTGCTCTATCTACCCTGTTGGGCTGGTACTTGCACTGGTAATTGCTGATATTCTCAATCAATGGTTTTATGTGCTTCCATGGTAACAAAGAGCATCCATGTGCATTACAGTTAGAAATGTTTCCAAAGTTGACCTCTTACATGCAAGGATCATTGTCTCAAACCTTTAGACGCAGATGGGAAAAGTAAATAGAGGAAAACAATCAGCACAATACAAGATTTAAAGTATCTTTCCTTCTGAAGGATGTTTCATGGGGTTTTTTTCTGTTTCTTTGAATGATTTGATACAAACAGCAAAGGAAATGCTGAAAAGGGAAAGTCATGCATACCCCCTCTCCCTTGTGTTAGGTAGAAAGACAATATAATTCTGTAAGTTTCTCTCTTACGGAGACTCTCTTTTTTTCTTTTTTTAAATGGTTGGAAGGAATCTGGACTATGGACTATGTTCTGTATTTGTCTCTCAGAAGCCCTTTGTCATCTATTGAAAAACATTATTTTCTGTTATGATTTGGCTGTTAAGGAAGAGATAACTCCTTTTCAATTGCCAAAAGTGCTACATTTGTCCTTCCTTGTACATTTAAGACAGTGGCTAAGATATCATCTCAGTTAAGGGATTAAATACTTTCACTATTCATTTGGCCTTAACCTACATAATCTGTGTACCTTCCTTTCTAGGTAAGCAAAGGATATGGAATAATTGAATTTACAGTTTTCTAAATGTCTTTTCAAATCTCACACCAGTATCAGTATCTACAGAATCCATTTTGTTGTGCAATAATTCAATTGATTTCTGTGTAGTACCCAATGTATTAACAGGGTTACTCAACAAGACAACCAAACAAAAAGTACTCACAGCTTGGAGACACTTCTGGCACGTGGACCAAAGAAGAATGGGTACCTGCAACAAGATTTGGGCCTAGGATCCTCCTGACAGGAAATAGGCTTAATTTTGACATGGAAAAGACTCACAAACCAGAACAAATGTAAAGAAGCTCTTTGTAACACCTATAGAGCATTGTGTGAGGGTTGTGCAGCTCATGAAGCCACTGAAAAGCTGCTGGACTGAGGACAAGTACCAACTTGCAAGGACTCAGTGGGCAGGGAAATCTATCCTCAGTCATTTTTTGTCTCATGTCTTACTCAGCAGATCTTCATTCCTTTTTCCCACCTTATTATTTGTTTTTAAAACAGTGTTTTGGAAACTGGAAACATTTGAGCATGTTCACTAGAAGGAAAAGTTCTGAATTGCTACCAGTCACAATCTGGGGAGAATCAAATGAAAGAAATTATGTTCTGTTCTATTGTGTGCATTTCTTTTGATAACTAAGCCTAGCTATACTGTGTATCTCTGTTCCACTAGTAGATGGTGAAGAGAGTCAGATCATGCCATTTTGAGGGGAGCATTAGAGATCATATATAATTTAGAGACTCATATTTTAGTGTCAGAGGAGAGTATTAAGATCATCTCTTGAATTTCTATTTGTCCTGTATAAGAATCACCTGGCAATGTGCACCCTGCTACTTAAGATCTGACATGGTAGAGTACATTTATCACTGGAGATTAGTATAAAAGCTTAGGTACCCCTTCTTAAGACTCATTTTTGTGAGCATCTCTAAATATTTTTTTTTTTTAAAGTTAAAAATTATACTGTAAACACCGATTTTACTTCCCATTTTTTGAGAGAGAAAATGATTTTTCTATAGGCTTGCCTCACATTGACCTAAAATGGCAGGCATTGTCTTTATTGTGATGAAAATTGTCTGCTTTGCTATACTTAGAATCCACAGTGAAAACACAACTGAACATGGTGGCATGAAAAATTTTAAATTTACTTTTCTATTCACAAAGTTCAGAGATTCATCCACAACTACTAAAATCCCCTTTTTGCAATTAGTCAGGTAATGGGAGCTACAGAAATATGGGATGTGAATGGTATTGCAGTGTTAGAGACCATAAAAGCAAATAAAACTAAGCATCCCAAGAGTTTAAGAGGTTGAAATCTCTCTCTGGTGCCTAAGGTGGTTGTAATCAATTAAATTCAATTAAATTCATCAGTATTAGAGAAGTTTCTTTGTGTAATACTAAATATTAGGTAAATTGAAAAATCTATATTAGTAAAACCAAGAACAAATTTAAGAAAAGTAAACAATTAATTCAATCTGAGTTGTTTTGCCAGCCACCATAGGCAACCAAATGATAGAATTTAGTGGCATAATCTTCTGATTTACATAGGAATACTGAGACACTATTCAGGCTCTACCATTGGAGTTGATGTGCTTATAAAACTGGAAACAATTTTCCAAAAATAAACTAAAAACTGGCTTATATGTGTGTATTTTGGAAGAGTTTTAATCAACAGCTTTTGGGATAAATCCCATTTACTCTCTCATTTCGGGTAAATACACAACATGGAATTCACAAATGAAGTCAAATGGAAGAGATGGCTCACAATGCAGTTAATTCTGCCTTTTTCTGACAAGTACTTTGTAAGCCTGATCAAGCCATCTCATTTAAAATTTTAACTAAGTCTTTATCCAAAGAAAAATTAAGTTTTCTAAAGGGATGTTTTTCACAGTATGACTTTGAACTAGCTTACAAAAAGATAGCTGAATTGATCCTAGCTTGCAAAAAAGCAACTCCCACTTGATCTTCCCAGAAGTCATTCTTTTGGAAAATGATTTTGTGCAGAGCACAAACAAGAAGCAAGTTTACAAGAGATATACTGGCTGGATCTGAAGTTGATAAAAAGAACATTTTATCCAGTGTGACACTGGCTAGGGAATGAGTTACCATCCCTGTCTTCAGAAAACCTGAGAGAAAAATGTTTCATGTTTAACTATAATAACAATAGTTAGACCTTTCCATCCTTCTGCTACTATTAATCTTTGTATTTTATTTCTGTGATGTTCCTTTTGTTTGGTCATGGCCCTTCAGCTGAACATCTATATTATATTTCTGTCATCTCCCACACATGCAAAATTCCTTCACAGAGGCACAGATATAAAGAAGAAATATAAAATATTTCTGTTAAGAAGCTCACCACTTTTCCTTCTCTTTTTTCTTGTGCACATATGATAGCATAGTATGGTTCCATTACTTCAGCAACTGCAGCAAATGAAAAATTTGTACCCTTCATGAAAAATATTGGTAATTTTTAAGAACACAGTGTAGATTCTGTTTCTTTAAATACTATCATGTCATGTGGGAGTAAAGAGATAAGCAGAGAGCTTAGGCAGCTTAGAAGTTATCAACTCAACCTCCTGATTCCCACTGCTCAAGTGTACATTTCTCTAGTGGAGCTGAGTCAGTGGCACAGATTGTGTGAGTCCTCCTGCCCTTCTGCATGGTTCCCATCAAACCCTGTGAGCCAAGGCAAACAGCTCTACTCTTCCACACTGCATAGCCCAGCTCGATTTGAGCACACAGATGCAGTTCCCCACATATATATTCTTCAGTCATAAACTTCCAGGCAAGAAGGCCACAGGGCCAGTCTTGTTTCCAAGCAGGACACTGGGCCAAACTGAGGATGGTGACTCACTTCCTCAATGAGCCCCCAGTCACTCCTTTGCTTGGTGACAGAGCTGCTCCCAGTGACCTTGTGCTCAGGAAAGGAGGACTTGTCCCTGTTCCATGCAGCCTGTGTTTTGAACAAACCATGTCTGATAGATATGGCACTGCCATGGACTTTGGGCAGTCTCTGTCCTTCTCGGTAAGAAGACACGAAACACAGCTCCAAGCCAGCCTCTGCTCTCCTGGGTCTGCTGCTGCAGTTTAATCCAGCAGGGAGGCAATCACCACACAGCTGCTCACTCATTCCCCACAGGGCAAGGTAGGAAAGAATTGGAAAAAAAAGTAAAACTTATGCACTGAGAGAAAAGCAGTGTAGCAGGACAGAGAAGGATATGAAAGTAATGCAAGTGATGAAAGATTATACAAAATTAGTGATTCACAACACAATTTCTCACCACCTGCTGACCAATCCCCAGGCAGCCCCCAACCCCTGGCCAATTCCCCCCAGTTTTATCATTCAGAACAATGACATATGATGTGGAATATCCCTTTGGTCAGTGGGGGTCAGCTGTCTTTGCTGTGCCCCCTCCCAGCTTCTTGTGTCTCCCACCCTCTCTGCTGGCAGGGCAGTGTGAAAAGCTGAAAAATCCTTGACTTAGAGTAAGCACTGCTCAGTGCCAACTAGAACAGCAGTGTGTTATCAACATTATTCTCATCCTATATCCAAAACACAGCACTGTGCCAGCTACTAGAAGGAAAATCAGCTTTATCCCATCTCAAACCAGGGAAGTAGACACTTAGGTAATGTTTGGGTTCCCAAGCATGCAAATCTTCAGCGTAAAAGCCATGCACATTATAAAATCCATGACTGGGAAAGGGAGGGAAGAAGCAAAAGATTTACCAGTAGCATGGCTGCCTATTCCATATCTGTCTCTGCTCTATATCTTTGTAATAAATTTGCCATTGAGAATAATTCAAAAAAATTAGGTGAAAATTTTAATGTAGCAATTCAACCTCAAACGAACACCTAAAAGAATCAGATTGTGCATCCAAACAGTCCTACCTTAAACTCGTGGGCAAATGTACATATTTTCTAGAAAAGAAGGAAAAAATATAAAATTGCACACAAAAAGCTTAGCTAAAATGGTCTATTATTTAATATTTGCTTGGCTTCAGCAATTCCTTGAGAATGTCAAAACATTTATTTCTCCAAAGGTTTTTTATCCCTAAGTGAAGTTACTTGTAATTCCTTTTCAATTCAATGAATTGTAGTCTTTAACTCTCCTAGAATAAAAATGATCCTTTCAGAAAGACAAAAGTGAATTAATCATGACACCTGAACAGGGGTTAACCACGTAATCTCCCATAAATAGCAAAAGAAATTCTATCACTAAATCTCATTGCCTCAGAATGAATATTTAATACTAAAGTCAACACTCTAAACTTGCTTGTATTGTGTGAAAGTGTGAAAAGAAAAATGAGGTTGCTATGTCATCAATGTTTTAAAACTAAATTTCCTACTGTATATACAGAGTAACACTTCAATTTATTTAAATTTATATTGTAGGTTGTAACCATATTAACATCATCATTTCCTCAAACAGAGGAAAAGCAGCATAATGTCTTCTCAGGAGCTGCTGCAATGCATCACTTTCAGACTTTGCCAGTGTGCTCCATTATCAATGCTTTTTGCAGCAACATTTTGGTCCTTTCCCCATTACAGTGATTTTGAATTGTGTCTAGGTGAAAAAATCATTCCATCAGATACCTTAAATGAAACATTATTTTAGAAAAACAGACATGCAAACAATGACAGCAACCAAAACTCTGGACTTCTGGAGAATATTTTGGTTTTTTTTCTTTTCATTCTGTTCATTTTTACATTTTTATTGCACAGACAGTGCAATTCAAGTCCACAAAAGATAAAGCAATGTTTTCTCTAGGAATCTCACCTTAACTTCCTGAATAAAAATAGCACTCAATGGTGAAGAAACATTACTGACAGACAGAAAGAAGACACAGAATTGTTACTAATTTAGCCTGGAAATGCTCTGACTTTCAGTAAAATATTTGGGATCTACCTGAAATCTTTAGTATAAGACCTCTTTTAATAAAGTGGTTAGATATACATGTTTAAGAAACCTGCAAATTAAAACTATCTTTTTCTATTTTCAGGTTATTCTCCAGTCAACATCATATAGAATTTCACCATGATAGCACCACAACACTGTAAGACCTATAATTTTTCATTCAAAGCAAAAAGCAAAACAATTAAGCTTAAACCAGGCTGAAAACTTTCCCCTGCAAAGCAGTGCCTAAAATAGGAAAAAAATTAATTAAAGACTTTTTTTAAGAATCATAATTCAGAATGTATTAATGCCTTAAACTGACAGATTAGATTCCCACTGATAGTTTGCAACTGACAGGAGAGTAATATTGAATTTTCACAAGAATAAAAGTAAGAGTCTTTAAAAGTAAATCAGTGATAATGCTTTAGCTTCCTATCCCTTGCTATACAAAAATAGAAAAAGAAGTAATTTAAAAATCGCAATTCAAACCTATTCAAATGCTCAACCCTAATTTCATGGCTTTTTTCCTATGTAAAAATCAGTTTGTATATAACCTGTCTTAGAAGGTTCCCTTCTAGTGTGAAACTATTTCATTGCAAGTGCACAGAACCCACATTTTGCTTGGAAAGTGATTGATGCAGCTCTGCAAAGTCAGGTAGCGAATTTTTGGAGTTAACAAGGGCTCCCTCTTGTGACATTGTGCTGAGTTTGGATTCATTCTGAGGCATTAGACTGGACCATTATTTTATGAGTGCAAATGCTTCAACAAGCAGTTAGGGAATGTCAAGTAGATTGTGTCCTGGAAGTTGGAGATGTGTACAGTTGTCCTAACTATTCAAAAAATGCAGAGAACCTGGAAGTTAGGAAGAAAAACACCTGCAATGATGTGACTGTTCACATAAACATGGACTTTTACAAGAATTTAGGAGAGTCCCATACCTTTATTAAATCATTATCTAATATAAATAAAAATCCAGTCATTAAAGTCAGAAGGTTGTAAAGTAAAACAGCCTGCTATCAATAACATTAATGTTTTAATAAATACATAAAATTGTAGTTATGAAGGTTTATTAATGACAGTATCTTTGTTTGGAATTTTTTCCAAAGTGTTTATGTATGGACAGAGCTCTTAAAAAACTGCTTACATTTCAATTCAATTATCTTTTCATGCACTTACCAAAATCATTTCTACTAAGTTTTCAATAAATACATCCTTTAATTGATTGTCTCTTTCCCAAATTGTCTCTTTCCCTTTTAAAAATAATTAAAATACCATTTTCTGATTTCAGCAAATAGAAAACTATCACCATATTGGTTTAAGTTAATTTAATTCCCTAAGTAAATATCATGGAAAACAAAATCAGCAATGTCTGTGGGCATTAGGAAACTTGAGACTCCTGAGTAAACATTTCTTCTAGTATTACATACTTTCTGCTCTCGGAGGTCAAAACCAAGGAACAAAACTAGATCTCTAGTAGACATCTGCAAAACCAAATTTCACCCAGTGTCTGAAATGTAAACTGATTGAAAATGAAAATTACATACTGCAGGCAGAAGGTTACTCAAATACACGCTGCCCTTTCAGCTGATTAGAGCCTGTCAGTACTGTAGGAATACAAAGTTTATTATCCCTTTCAATTTTGGTTTGGTCATTTGCAATTATAGGTACTGCATATGATATAAACTCTAAGGTATTGGCATAAAAGCCAAACTGAAAAGATGCATACAGATAGCTCAGAGAAACTTGGATGAATTAGTCAGTGTCAAGAAGCTTTGCATACCATAGTGTGTTTTTAAAATAATATTTAAATCTAACAGCTGGCTGCATGAAATGTAGATATCCTTACATTGTGTCATTATTGATTTGCCTCCCTCCAATGAGCTAACATTGGGACTATGCTGTTTTCAAGGGAAAGAACAGCTTTCATCAGATCCAGATAATTATTTCTCACAACAGAAATATGAAGGTGTTTATTAGTTATTTCTCACAACAGAAATATGAAGGTGTTTATTCCTCCAACGTATATATCCTACTACCACTCCTTCTTGGAGCTTACTTGGTATCATTTTCTCTAGTAATAGCTCAAAAATTATGACTGCACACAGAATTATCCATAAACTGGGTCAAATGGAAAGAGATTTTTCTAAAAAATACCTTGAAAGTCTACTTGGCTGTAGTAATTTTTCCATAAAAACATCAACAGCAATGTATTTTTGTATAAGGTATGTAGGATCTGCTCAGTCAGATGCAAAAGAGGGCAACCACCTCCAAAGAAATTTGCCATCTGAGATTCAGCAGCAGAGCTAAAACAGGAGCCAATATGAAGCCCCAGCTATCTCAATCAAGTTTCTTATTCTTGCAAAGTTTCAGTCCAGGAAGACCTTGGACAAGTATTTTGGTCACAACAGGCCATATGCAATATAAAGAGGCAAGAAAGGGAAACTGGAATATGAAAATAATTGACGCTACTTCTCTTTTTACTTCACTGATTTCAATGTACACATTAACCTTGGGATGCTTAGCTTAGCAAGGAGCCCAAATTGATAGGCTGTCCCAAACTCCTTGAAAACAAATCCCATGTATTTGCATTGAAGTGCCATAGACTGATATAGGAGGGAACTTTTGAAACACTCAGCTGGGGGAAATGGCAGTCTGACTTCCTTTTGAGGTACCAAAACATATATAAAAACTGAGTTATACCAGGAATTACAGACTTCTTTAACACCCTGAGAAAACTATAAAGTATATGTTTATGTCATCTATTACTTTACCTATTGTTCCTAGGATAATGGCAACAAACAAAGGAGAGTAGATAATCCAGCATGTTAATGTAAATTTTAAGCACCCAGAGAAGCAAATAAATCATAATGTCTCCTTCCTATTCATTTATCAGCAAAATACCACCATTGAAATATTCAGAAAGGTGAAATCTACAGAATCCAGATGGCACAAGGCATAAAACAAGTTTCCAAAATTTCTCCTTTAAACTTTCACAGAACTGGAGCCAGTTATAAGATATCAAAGTGTTGACAGGTATCACAATGTTTCATAAAAGGAGAAATTCAACTAAAAAAATGCATTGGGACTGTAAGATCAAATCAGCATGCATATTCCATTGCTGGTTATTCAAATAATGGAAACAGATATGTTATTTCCACTGCCTTTTGACAGCATAGAAGGGTTCACTACTGGCCATATCCAGCTACTTTATGTCTTCTCCACACCTCTGAGATAAGCAGATGAGTCAAACTGAACCTCAGACATTTGCCTCTAATTCCAAAGAAAATTCACCTTTCAGGCTTTTTTATTCTACTTCATCATTTTAGTGATACAATGAGCTGGAAGGCTGACATAGATCTTCTTACTAACTAACTCATTTATTGTTTTTATGTACTACACACACATTACTTGCTTTGCATATGGATATGCTTGTGAATATGAAAATGTATCTGTAAATGTGTATTCCAAGTGGTTAAATACTTGCAGAGCTCTCCATGCTGTGAAGTGTTCTCAGTTCCAAATCTGTGAGTGAGACAAAATCAAATTTTAGACAACTGTGAGAAAACAGAAGGGGAAAAAGGAACCCAAGTGCAACTTTCTGTTACCAAGTCCTAACCTCATTTTAGCTGTGGCTTTAAACAGGAAACCACTGTACAGACAAGATGGGCTGCACAAATAAATAATCTGGCCATGGAAAATTAAACATAATCTTTCTAGTCATGTCAGTAGAGAGGCAGTCACCTGGTTTGGCAAAGTAAAGATTATCTGTTGATAGTACAAGCCATAAAATCTCATATCCAGATGAGTTATGTTGAAAAAAAATTGTTTACTGGAAAGTGAGTCATGCTTCCTATGAAGTGATGAACACCAGCTCTTATTATAGATTCACAAAATCACTGTGGTTGGAAAAGACCTCCAAGGTCATCAAGTCCACCCTTTACCAAACAGCACCACAGCCACTAAACCATGTCATGAAGTGCTACGTCTGCTCATAGTTTTGAGCACTTCCAGAGATGGTGACTCCACCACTTCCTTGGAGAGCTTGTTTCAATCTTTAATCATTCTTCCAAGGAAAAAAAAATTTCCTAATAACCAGCTTGAACTTCCCCTGGTGCAACTTGAGGCCATTTTCCCTTGGCCTGTTGCTAGTTGCCTGGGAGACAAGGACAGCTGCCCACCTCACCACAACCTCATTTCATACAACTTAAGCTAGAAGTGTCCTACACTGTGAAATGAGGTAATAATTCTATCTTCTTTAACTTTTTATATTGAAAGGATTGAGTAATTAGCAGTGACTTGAAATGCAAAATTTTGTAGTTCCCCTTTATGGCTTCTAATATCTCACAAGATAGGATATACATACTTTCTGATATGGCCTCAGTTCTCTGTCTCTATTAAAAAAAGAAAAATAAAAACCTAAAAACCCAACACATGGCATCTTGAAGGGAATTCAGAAAGCTGTCCTTATGCAATTGCAAAATTTTCAGTTTAGTCTCTCTACTGAAGTCCAAGAGATGATGTGTACTACACTAAAGCATATCAATTTTTGCCCAAGGAACAACCTAGAATACAAATATAATACCTATTTAATACAAATTTTCTAAAGAGAAATGTGCAACAACGTATCTACAGAGGAAAGGGACAAACCAAAGCCCTACCCAGGCTCTGCTGCAGATGCAATTCACCTCTCATCAAGGGAGGGGCAGAGGATGAGCTGCAGTCCTGCTGTTCCCTGGAAAGCACATGACTAATGCAGTGGGATAAGGATGATACAAACACCCTAAAAAAAGCTGGACCAAGGAAAAGGACACCAGAGAGAGGATGCTTCAACAATATCACAATTGTTAATATCACAATTGGCAAATTGCTGGGTTTCAGTTTTTGGTATATCCTGCATCCCACAATTTACACATAGCTTATTAAAAATCATCAATCTTCTCTTAGAAAGGCTCTCTGAGTCACTAAGAATCTCCACTGAAGTAAAGCCATCCAGATGCTTAGACACATGGGCAGAGAGTTTTTCTAATCATTGCTAAAAGAGAAAGAGAAACAAGATAAAAATAAGATTTAAAAAACATTTTTAACCATTTTTTTAAGTTGAGATTCTGAATGAAGACAATTGTATTTTAATTAGCATTTTGATGAACACTTTGAATCCTTTCTTTCCCAATAGTTCACTTAATCTAAAGTTACTATTTTACTAACTAATAAGATATTTATATATCCTTATTTCTAGTGCCAAAAAATTAAAAAAAAAAAAAATTGGGAAAACTGACCAATTAAGCCTAGCTAAGTTTGAAAGGTAAAGTTTCCCTGAAAAAGATGTCTTCTGTCTGCTATTTTGTTCATAGTATTTTAAAGGAAAGAATATTTGGCATACATACTTTTGGAAACACCACTCCATACCAGTTTAATATAAGGGCACACGAAGTAACAGTCCCACTGTTCACTTTGGTTAAAAACATATACTATTACAATATTACAATTTATTTGTTACAGAGGACAATGAAACCCTCCTCTTCCCCCTGCACATGTATTTGCTGCAGAGCTTGGCAGACTGACCCTTCCTGGAGTAAAATCAGCTGAACATCCCAGGCTATGATGACAGTCTCAAATTGGCACTAGTTTTCCACAAGGTGCTCTGTAAGGAAATGCACAGGGATGGGCTGCACCCTCCTGGCCTCTGGAGCTGAGGTGCCCTGAGCTGATTCATCCTCTGAGGGTACAAGCTCCTCCCAAATTTTTATGTAATATGTGACTGTCACTGGGATATAGAGAACTCCGTTTTGACAAATCTTTCCTTTCAAATGGCTTAAACCCCAACAATTTCAAGTCTGTGTTAGTTAAAGGAAAGCCCTGCTCCCACTCCAGAAGTTTTGCCACGTGTTCACATTTCACACTGAATGGGTCCTTCCTCGGTAATAGAATATGTATCAATTATATATAAAGATAAAGGCAGATGTATTAATATTTATATATATATAAAGGCAGATATATAAATATTCTTGCACAGAAAATGTCTTTAAGCATTATGAAAGAAATTATAAAGATGTGCTTGGCACTACATGTACAGCTGTCATATGAGCCAGAACAAAAGTTATCAAGTTTTACATTGAACTCATCTGCATTCTGACCTATGAGTATTTCAAGCTGTTAATAAGAAAAAATAATAAAAATAATCACTCATATTTAGAATTGTGCCTATAAATCAGCAGCATCAGGTTCAGTTTTACAAGCAAAATTTCATTTCACTGCTGTTATGAAGTCATCAGTATCACAGAAATAAATACAAAACACAGCATGATCTTTCACCTTTTAAACTGTGCTGGTTCCTTAGGCAGGTAGAAACATGGAACACGTGGACAGCAAAGTAAAAGTCACACAGGTTCATTTAATATTAAAAACATTGGCCACAACCTTCAGAGAACAAAAAACCCAAACCAACCAACCAACCTAAACAACAACAAAAAAACACCAAACCAAAAGAAAACCAACAAACCAACCCAACAAAAAACCCACAAGAGGGTAGCTAGAAAAACTGCCTGTCACTGGCAATTTCTACAAATAGAAAATGCCCCTGAACTGAACATGGTCTAGCTGCAAACATAGGTAAGAAAAAGGCAGACTTAGAGAAATATCAACATTTTTCTGTAATGGCATTATAACTATACAACTGCCTTTTTTATTATTATTATTTACCAAGAGCTTTTTTATGTTCCTTGCTGACTCACTAACACTGTTGGCTCACTTCTTTACTGACATAAAAAAGAAGGATGTATGCTCTCATACACTGGGGAGCTTTCCACAATGATTAACCACAGGAAAAGCAAGGCCTAGGAAGAAAGCCAAATTTATGTTTATAATAGCATTTTTACATAATTGTTAATAAAGATAAATCCTATTAAGTGAAACAATGTCTTACTTTACATGGGACTGGTTATGTTTCAGTGTACCATATTAAAGTTATACCTTATTGCATTACCTTATTGCATTACCTCACAGCTAACATACCTGACAACTTATGCCTTGATAAGATTAAAACACAAGGAAACAAAATGAGCAGAGTCAACAAATGAGAATCTAGAACATACCCATTATGAACTTAGGATATACCGAGATAACGAGGAAGCTGCAGATCCTTAAGTCCAAAGGCTGTGCTCTCTTTGGTATCTACACTCCAGACTCGTTGCCATTTATTCATTTGGCAACTTATTTCAACTGGCACTTCTCCAACTACTTCTTCCACGGACCTTCTCTTACCTTTCTCACGATATCTCATTTATTTTTTTTTCTGTTTCAGTTCACTCTTGAGCTAATGAGCAGGCGCATACCTATGCTGTACAAATAGCTAAGAAGTTTTAAATAAATTATCTCCTTTATTTCCACAGCACATGACTTATCAGGTTTATAATTCACTGAAGAAGCTGCTTGTCAGGTCCTCCAGCAGCTTTAAGTTAGCAAATGATGCTAATTTACAACAGCCAGGACAGGTGACCCCAGCTGACCAAAGGGACATTCCCACACCATGTGACATCATGCTCAGCATGTAAAGTGGGGGGAAGAAGGAGAGGGTATTTGGAGTGATGGTATTTGTCTGCCCAAGTCACCATTACCTGTGATAGGGCCCTGCTCTCCTGGAGATGGCTGAACACCTGCCTGCCCATGGGAAGTAGTGAATTCATTCCTTGTTTAGCTTTGCTTGTGTGTGGATGCTTTGCTTTTGCTTTTCCAATTAAACTGTCTTTATCTCAGTGAATTTTCTACCTTTTACCCTTCTGGATCTCTTCCCAATCCCACTGGTGGTAGAGGGAGCAGGCAACTGCTTGGGGCT
This sequence comes from Peucedramus taeniatus, assembly GCA_013400575.1. Taxonomy (NCBI): domain Eukaryota; kingdom Metazoa; phylum Chordata; class Aves; order Passeriformes; family Fringillidae; genus Peucedramus; species Peucedramus taeniatus. The sequence goes on from WBNO01030651.1 coordinate 140,385, forward strand.
TGGCTGATGGCTGGGGTTAAACCACAACAGAGTGATATTTAACTGTTTAATCAGGTACAGGTAAAATATTCATTTATATAAATGAATGTACTATACATATCTCCAGCAATACAAAATACATCAGTTTTGCTTAAAGAAATTGCAGGCTATTATATAAAAAACCTCTCATCAACTGTAGCATGATTTCAGGAAGCAGGCCCCTTCTTTAACTGCACATAAATTTATTTCTATCAGTTAAGCAGAGCGTGAAAGATTCAGCAGCTTTATTGAGATAAGGGAAGTGGAAGAATTTAACTCTCTTCATAGGAAAAGCTGTACGTTTTGAATTCACATCTAACTTCAGGCAGATATATAAATATCTGCTGCAAAGAGCAAGAAAGCATAAATACAGTCAATCAAAGATTTTTCAATGTATACACAGGTGTAAGTTTTCCTCAGACTGGAATAGGTAATCCTTAGTTTATTTAATAAAATGGGGCAGCCAATCCATCATACAGACAGAGAAGTTGAGTATGTGTAACTATCTTTTCACTCCTATTAATAATAAAGAGAGATTTATAACAGTTACTAATGAAATATTTGTTGCAAAGTTGATCCAGCAAAAGATGCATTGGATGTGGCTATGTTCAAATCATGTCCACATTCTCCTAATTTAAGAGTGGTTCTATTTTATGTATTCTATTTTTATGTATTGCCATGGGGTTTCATAAGCATCATTTCTTTGCTTGCTGTTGAAATATTACTGTTTAGATCATTACACAAAAGATCATGAGTAGCAATGTCAAAATATTTTCTATTTCTAAATAATAGAATAATCAGAATATTAAAAATAGATAGTTTAGAGATCACTTTTAATTAATATGTAGCTAATGCAATCCAAGGTGGCTGATGCTTTAGTTTGTATAAACGGTGTTTGTGTTTTTCAAACCAAGGCTCAACAGGACAAAAACTCACCAATTGATCAGAAAGGTCCTTCAAAAGGATCTTTTTTCATATAAGTTGAACCTATACAGGTTTGTTTTTTGCTGACACAGTGATATCATTCTAACAATTGTTGCTTATATCAGTACAGACTTGAATTTCAAAGTTCTTACTGATACATTTTCTGATCTGGGTTTCTTTTTTATACTTGTTAGTCTTGTTTACAATCATGTTAATATTTCATTAGGGCTTAAAATCCAACACGATTTACAAGGTGCAAACTTCAGTCTTGACTCCCCAAAGGCATTGCTACAACTTCTGTGCCTTGAGTTTGCTTTCACATGCCAGCGTGCTGCAGGCAGGTCCAGGAGAAACACGTGCGGTGCCGAGCTGTGCCTCTCCTGCCTCTTCCACCACCCTCTGGTCTGATGTGAACCCTACCCGCGGAGAGCGAGGCAGCGGCTGGAGAGCATCAGGAAATCACCTTACATCAGATCCTCCCAGCTGCAGGTGAACTCTGTCCATTTCATAGAACTGGGACTCTTTTGAAGAAAACCCAATGGAATATACACACAAATCGCTGGCAGTCAGTAAGTGCCAGCTTCTCTTTACTTACTACAAGTCGTTGTCTTTTTTTTTACTTTTTCTTTCTTTTATTTTTTTCTTTAAAGATTTTTTTCCCCCACAGAACTCTTTTTCCCCATTTAACTCTGTAGAAATGTATTGGACTCCTTGGTTTTAAGATTTCTTGGAGAGTGTTTTTTAGCGCTAGATCATATGGGCAACTGAACACTTTAAACTTCCAGTGACTTCAGAATTCCTGGACTGTTGACTGGAATTTGATTAGCAGTTTGGTGGTAATGTTCGGGCTTTCTTTCATACCTTTTAAACTTCCCACTGCACAGAAGGCAGGGGGGGTTTATATACTAGCAGTTTTTATCTTAAGAAAAATCTATGCTTTCCTACAGATCATTATAGATAATTTTTGGTTTAATAAATGGGGTTTTATTACTCTTTCAGAGTCCAAGTATGTTTCTCTTATTAAATGCATTGCACATAAAAACATATAAAATAAATAAATCATATAGATGTATTTGCACATACGGTTTTTTAATCACTGCTCTAAATGTTCCCCAGAGCAACAGCACATTCTGAATCCTCAGTAAAAAGGGTCTGAGCTTACATTCTTGTATGAGCCAGCAGCATTGTTTCCCTCTTAACCACTGAAGTTACTTAACCAGTTTGACCAGGATCTAGAATCCTCCCGAGTAAAGACTTTGCTCTATTGGGAGCAGTCCCTTTCCACGGCCAGTCAGATGAGTAAATGTTTACACTTTTTCCTAGGCGAAGCAGTAGCAGTTCATGGAGCTGCCCTTCACAAACCTTGAAGTAGCTTTCATCTTGCTGGCTTTTGTCATTTTCACCCTGTTTACCCTGGCTTCTATCTACAGTGACTCCCATGACAGCAAAGAAGGTAATGATCTAAAATAAATGTAGTACTTTACAGGTTTTACTAACTAATACTCTAATTACATGTTCTGTGATTTGTCTTGCCGGTAGACTTACACCATCTTTAGGAATATCATTGGAAGGGGCAGAGAGTAATTGGTTAAGGGGTCAGTAAAAGTCACTAGCGTAGAAACTGCAGGTGTGAGAACGAGAGACCTTTCAGAGCCGGAGGTTCTCCGCCCACTTGGCCGGAGCTGTGCCACACAGCCGGGATCAGCGCTGTGAGCAACCTTTGCTCTCAGCAGAGGAGGATTTTCTCCTGGCAGCAGTTCTGCTTCATGGTCTGAGGAGTTATAAAGTGTTTAGGCTGGCAAAACGGAGGATGTTCTTGTAATCAAGGTAAATGTTTGTTTTCATCAGGCTGAAGCCAAGAATTTGCTGCCTTTTAAAAGAGTGAAAATGCCATTAAAAGCACGGGGTGGGGGGGCTTTCTCCCATTCAAAAGATTTTGAAATCCGGATAAAACCCCAATCACATCCCCTGCTAGTTCTACAAAGGAGATTAATCATAACCTTACACCATCGGCAGAGAATTCCCGTGTCGCAGGAGCAGTGCTGTCCCTTCACGCCATCTAATCTCTTGCTGGCAGGAGTCTCACCGAGGCTGCTGGAATGCAGCGGGAGCAGGGAGCTCTGGCCATCCCTACCAGTAAAGGAATTCCTCTCTTCTTCCCAGCCTCCCATTGGATCACCCTACCCCCTCTAAGCTTCCTCAAACTGGAGAAGGGGAAGGGAAAGGAGGTAGGGAGGAAGAGACTGCAATAAACTCCTGAGGTATGCAGCAATACAGCTGTTGGTTTCTGCCATATTTGACAGAAACTAATCCTGCATTACCTTGATTTCTAAAATATTTATTTTATGGCCATTTTATGAGCAACCCTAATGGAATGCTCTTAGTGTATGTCTCATTGAAAAGCTCTGGCCTGCCCAGTTATCTGTGAAGCAATAGCCAACAGCGTGAAAGGTGAGGAAGTGTCGCAGCGCTTGCCGCTTGCATGTCAATTAGGTTTCTTTCTTGCTCTTCTGCTCCCTCAAATCTTACATCATTTCTTCACAGAAGGGGAAAGTGCCTGAAAACAATGCACATTTCTGTGGATAAAGTGTGGTTGCCATGAGAACTGACCTCATTCAGACAGTGTGGACACAAGCAGTTTTTCCGGGGAGAAGCCTGTTGTACTGACATGGCAAGAGCAGCCACTCCTCCCGCTCTGAGGAGGATGGGGGAAGCTCGTGGCAACCAACAAATTCTGCATAGGTGGGAACTTGGAAATGAGACCCTGTTTCACCCATCTATAACTAAGATGTGTCTTATGAGATCAAAAAAGAAAGTTAACAGAATCATATTGATTTTAAACTTATGCCTGCCATTGTGCAAAGACAAGGTTGAGTCCCCTTCCTTGCCCTCAGCTTCCACAATAACTCACAACAGAGTTGAAGAGTGACTACTTGTGACAGCACCTCCTTACTGTCAAAACTGCATGCAAACTTCTCACTTGACCTGTTTATATCACCACAACCACACTTTCAAAGAGAAAGCTGAATCTTCTACTTGCTGAGCACTGTATGAGAGCAGAATCTTGATTTAAGAGCTCATAGATGCCAAATATCTCAAAAACCTTGGTGTGCCCTCAGTAGACCTAGTTCTCATGTCCCTAAATTGAACTATATTCAAAGAACTTTGTATGCAATGATTTTGGGCAGAACTATTGAGAGAACAAATCATGCTTACTATTCTAGTTAAATAACCCCTGAGTTCAGACGTCCTTCTGCAGTAGCAGAACTTTGTTTATACCTTTCTCCTACAATGTTTTTTTAAATCTGCATTTGGAGGAAAGACCAGCAAGCAGGGAATCTATAAAAAGCCCACTGCCTAAGTTGTAGTGGCAACAGGAGAATGAAAACCACACACCCTCTTTGCACTAACATTGGCAGATGTCTGGTTAGAAAAGCTAAGTGAAATATGTTTCAATGAAGTGCTGGCCTCCATCAGTCTTTTAGCACACTCATACAGCACTGGGCCAGTACCTTCTACTCACAGCTGGAAGAAGTATCCTTTGACTTCCCTCTTGCATATTATCTGAACAGAAAAGAAGGGCTATGGGAGGATTCTAATTTATATTCCAGTTCAGTTATTTAAGAGGAGATAGTTGCACTTTTTTGTGGGAATATTACTGTGCTTGTTTTATTTTCTCCTGTGGCCAGGAAGTTTGCGCATCACTTGCTTTTCCCACATCACAGAACACAGTGTGCATTTTTCAGATATTTATTTAGGCTAAGGAAATGAGAAATTGAAATATTACCCTGTATTTCTCAAGCTTCTAAGGCAAGTTTTGAGGCAAACTGTTCTAAAAAACCAATCTCACCGCATATTACAGTATTTTATCATGGCACTCTGTAGCAGAGGATACAGTGCAAATCAGCTGCTCCTGTTCCAGCTCAAAAGGCAGTACTCAGATTTGCCACTTCAGTGGAGGAAAGGGACTGGGAGAGAGGAGTGGGCATGGACAAATGTGGCAAACTAGACATATCAAACAAAGTAATTAGGAAATGAGGAGAGCTATGCTTACCTTCTATTAAAAGATAAGGGGTTTCTTCCCTCAGAAAAATGAGGGTATGTTCTGCATGATTATTCTACTTTGAGCAAATGCAATAATTCATGCAAATGTAAAAAATATTGTCCTTCAGAAGTCTATATCTACCTGAAGAAGAGAAGCAGAATATTTGGAACAATGTTCTTTGTTCAGGGAAGAAAAATAAGAAATCTGAGGGCATTTATTCATTAACTGAGGTGGAAGTAAGAGAAACTCCTGATAACACGAGAACTGAGATGCTTGAGGAAGGGCACCAAACAAGTAGAAGAACACTACTGAAAAATGCAGAAATGTTTCACTGGATTTGTCATAAGGAAACTTAACTCAGAAAACTAAATTTAAAGGAAGGCATGTATCATTATGCATAATAGTAGCTACTGGAAGTAGTACAGAAGCCTACAGAGAACTGAAATGTACAATCAAGAATATACTCATTGCCTGTGTTATAAAGCTTTTTTTGCTGGCATTACACCTTGTTCTTTACAGTTAGATGCCAACAGGCTACATCTGGCACAATCTGCAGGACATGGATTAGAGTAAAATTTGGAAATCTGTAGTGGTGTGATGTTCTGATGGAGGCTGCAGCACGTGTGTCCTGATGCTCTTTTAGAAGAGGCTAAACCCACTGTCACAACTTCTATGGAACATAATTTTCATAGCCCAGTGCTACTGTAGCCCTTTTACATAAGGAATAACTGTGAGAAAGCAGTCTTCTGATTTTCTAGGATTCTTTCTTCTGTGTAGCAGGTAAGCCTTGACTTGAATTCCTTTCCCTGTTTGACCAGTCTCCCTGTCAGGAGCCAAACAGCTCCTTGAGGCAAAGTGCAATGTGCTTCACACAGTTTTGTTCTAAGGAATATAAAAGATGACAGATTTATTGTAAAAAGGTAAAAGAGAGTGAGATTTTAAGAACTTGTGATGCATTTGCTGCCAAGAACAGAGAAGAACAGTTCCAAGCAGAGTCTATGCAATAAATCTCCCACTGGAGGGAGATGTCTAGTCACTGTGAGCCACTAGCTCTGCTACTTGGAGAAGAATTATCTTGCAAAGACCAGAAACAACACATGAATCCCTTTGCTTTCAGCAGTGTCTGCTAGAACTGAAATCTCAAGTCTGAAGATTAAAATGCCTGTTTTGCCATTCATATCTCCATTGCATGACAAGCTATTCCAAACACAGGTGCACACAGGGGAGTTCTATTTACTTAGCAGATTTTTGCCTCAGGGAAATTTGATTTCATATGCACTAATTGAATTTCAGTGAAAGAAATTTACTGTTTTGCTCCACTTACACAGCATAATCCAAATGGTAAGACAGCAAGGAAGATACCCAGAAAATTTATTTCCCCTTATCTATATTATTTTTTACAGAAAAGAAAAAAAAAACCCACCAACTATACATATAGTGGAAATAAAGGAAGGACTGTCTACACTAAACCAGTATTTTAAAAATTTAATTATATTAAAATTACTTAAATTTTTCCGTGTTTAAGAATAGTGACCCTAAAAACTGAATTGTCTGAGCTGATTTTGAAGACTTGGCATACTAAGCAGTGATACATACAAACAGTGAATGCACTCAAGGACTTGTGTCCTCTGATGTTTAAGATACTTCTAATATTTTTGGTATGTTGTATATTAGGAAGCTTTATATTTCCATGATTTCTCTAAAGATAATTTCCCTTGTTTATAAACTGCTGGTGAGCCTTGTGAGGCCGTGGAGTCATACAGAATGCTGCAAGTACACAAGTCTGCAGACAAAGCCCCTTCTGTTTCATTTTCTTATAAAAATAAAGGCTCAAGCAAACTTACTGATCACACATTAGAAAGAACAGGTTATGTCTAGGAAAATGACATCAGCTAAAGCCTTCAAAATCACACCAAAGGGAACAATAAATGTTGTACATCAGCCACTATTTCACAGAATGGAATGGGTATGGGCCAAGTCCTGACCACTGCAAGAAAGAAAGAGAGTGACATTGTTTCCTACTAGTCAATAAATCTGATTACACTGGAGAACAAAATATCATACAAAAGGAAATACCATGCAAAAGGAAATATCTAATCATGTAACACATTTTTTTGTAACCGATTACTAAGAATTCCTGAATAATTTTGAATGAAAACTGCATGACATGATAAAGTTTTCTACACATTTTCATCCCAGCTGAATCCATCTTCATCTGTACCTTACCTACAAAATACAATTTCAGGAAAAAATAGCCTTGACCATGCACCTGTTCATATTATGGAAAATTAAAGCACGTAAAAACAGTGTCAGATGTGCAGGAAAAAACCTGGAGAATTAATATTTAACTTTCCCTTAGTCACAAAAGGACACTTTTCACCATCCTTGGGACAATCCTTAGTGACCTGCATTGATTTGATAATTTAGTACCCGTTTCAGTCCATGAGAAAGGGCAATAGCACAATGCACTTACCTGTTCCATTCTGTTCTAAAGGTCAGCATTTTCAAACTCTAAACCAGCAAAATAGTCAGGTTTAGGCTCTTTAACTTGAGGCTTTTTGTTCACCCCATTGGCATAATTAACAATATTAAAGACTGTGGGATTACCCAGTCACTTAATGATTTTTTTCTCTGCTGCCTAACTGTTCTCAGGTTACTTTCACATCTTATTAAAGATTTTGTCACTGCTTAGAATAATGTAATTAGTATTTTTCAGGCTTTGCTACTATCAGCACTTTCCTTTAACACCTATGTTCCTTCTGTCATTAGTGTTTGATCTTGCCCTGTGTGAAAACTCTTTAAAATATTTTGAGTATCTTTCTAATAAGAGGTCAAAAGTTTACTTGTATTATGAATTAGTCAGAAGTATCCTACCTACTTAAGTGAGATTACCGTAAAATTTCAGTTAATTTGGTGAAAGAGAATTTGGAATTTATATTCCTGGGTTTAAAATCAACCATAAATATGAGCTCCTTACCATCATGTTTGATACTGCAGTAAAAAAAGAAAGGTGTTTTTCAAATTTTCAAAAGTTTTTTTCAACTTCAAAAATTTGAAGTTTTCAATAAACTTCAAAAGTTTAAAGCAAAATAACTGCTTTAAACTCTGCTGTTTTTTACACTGTTTTAGGGACTTCAGAAGTACTACTTGGGTGCCACAGCAGATATTTTAATCATGGTTTTTAAATGCAATGAAATCACCACAACATTTAAGACCCCTCAGTATGTGCCATATGTTGATTTTACTGCTTGCAGTACTTAGAAATGAGGTTTACAGTGGGAAAGGCTCACTTGGGCTTCAGAATCAGAATCCCTTCAGAACCACACTTATGTCTGACCACAATCACAATGTGTCACCTAAGAATATTATCAGAGCACCAAGGAAGTGGCAATGACATCCTTAGACATATGAGAGGATGAAGGTACATTCCAGCTTTTCCTCATTTCTTGCTTTATAATTTAAAGATTCCTTATGAATTTCCCTTTGAAATAGTTTTTTAAAAGCCTGGGATGCATTTTACAATCTATCAAGTTGAGAGACAGCTTGTGTTGATCTGAATGTCCCTTTCACAAATCAGTAATAAAACTGTATGCAATTCATGCTCCAAAAAATAACTTTTAGTCCTAAAGCAAAAATAGCAAACATGTACTTAAGACCAGTGTTACACCTAATAGAAGATCAATGCAAGAGGAGGACATTCTAAAAATTTAAGTAACCCAAATATTCAACTCTTTGAAGACACTGAAAGTGAGAGATGATGTTATAATTCTGTTCCAAATTTGATTATATAAAGTGAAGCATTTAAAATGGTAGAGAATTAAATCCTGTGGGAGGATTTTTATATTTCATATTCTTCTCTGTATTATATATATATTTGCACATATAAAAATTTCTCTTAAGAGTCATGGAGGTTTGGGGGAAAGACTATAGCTTATAGCAGAATTTTCAAATGTACTACTAAAGCCAGACTGTCACTGCATAATGAAAATGTAGGGCCTTATACTCTGATGAAAAATCTGTATAGGGCCACCCATGGTGTAGAGATTTGGTGACAGTAGCACCTTGGCTGGATGGAACTACAGGAAATGCTGAAGCACAACCATCTGTATGGCAACAGGCATGGTCCTAGAGGTGAAAACTTGCAGGTAATTGCTGAACAATTAAATAAAATAATTTATTTAATCTGAAATAATTATAGTGACTCCTTTGTCTGAAGGTATTTTATAAACAATTTTGATTGCTGGGAGTGTGAAAGCACTTAATGGTCTACAGGCCAGAAGAGGAACAGGTGGATGAAAGTGAAAATTCTGTAATTTGGCTGGCAAGAAGAAAACCCCTTAGCAGCAAGTGCTTTTCCTCCCTGCCTCCCATCCACTCAGTGTAAGAACCAGGGAGATGCTTTCATTCATAAACATCACCTGCCACTGCTCCATCAGGTGCATTCATCAAGATTGAATTGATGATTTCAACTCAAAAAAGTCATGATGAGTGGGCCATGAGATGCCACATGCTGATCAGAACAAAACTGAGATTTTTAAAGACAGTAGTATCAACATCAAGCACCAAATACAAGGGGTCTAGATCCTTATGAGCAAGATCGTTTCATTGTCTTGTTTTTTGTTGGTTTGGGTTTTTTGCTGGTTTTTTTTTTCTTTGAGAAAACTTTTTGAGAAACCTAATAGGCCTACAGCAAGTCTTCCCACATATAAAAACATTACCAGGGTGCTTTCCTGTCATTCCTTTGCCTCCCAACATATAAAGTTTAGAGTTCAATGACTCCCTTCAGTGGCAAAACTCAGGGAAAATAAGTCACCTTTGAAAAGCCCTACAGGGGAGGATAAAAAAGAAAAAAAAAAACAGCTCTGTGTTTTCAAACTAATAATGTGGGAGTTAGAGTGAACACTAAAACTTTCCCAGGAATCCCTAAGGCACTGGCATATATTATTTTAGGACTAAATTCAGTCCATATTGCTGTCATAGGATTGCTTTTGAAATGTTGGGTAGCACTCATGGATTGGATGAAATTCTTATTAAACTCAGAAGTATACAACAGTTTTTCTTTCCCTGGGAGGTAAATGTTGTTGATATATATATATATAAAAATATAACAAAGTAAGTGCCAGAGAGGTTAAGTAGTCCTTCCCAGATTAAAAAAATAACAGTTTGGGTTCAAAGAAGACGATAAATAAGATCACTCCACCAGCTCCTGTTCTTTGTCTACTAATTCTATTTTCCCATTAAAAATATGATACTCTTGCACCCCATCTATGTGAGTGGTGTCTAGAAAAGACTTTTTGAGGACTATGTTTTACAAGCAGTTCTCTGCCTGTGGGAGATTTCATACCTCAAAGAATATAGAAAGAAAGGGTTCACCAATCTCAGGGATTTCTGCTAGCTTTGTGCCCTAGAACATTCTTAAAATATGGCAAAGCCACACATGTGAGCACACACTCAGACTCATCTTGTAGCTGGAAACACTTGTAATGTGAGTGAAATTTGAAATTAGTTCATTCTTCTGCTTGGCTCCCCTGTGCTATTCTGTATTTCTCTGACCTCTGATTCTGCCTCTGTCTCCACTGACCCCACACAGCTCTCTCAGGCCAGGGCTTAACTGCACCTGTGAAGGGAGAGGCAACTGTGGAAACATGGGTAAGTGACCTTAGGCAGGCTTTAGCCAGGGCTGGCTGGAATCCTGCTGACATACCTCAAAATAAAACTTGTTTTCTTTCGTTTCCTGTATTCTTCACTGTACAGCCTTGAACTCGATAGACATTTTGTTTGTGGCTGTTGGAGTGTGAAGAAAAGGTGGGGGCAGATTTTTGCAAAAAAGCAATGGATCTGTCCTCAAACTGGTTCATAACAAAGATAAGCTTTGTTGCATTGCTTAAAAATAAAATCTCCCTCCCTCTAGATAATTTCACTACTAAGACTGATACCCAAGTTTAAGTAGAAATAATTACTTACAGAACATGTTTTTAAAATATAAAGATATTTTAAAATATAAAGCAATATATTTCCTCATTATGGTTGAATTTCATGTAACTTTCACTGAAATACAAGGAGGAATCTACTAACCTCTAAGTTAAAGATTTCTGTACTCTGTTCCATGTAAAAGGATGCTCCTGACTTCCAGAACCTCAAGAAAACTTTTCAACCTGAGGGAAGCTGACAGAGCTCTAAAAAAGCCCAAACCAACAGCAACACCAAGTGATTGCTATTGTAGTTTCAATGGATGATAACCTAAGGATCAGGAGGTGATAGAGAAAGAGAAAATACTAGCCCTCAGTGAGGCAGTATTAAAAGTAAAAAGGCATAATCAGGCAAACCTAAGGTAAAAGCATAGCTGGTTTTCAGTGACCTATTCATACAAAATATTTATAAAAAATGGAAACATTGTGAGACAATTAATAGCAAAGGCATTGGAAATGAGTAGTGATTAGGTAATCCCAAGCACTCCCTTTCTACAGGAGCAGGTAGGATGGCTCATCTGGAGCTTGTTTTGCTCACATAAATTGACTGTGTTTGATTCAGGCCATAGCCTAAACAAGACAAATGAGACTCATGAGCCCATCCAGAGAGAACAATTCTAAAAAGGTATGTTACCAAGGCCAGAGCAAAGACCTCTGTCTAGTAACACTTCAAATATAGGAGGATATAATTAAAGAACAGGTTAGACAAATACTTTAAGTATTGAATAACTGTTCTTTGGAAGGCTGCAAAAACAAAAGTATGTATTTTAAAGGTAAGAACACAGATGCCTTAGGACTTCAGGACCAATCCATCAGTCATGGAAAAAGTACAGAGGAGTAGATGGAGAGGAGAGAATAACAAAAAAAAAAAAAAAAAAAAGAAAGAAATTCTAACTAGACGTCACAGTATCTACAGGCACCAGCAGTCTTCTCAGAAAATATAATATTTTTCCTTGCTGCAAATTTATGCAACAGGTCAAATATATATGTTAGCCTTGTTTTCTTTGATGGCAGATTGTATAGATCAGATATCAAAGTATGTTAAGCTCATGCAACGACTGCAATTTTAAAACCACTAGAGGTGGTCCAAAAGAAAAGAGCTGGAAATGGAGTAACTCCCTAATGATAAATTTCAGGATTTAAATGCTATCAAAGCAGAAACTATATTCTTTTTTATTCAGCTAGTAAAGGTCAAACATCTGAAAACAGACTGAGATGCATATGAAACTGTAAAGTGAAGCAAAGTAGTAGAGCTTCCCATAGGAAAAGTAGAAACCAAAGAAATAAGTTAACACTAGAGATTGAAGAAGTGAGAGCTCTGCATAAAAATGATTTATGTGTATATTTAAGCACCTCTCATTTCCTAATGTTATTAAAGAAAATTCAAAAGGCCCACAACAGGCTGAAGTTTAAATATTGCAGTGTGAAAGCAGTCAGCAAGCTCCTTACCTATAGATAAAATGCAGAAGAAAAAAAAAGTCAATTTTCAGGCAGTAAAAATACAAAAGTATGGTGAGACTAAAGACCAAAGATGCTGTTTGAATAAGCCACCAGCTTTCATCTCTGCTTAATGCCTTCTGGCACATGGACACTTTGGATAAAACTGCAGACTTAAAAATTAATGAGCTTAGCATGCCATGGCTGAACCAGGATTAGTTCGATCCCAACTTGTAATAAATAATGAAAAAGTGGAAGTTGTAAAATAATTAAATAAGTATATAGTGCTCAGAATGAAGTAGTGACTTTATACTGTAGAGTGGAACCAGACTGTTTTAGAAAGTAGGAAGGTTCTTTTAATAAAAGTCACAAGACACACTGAAACAGAGGTAGAAGAGGCAGGTTTTATCTTCTTAGGCATATTATGTTTTTTTAGGATGGTAACTAAAACCATTAAAAATCTGGTCAGGTAGTACATCCCAAAAAAAGTGAATAATACTGTGGTAACACTGATAGATTACATAGACAGCAAGTGCATTTATCAATAACTAAAGTGAACTTTACACAAGTTAACAGAAGGGGGAAGTTGGATACTCAGTTTACCTGAGATATTTCTTCCTATTTTAAAATACAGGAAATACTTTAAAAGAAATATAAATGCTGAAAGGATTTTGAAAAATCAGTATCAGACAATTCTGATAGACATAACCTAGGATGGTGGCACTCTGAGGAAAAAAAAATATTAACAATAATAAAATATACTAAGAAAAAATTGAAAAAATAAATACACTTACAGATGTTTAATATTGGCAAGTTCTAGAAAGTTATTGGTGTGCTATTAATTGAGAAGTGGATTTGTAAGAATTCTTTTCAAAACTTTAGCTACATGTATAAACAATTTGATACATTTAATAGCAATATATGAAGTTTTGCAACTGTTTCACATGCTTAGCGTTTATTGCTTTTTTTTTTGGCACAGTATATCAGGGATATAAAATTAAAGATGGTTTGGATACTTACGACAATATTAACAACCAAGAAAGTACAACCTTATGAAATGTTAGACTTTAATTTTGTAAACTCAGAAAATGTGTTCAGATTTACAGAGCTTATTTTTCTTGATTTCAGAAAATTTCCTTCTACCAATCATGTTAATGAAATTATTCCTTAAAACCACATATTAATTTACTTATTTTAAAGAAAAGTTCTTAAACCACACTGAAAACCAAATTGTAATCTCCCATAATAATGAAGGAATATTCCTTCTGTTACCACGACATGAGGTTTTGGTTATGCTTTGGAATTCGAGTTGCCAAAAAATTTCCAAGTTCTGAATTTTTACTACTATTTTAAGTGGGAAAACAGATAGTTCTATGTGCATATGAAAAAAATATTTACTGCTAAAGAAATGCTATTTGACATTGGTCTGAAAGCATTAATTACTTTGCTTAATTTCATTAACTCAATTCACTGATTTTCCTTCCTCTTCCAAACAATCATGACACAACTTTCAGTCACAAACAGCCTGAAATAAAGGGAGGAACATTCTTTACTTATTTCACATCTTTTCCTGTCCCTTAGAGTTAATGTTCTGCTTTTGGCTCAGAGCTAATTCTAATAAAAAAACCTAAGAACTTGGGAAACACACAGATGGCCCCATACTATAAATTATGTGATTGTCTTACGTGGGCGGTATGTTAAACATTGCTTCTTCACTCCCTTATAGCAAGCCTGAAATCAGAAGGCACGTGGTGCTTGATAAGGCTTTTCACATTTTCCATTTTTAATGTGTGTAAAAATTTTGTGACCTTGAAAAATAAGTCTTGTCAATTAGGAAAACCTTTCTGTAACATAATCTCTCAAAATCTGAAATGCTTTTCATTAATGATGGCTTTATTCTCTCCAGAGGAAAGCTACACGCAGGAAGAATACAAGAAAAGGAGAAAATCCAACAAGAAAAAGAAGAATTCAAATATGACTGAAGTGGTTTAGAATATTACCCAAGACCACTATTGGAAACACTTCTGAAAGAGGTATCTATGGAAGTTGGTCACCTGAAGACAGTGAGAAAACTGATGTGAGAAAGGAGGGGCCTGGTCATCCGTCAGATGGAATCCAGACGGGACAATTAGGGTTAATGAACCACGACCCATGAAGCTGCTTCAGCACCTTTTTACAGCCCCACTTCATGGCCTTCATAAAAGTACCAGGGCTTATTTTACAGACCACATCTGCTCTAAATTCCCAAAGGAGAAACTTATATTCAGAAGTTATTTTTTGTTTCTTCACTACTTTTCAGTCATTTATAAAGAATATTTAACAGCAAGGTATTTACTTTTTTACCTGTTCAGTCAACAGAACATCAGAATTGGAAGATGATTTTTTTTTTTACAATAAAAAATATTATTATAATAGTTATTTAGCTTGCCTTAGCATTAATAAGCTTCTGAGACTGACTGAAAAGTACCAGGCAAACGTGGGGGTTTTTTATTTCTCCAGTACCATGGCATCTATATCCAAGTATTGCCTTTGATTTTAAATATTTAGAAATAGTGTGCTTTACAAAAATCAGACTGATTTGCTGCTTTTGCAGAGTTCCTCAGTCAGCCTTGGTACTGAAGGCTTCAGTTTCTTCCCAGAGCAGATACAAGTAATGAAGCAATACCTCTTCCTCCCTGAAGTCCAGAAGATCTGGTGAACTTCTAAGGCTGAGGTTGAAACTGATCCTTCTTGCCTTATGGACACAGCACTTCTGCACTTTTTGGATCCTATTCATTCCCTTAGGCCTCAGTGCTACACCCTCACTGCCTCTTCTATCCACATGCAAAAAGAAGCAAAGGGAAGGACAAAATAGCTCATAGGCTGATTGTTAGAAAACTCCCTTTTGCATACTAGGAGACGACTGGAAGAGCTCTGGGCTGGGCTAGAAGGTGTAATATGCAGAGGAAAGAAGTAATTCTTTTCCTCACCACAGTGACATGAATAAAAATATCATAAAATTCATCACAATGCTTCAGATGGCAATAGGTGAGCAGCCTAATTACGATGCACTGCTTTCAGATTGTCAGTGTTCTCCAGGAAAGTAAAGAGAATACCTTCTTCTGATATTAACCACCAATTTAAAAAATAATCAATCTGCATATTAATCCATGGCCAAGTAAATGCTAGAGCCATTTGCTGGAAGAACACATGTATTTTCTTAAGACATTATTGGTCAGCCAAGGTCTGATGCGTATACAGTGCTAGCACAAAAATGATTTTCCCAAAACAAATCAATTTATTATCAAAACTGATATCTAAGTTACAATTGCTTTTTGATAATAGTAGAAAATCCCAGGAATCCTTTTTGAGCATAGCCCTTGTCAAAGCTTCCCATGGTAAAATACATTATTCCCCTGTTTTTATATTAAGCAAAGACATCTCAGCAGCTGGTGCCTCTTTAACTCTGAACTGGAAGAAAACCACCATTCAGAAGTAGGGCTCCACTTTGCATTTGCACATGGAAATGTCTGTGGTATTTGCAGGACCTCACTGAGAGTCACTGCCTTTGAAGGGAAGTAGCTCATAGAGCTTTGTATTATAATACTTTTTCCATACCCTAAATAGCCGTTGAAATAATAAACTGCTTTATTATAGCCAAGTTTTCTCAATTAAAAAGAAAACCAAAACAAAATGCTTCACACTGTGTTAAATACCTTGGTAACAAAAAGTCCCTGAAACTGTCTCTGCTAGTGTACACACTATTGTTAAGACAAGTTCAGGTTTGCCTTCATTATTTCATCTGTTTGGGTTTTGTTTTAACTTTCCTAGAGCTCATTAAATGTTACTGGTATTGAAAACATGGTTGAACTAGTGAAAAAATAAAATATGAAGTTTAAAAAGAAGCAAAATTTTTAAATTATTTAAATAGTATTTGCTGCAAATACCATCTGCCTTGTGTAAACACCAAATTATTTTTGCAACTATGTATTCAGAGAATATAAACAACATAGTGAATAAACCACCCACAGTCCAGGCAAATCATGTTTTAAAGGCCCACTCTTTTAATAATTTCCTTCAACCCAAAACTACTTCAGTAAGTATGAACATAAAACACAGCAGAAGAAATTATTATTTTTATCTTCATTAAGGTGTCATATAAACATACTTAATGGGAGATCTCTATGTAAACAAAACTTTCTAAGAGAAAGTGCTCTAATAGGCATTTTTCATGAGCTGATTGCAAGTCATTCTAGTATGAATGAACCTAACACATGCATATTATAATTCTTTTTATTTGGGAGCAACAGTGAAGTGTATTTCTTTGTAAACTTCATTTCTTTGGGGCTTAATTATCTTTTTAATTACTGTTTTGATGATATTTAATCTACAAATTGATTAAAATTTTGATTAAAAAGCAACCACTGTTTCTCACCCAATATTCTCATTCCAAACAGCTCATGTTTGTAGGGAGATACATCAGGAAAGAAAAGTTCAGTGTTGACACAAAGATAAGAGGGCACTTAACTCAGAATCATGGCTTGGAAGCATGAATGTTCAGTCCTTCTTGGGAATTACAGTCCCAGTTTTTGCATACATTCAGGGCAAAACTAAAGAGAACTTTCTTTTAACTAATAAAAGATGTACAGGACCAACTGCCTAGTACAGTAAATGTATTAGAAAATGTCATGTGTACTAATCAATTTATAGTATTAAATTTTTTTAAAATCTCAATCCATGTTTTCAGCGGCCTATGAGCCTATTTTACAAGCTAAGTGAGTCAAGGCTTTAAGAAGATGTAAAATTCCACTTTGAAAGGGGACAGTATAATGGAACATGGATTCAATGCAAAGAGTTATAAGTGTTAAAAAAAAAATACTGTGCTCTTCTTATTACTAAACTGCTGTTGCAAACAGAGGCTGCCATTAGGTGGAGATAATTTTCAGCTTCATCTTGGAGACTCTCGTAAGACAAAAACTAGGATTAAATACTACAAAGAAATTTCTCTCCACATGACATCCTCTGAACAGATCATCATACACTTAGTTAAGAATCTGATTGCAAACCCATTTAAGATGAACGTGCAGAAGCTACTTTGAAATAAGAACGTCCACACAGGAGTTGTATCACTTTAAAAACTTTTCATAGTAAATCAGCTTAGCCTTCTTATTCCAGCAAAGATGAGTCTTTCACAGACACATTGGCAAATCCCAAGTATGGAGATAAAATAATTTCTTACATTATTGCCCAGTCACAACAAACCTAATTTTAATGATTTGTAAGTACAAACATTGGAGCATTGAATGTATCATAGAATCATCACCTAATTACTTCTCTAACATTAAGAAACAGGAAGCAGCTATGCATACACAGTAAAGAGGCAGATGTTTTATTAGGAACATGCAGTTGCACTTTGCCAGATTAAAATTCTGTGCTGTCTTCTGTTACTACGCAAAATTCCAAGATACTGTTCTAAATATGCTTCATTTTGTTCTGTAAGAGGACAAAATATGTCATGTACCACACTGAAGCTGTAAACTTCCCTGCAGGCAATTTCTGTGCTTCCCAAGTATCCTCCTTCTCCTGCCATATTAAAACCTTTACTTCTGTGCCACAGGGCAATGTTTTCCAGCTATAGGGGACCCAAGTAAAGATCCTGGCTTAAGGTAAGTCTTTCATATAATGTGAATCTGATTTTGTTGAAGTCAGAAAATTTTTACAGCTGAATCCAGTTAGGGAACAGCTTGGACTTACTAGCCCATTCCTGCTCATGGCACAAGTTAGGGAAGAGGACCTGTAATTTTGGAAGTGACTTGTTCAGCTTAATGGCCACATCCTCAGGGCTGAAGTAAATTAATATTTTATCAAAAATTCCCACAAGAGTGACTTCCTCATAGGGCAAGCAATCCTTTCCAGGAGACACATGGTGGTGAAGTAATTACTTTCTTGTTCTGAAATTTAGTGGTTACTGCTCCTCCGTGTACTATTTCTGCACTGACAGAGAAGTCTAGTTCCTTCTGACTGTTGTCCTTCTTATTTAGTAGGTTTTTAACAGTAAGAAGCAGAAAAGAAAGAGTATCATTAGTTTAGAAAGTTAATTTTAGAAAACAATGGAAAGTACCTCACCAAAAGTGTGGATCTAAGCCATGAGCTTAGAGGTAATAAAAATGAGGTCATGAGGTAATAAAAAAAAACCACAAAGAAAAAGAAAAAAGCTATGTGAACAACTATTTTACATGAAATTGCATAAAGAATTGATCATACCAGATTATCACAGCAGTATAGAACTTATATGACTAAAAACAATGATCTTGGTTTAAGATTTAAAGGTAATACCATTTGCACCAGAAAATTCTTAGTCAGCCATGTCCACTCATTTCCATGACAGACTGCTGTTGACTGTCCTCTCTTTCACTGGAGGTGGTTCAGAGCTCTGGCCCCCAAGTACTGAAGTACCCATGTCATATGAATTGATATTTGACCAAGTCTTACATTCATCTTCGTATTTTCTGAACAATTGGCAAACAAGGAAAACAAACAGGAAGATCCTGTTTGGAAACCCCTTACTTTGAAGGACTGACAAAAGCTACATCCCTACAGCCTTTGCAATGACATTTTCCATGACTGGCTGCAGCCAGCAGCACACAGTATTCCTAGGGGATCCCTTTGATCCCAGGAGTATCATTTACCTGTGTTACGGGTCATTTAATTATTTGTCTTCTCAGCCAATATCCTTTGATGTAACAAATTCAGGATGCCACTGCTCTGGTATATGGCAAAGTAATTAATTCCAGCAATAATGTCTTCAAAGATGACGTTGTAATTGAACACAGAAGGAAAAGCCACAAAAGAAGAAAGAAGATAGACATAAATAGTATATCTAATCCAGCTAAGAACCAAACTTTGTATGTTGGTGTGAGTTATTTGGAAGATTTAGCTACACACTGTAGTCTTTTCCTCCATTTTATATGTTACATGTAAATCTTGTACTTATTCAAAGGTAATTGACAGATGTAAATTCATGGCACTATATGGTTACATATTCTAAAAAATGGTCATATAAAAGTGCTAAAAATAGCATTCATTTATTTTTTTAAATTAAGGAATTCAAGATGTTTCTCATTGCTTTCCTAGTAACACTCAAAGTGCAGTGATACTGAAGGCATGCAATATATGAACACATAGGCCATTAGCTCAAACTTTACAACCTGTATAATTTTTTGAGGTTGTTCAAGACAGACCAATCACAAAATGAGTATTGAATAAAAATATATATACATATATATGTACCCTGTCTGGGATTTTCTTATCTCATTCTATAATGTAGTTGGGCTCCTTGTTATTTTTAATTTTCCTTGAAGCTCACTCATGAGCTGCCATGGACTCTAAGGGAATATGCCCACTTTTATCCTTAAATCCCAACAGCCAGGCTGACTGCAAAAAGACAAAGTTCTGACTCAGAAGACTGAAGTTATATCTGCATAAGCAAGTAGTGCAGCCCCACAGGAGAGGACTTGTAAAGCAAAACTGTTGGTACCAAGAATGCACCATCCAAACTCCCTGTGTTTCAGGTGTGTTTACTCAGACTAATCAGCTTCAGTGGATTGAGCACCCCTTAACAGTTGGACTGCACCTATTGTACTCATCTTCAATTCACAGTTAGGTCAAAAAGAATCCAGTTAACAATTTCTGATACCACTTCATGACACCAAGTAAGGTACAATAATTCAGAATGACTGGGATATCTACTTTAAAAGTGCACTCCTGATACAAATCCCAAATTGAGCAAGCATACCCTGGAAAGGGTATGATTTTATGAATGCACATATTAGTGTTGGGGGGCAAAAATTTGAAGTTTTTGCTTGCTTTGTTAGAATTCAGGCAAAGTACTCAGCCCTAAAATTTGACATTTTACTCTGCTTCACATGTTCTGACTCTAAAGTGTTGAATTCAAATTAGTCCTGGAAGCAGTCATGCTGGAAGCTTAAAACTCTATTTGCATATTCCATTTGGGCTACCACTGCAGATTTAGACTTGAAGATTACTCTTTGATGTATATTTTCTATTTTTTTTTAAATCTACCCATAACCTTCTTCATAAAAGTTTTCTATAAAGACATAATATATCAGACTCCAAGGTATGATCTCTTCAACTGAGTGGAACAGATGTAAAATGTGACATTTTTTCTGGGTGGCAGGGTTTGTTGATAAGAAATTTCCTTTATTACTACCATGTTTGCTCATTTCAATAATGGGATGATGACTGTAGTAAAGGTCATATTGGTTCAATATAGCATAAAAAAAAAGTGTAGAAAATTTTGTACTGTACATCAAAGAAACACTTATGAATTTAAT